>JAJHPC010000013.1:9972128-10572128 GCA_024447665.1 Juncus inflexus | reverse complement strand
TGATGTTACACAGGCCGTTTTGTTGCCTCAAATGACCTGGCGAAATAAAGAGAAAACAGAAATGGTGGGAAATTGGAAGTGTAAATTATACGATATGAATAATGTGATGGTGAGTGTGAAATCTAGAAGGGTTCCTGGCGCGATGACCGATGAAGAATTTTTTAATGCTTGTAATAATAATAATAATGGGAATAGTAATAATAATAGTGAGAATAATTCGGAGAGTGAAGAATTTGATGATATTTTGACCGAAGAGGAAAAACGACAGCTGGAAGTTGCATTAAAAATGGACAGCGAATTAAACGAAGAAACCGGTACCAGTAACGGTACCGGTTTTGCCGGACCGAGACACAGTTATTTCGAACAAAGAGAGATTCCGATCGAGGACCCGACCGAAAATAAACAAGAAAAGAAGGGCTGGTTTGGAAATTGGGGCCGTACCAAACACAACCAAGGCCAATCTAGCGGTACGAAGAAAAGTACCGTACCGGTACCGGCGAGAAATTCCTTACACATAGAAGAAAAAGTGAGCGACTTATTAGGCGAAGGTTCCCCTCCTTCTAGAAGGAACGGAATCGTACCGGCCAGACACTCCATCAGTACGGGTACCGGTACGGGGATCAGAAAGGCTAATACTGGTACGAAAAAGGAGATTGTTAGTAAGGAGAGTGAGTACAAAAAGGGTTTGAGACCTGTTTTGTGGCTGAGCCCTAATTTTCCGTTGAGGACTGAGGAATTATTGCCGCTTTTGGATATTTTGGCGAATAAGGTCAAGGCGATTAGGAGGCTCAGGGATTTGTTGACTACTAAGCTGCCAGCTGGCACTTTTCCTGTCAAGGTAATAAATAATAGTAATTATGTGTTTTCTGTCAAAATTTATATTTGTTTGTTTACTTTTTTATTTTCATGCCATTTTGATAGGATATTTTCATTTTTTTTATTTTTACTAACCAATTATGTTTTTTTGCACGAATCTTTATGCATATCAAATTAAAAAAAAATTAAAATATAATTAATAAAAGAAAAAAAGAAAAATAATTTAAAAATAGAAAAATAAAAATAATAAAAATATTATTGAAATGTATTTATGTAGTCTTATTGGATAAAATGCATTTTATCGAAACTGAGCCTATAAGTCACGCATGCCTTTTTGTATTTCACAATATATAACTCAAACATAAAAAATAAATATTTCTTACAAACCAGGTGGCAATCCCAGTGGTGCCAACAATCCGCGTCCTGGTAACCTTCACGAAATTCGAGGAGCTCCAGCCTTTGGAAGAGTTCTCTACTCCTCCTTCCAGCCCGCTGAAAACGAAAAGCAGTCCAGAAATATCGTCGGTCCACGGATCCTCGACGCCGGAGAGTTCTAGTTCGTGGATCCAGTGGATGAAAGTGCCGTACAGACAGAGCGGCGTTAACGGGTCGGGGCCGAGCAGCCGGGTCGAGGACATAACCGACCCGTTTGCGATTCCGGCGGAGTATAGCTGGACCACGCCGGAGGCCAAGAAGAAGAAGATGCAGGAGAGCAAGAACGGGAAGAGTAAGAAGGGGGGCGGTGGGAAGAGTTGATGGAATTACGGAATTGCCCCTGGGAGGAGGAGGGGGGCCGGTGCGGTGTATTTAATTTTGGGGGGTGTTGATATTTATTTGGAGATTTTATGGGGGTGTGGATGGAATTTGTGGGGTTTGTTGTGTCTAACTGGTGTTGTGGGTGGGTGAAAGGGAGGCGGGGTTGTGAGGGGGGAAATGTGATTGTGGTGTTTATGAAATCACTTGTGTTAATGTGACTTGAAAGGATTGTTGGGTTATTCTTTGTTTAATGAAATGTTTAGATTGACCGAGCTTTTTATTTATTTTTTTGGTTTATTGTTGAGTTGAGACAATATGTATATTGTTTTGGCTGACGGAAGTTGTAAGAGGGGAACTGGATCGTACAATCGAGCAAAAAGGTTTTCACTATTTTGAGATTCTCATGGATTGTTTGGGTGTGTGGAATTGGAATTTTGAATAATATCAACTTTTTTAATTTGATAGACCAAATATTATTGGGTTTTGTGTTCAAAGTGTGATAGGAATTTGTCAAATTTATCAGGGATATAGTTTAAATTCAAAATCAGATTGGTTTGAGTTATTTTCTGTTGAATCCAGTAATGCATTGTTTATATCATGATGGAAGTTTTTTTTTTTTTTTTTTTTTTTTTTTTTTTTTGAATGCAAGCTTGAGGAGCTCAATTTTTTTAAGAAATGATAATAATTATATGCCTAACTAAATTCGCTCTTTTGATTTTGACATTCCAATATTGCCCACAGGAAAGTAATTGGGCTTTGATCCTACCCAATATTTCAATATATTTGTAAATAAGACCCTATATTTATCATGTTTGTTTTATTTCGGCGTATAGAAAATCTCTTGTAAAGAGTCCAAGGAAATTAACATGCATTTCACTTTCAAGCACTCAGTACTTTACTTGTTTTGAATCAGTAAACCAATAAAAAATGTACAAGAAACCTCAGCAAACTTATATTTCTCATTTTATTTTAAGAATGGATTTTTTTTTAAGCTCGTTAAGAGTGGACTTTGAGACAAAACAAAAATTCCTAAAATGTTACGGAAACTTTCAGATTGATGTAAAAATACGAACTGCTACTGTTGCTTATCCACAAATTAGCTGGAATAATTTTTATAATTCAATTCAAGACTGAGCCCCTTTTATATTCAATACCACAATTATTATGCAAAATGAAGTACCAAATTATGGAAAACCAAGTACTTTCCTACATGGTCAAAAAGACAGGAGATAAACTTAACAAAATATAATGTTAAATAATTAGTCCAGATTTATATTATTAAGACGGGTGTGGTGTCATTATAGTGCTGATATAAGAAAGAATGAGTAATTTTCTTTCTTCTACATCTTGGGGGCAAATTTTCAAAAAAAAAAAAAAATAATATTTTTCTCTAAACGTGCGATGCTATAAAATTTTAAGAAGGAAATACTTTCAAACCAGCCGAACGTGTGCTTGGAGGAAAGACAAGATCAAACATGAGTGAACCAGTAAAATTTTACGCTGGAGACAAAATCAAATAATTTTTAGACCCAAGACTAGAAATATTCCAGTTTTTTTAGTGTGTGTGGTGTGCCTAAACATTTACTCTCTGAGGCGCAACAGCCCTTCTCTCTTAGAGGTGGAAACCGTGCGGGTTAGCTCGGTTTAATTTGTAAAAAAACCAGACAGTCACACATGGATTGAACTAAATAACTGCGTCGCTAACAGAGAAACAAAACAATAGTAACTGCGCAGTAACACGACATCACTAAATCAGCAGCGACCTTGTGATTATCAGCAGCGGAAATAATAGTGCAGTAATATGCTCACACTAGCCCAAGAAAGAACAATAATAGAAAAAGAAATTATTGAACAATGTAACTTGAAAAATAAGATAAATTTCTTATTACAAGAGAAAGAAATAGATATAAAATATTATTGTTATTGGAATGAATAAAACTCTACCACTATCCCTTTATCTATAGGATAGTCATATCTAATATAAGGAAATAACCCAAAGAATTATTTTCCCAATTAAAACATATACATGGAAATACTAAACCTCTTGTCAAGAAATCTAATTTATGGTAATACCAAACTTCATTGTCAAAAAATCTTATTTGCAAGAAACATCTTTCCTAATTTGTTAACTGCCTCCATAAAATATAAATGCACTCCCCCTTAAAGTGCATTTGACCACGAGCCCCAACTTGGCTCGCAATAACTCGAATGATCCCTTGGAGAGAGACTTGGTGAATATATCATCCACGTTATCAAAGCTTCTCACCTCCTCAACTCCAATAATTCCATCAAACATCTTTTCACGAATGAAGTGATGCTCGATCTCGATGTGCTTGGTTCTTGCGTGACAAACAGGATTGGTCGCCAACTTCAACGCACTCTGATTATCGCCTCGAATAACCGTAGGACCAGTAACCACATTGTAAACATCTTCGACCAACCTCCGCAACCAAACACACTCTTATGCTGCAAGTGATGACGCCTTGTACTCCGCTTTGGTATTAGAAAGAGAGACCGAATTTTGCTTCTTACTACCCCAAGAAACACTTGCAGAACTACAAAAGAAAACATAACCGGATGTTGATCTCCGATCATTCAAATCACCGCCCATGCCAGCATCGGTATATCCATGCAAAACGAACTTGGAACCCTTCTTATAAAATAACCCGAGATCAAGGGTCGAACTCACATACTTGAGAATTCTCTTCGCTGCATCCAGATGCAATTTTGTCGGAGCTTGCCTAAACTGATTCACCAGGCTCACCGCGAAAGCAATATCCGGTCTAGTAATCATGAGATAAATCAGGCTTCCAACAAGAGCACGAAACTTCCGAGGATCCGAAAGTACCTTTCCATCATCACGTCTCAATCTGAAATTTGCATCCAGCGGTGTCGAACAATTCTTATCTTCTTTTACGCCAAATTTCTCAATGAGCTTCCCAGCATATCTCGTTTGAGAGACAAAATACCCGTCTTTCAAACATTACACTTCTAATCCCATAAAGTGACTAAGCTCTCCAAAATCCTTCATCTCGAATCGAATCGAGAGCTCGCCCTTGAAGTCTTGTCGCCTTCATCATTGCCGGTGATGATTATGTCGTCCATGTATAAAAGAACGACCACGTGTAGACCCGCCTTCCTTTTCACAAATAAACTGTAATCCGAACTCGAAGAAAAATAACCACAATCTTGCCATACCAAGCTCGAGGTGCCTGCTTCAAACCATAAAGCGCCTTCTTCAGTTTGCACACATACTCATGACGCACCTGGGAAATATATCCAACCGGTTGCTCCATGTAAATTTCCTTGTCGAGTTCACCATATAAGAAAGCATCTTCACATGCAGCTGCCACAGCTTCCAACCTAGCGAAGCAGCCATTGAAATCACAACTCGCACGGATGTCATCTTGACGACATGACTAAAAGTTTCTTCATAATCCTCGTCATACCGTTGAGAAAATCCTCTCGCTACAAGCCTCACTTTATAGCACTCAACACTCACATCCGTCTTGCGTTTCAACTTGTAGACCCATTTGCAAGTAACTGGGTTCACTCCCTTGGGATTCGGAATAAGATCTCAAGTTTCATTTTTCTGAAGAGCTTGCATCTCCTCATCCATAGCATCTTCCCACGACTTGTTATCTTTTGCCTCCTCAAAGCATGAAGGTTCACCATCCGTCAATCCTGAAAAGAAGCATGAATACGTCGACACGAAGTTTTCATCTCTATATCTAACCGGCCAAGTTACCGTTCTTGTCGACCTCCTTAGAGCTTGTGCATTTCCCTCTTCTTGCGATTGCAATTCGTTGCTTCCCCTATCACCTTGATCCATCTCACATGACAAACCGAGGTATCATCAATCCATCTCACGTGACAAACCGAGGTATCATCAAACGGTCCGATCCTTTCCTGACGGAGATCAAAATTGCTATAGTTTCGAAAATATCACAAGTAACGGTTATTTGGTGAGAGCAACGTTCTTTTATGGGAATTATGATGGATTGCACAGTGTGCAAGCTGGCAAGCCAATCCTTTTTTATCTTTACCTCGGTGTAAATTTATGGAGAAAGGTCAACATTTCTGATGCATCTAAAGAATATATATTTGAAGTTGTTTTATATATTTATTCTTTGGATATATCATTTATCTGTCTTGTAAATACAAATTCGGGAGTACCTTTCATATCTGCTTTGGAGATTAGGCCATTTGATCAGTCCACGCCTTACTATTCTCCTAAATATTCCTCTAAATCATTTATGTCTCGGCTCAATTTTGGTGAAGCAAATCAAGCTTTCAGGTTAGTCCATTTCAGCTTTCAGAAGGTTTCTTTCAGGCATATATGTTTAAATCATTAAGCAATATTATTTAGGTATCCCGATGACAAATATGATCGTATATGGCAACCAACCCCTTACAACTCTTCATTATTGACAAAGATCTCGACAAATTTAACCATTACTCCACCAATCTTTAATTACTTTGTTGTGCCCATCCCTGTGCTACAAACTGCAGTTGCACCAGTCAATTCTCCTGATCTAACTGCTCTCGAGTGGAAATCAGAATCCTCGCCATATAAACCGCTCTATTATGTGGTGGTTCACTTTGCCGAATTCCAATCAACAAACTTCACAAGAGAATTGATCGTCAAAATCAATGAAAGGCAGTGGCCGTACGACAAATCCACGCCGATAAAACTGTCCTATCTCCAATCGTATTCTATCTATAGTTATGATCCATTGGGTAAAGATGACCAATATGTCTTGAAGCTTTCCAAGACAACAAATTCTACTCTGTCACCTCTTATCAGTGCCATCGAGTTATACCCGATCATTCAAGAAGACAACTTGGTTACCTACTCCAGTGACCGTACGTGACAAGCCTAAATTTGTATTTTTCTTTATTTCTTTTGTTTTTCAGATATATACAATGTGAATTTGAGAACTAACGAAATGTGTTCTGTTTCTTGTTCTATTTCTTTCATCAGTAAAAGCAATGATGGCAATCAAGAAAACCTACGGGCTAACCAAAAATTGAGTTGGCGATCCCTGTTCTCCAAGTAAATATAAATGGAATGGTGTGGATTGTACTGACCAGGAAGACAATTCCTACATCAATTCTATGTGAGTATCTATGAAATGATTTGTTGATTGATTTCTCGTTTCAGCATATTTTTTCTTTCGAAAAATTCATTTCAGCATATTTATTTATAATTTTGTTATATTCTCTCTTGACATGCTCATAGAAATCTAGCATCCTCTGGATTGAGTGGGGAGATATCAGATTCATTCAAGCCATTACAGTATTTGGAAAATCTGTAAGCTTTTTTTTTCTGTCCAAAGGAGATTTTTCCAAAATTGTTTATTCCCTGCAATTGTTTGGTATAGGTAGCATTTGATTATATTTGTATCCTCGAGTCCTTTAGTTTGGGCAAAGAGATTTGAACATTTTGAACCTAGTATCTTACCATGACAATTGCATTTGTAAGAATGTGTTTCCCAGAAATCATATTGACATCTCATGTCAAATTTTTTTTATCTAAATATTTTGATTCGTTAAAATTGTAATATTATTTATTTATTTAACACTATTGGATGCTTGATAAATTCATAAAGTGACTATTTTGCCTTTGTACATACAACAACTAGAGGGATAACAAGGGCATTTTAGACAACAAACAAACAAGATTTAATTAGCGTTGGAATGTTCATTCCCATTCCCATAAAAATATGAGATTGCTCTAACATAGGATTTCCTATGAGATAATGTGTTTCCAATGTCTTACTTCTAAATTTCTCAGAGAAATATAACTTTTCTATGAATACCCAGAGTGATTTAACTTGCAATTGGAAACAATCTCAACCATAAACACCATGAGTGAGCACAGAATAAAAGCTCAACCATAAATCACAGGCGTAGAGAGTCTCAAAAGAACACAGAAAAAAACTACCGAGCTAGAAGAACTAGAGGGAGCTTCCACCGTAACGGTTCGTAACAACCGGCGATATAGGATCACTTGCAAGTTGCAAATAGAAAGACTCTCTCTCCCCTTCTCTTTCTTTTTCTTTTTCTTTTTCTTTTTCAGGAGCGGATCATACCCAATCGCGTGGGGACAAAATTTCTGCCCAAGCATCTCTTTAGCCTTTGAATTTAAATCATGATAATCATGTTGATAAGCCCAAGCCAAAAGAAATAATATTTGTGTTTTTTCAATGTAAATTCATCTAGAGAATTGTAATACATGTATCCACAATCTAGAAATATGGATCATGTACTTGGATAATTGTGTGAGTATAATGTTAGAGTTTAATGTGATTCATGTATGCATGAACCATTTAGCCTATAAATAGAACCCATTTTATTTTGTAAGAGACAAGAAGAAAGAAATATATTAAGAAAAATTAAGAAAAAGAAAGTTGTTCTTCTTCCATTAAAATTGTGAGTTTGTGAGGGTAAATCCACAAATTGGCATCAGAGCCGATGGCGAATCCCGGGAGAATGTCGTTTGGGGGTATCTCACTGCCACGATTGACGAGAGTTAACTACAACAACTGGAGCATCCAGATGCGAGCACTACTCGGGGCCCAAGATGCATGGGACGTAGTCGAGAACGGCTACACCGAACCAGAGAATACCAACGATATGACAGTAAGTGAAATCAAGACGTTGAAACAAAACCGAATGAATGACAAGACAGCGCTATACATGCTGTTCCAAGCAGTTGACGAGTCAGGTTTTGAAAAGATAGCAAGCGCGGTAACGGGCAAGGAAGCATGGGATACATTGCAAAAAGTTTTCAAGTGAACCGACCGAGTAAAGCAAGTAAGACTCCAAACTCTACGCGGCGAGTTGGAGTGTATGAAGATGAAGGAGTCAGAAGGTGTATCCGACTACATCACACGTGTGCAAATCGTGATAAATCAGCTCAAGTGTAATGGTGAAACTCTAAAAGACTCAAGGGTCGTGGAAAAATTTTTACGGTCACTAACCGACAATTTCGAGAATGTCGTGTGCGCCATCGAAGAATCGAAGGACCTAGAGGAGCTAACTATTGATGATCTCGCTGGGTCGTTAGAGGCACACGAGCAACGCAAGAAGAAGAAGAACGAGTCGCTTGACGAAGTGCTGCAAGCCAAGATGCCTATCAAAGACGAAAAGGCGCTCTACACTCAAAACTTTCGTGGTAGAAGGCGTGGCCGTGGAGGTCGCAGCAATGATCGCGGTGGTAGAGGCCGTGGTCGAGGTGGATACTATGAGGAGAAGGGGCAGTCAAGCCAACAAAATTGGCGAGGTAGAGGACCTGGTCGTGGGAGAGGCGGCCGGTCAAATCTCTATAATGTTTAGTGCTATAAGTGTGGCAAATACGGTCACTATGCGAAGGACTGCAACTCCGACAAGTGTTACAATTGCGGCAAGGTCGGGCATTACGCAAAAGTTTGCTATGCCAAAAAGAAAGTGAAGGAGAACATCAACCTTGTCACGGAGGATGAGATGAAAGATGGGTTTCTCATGATGGCATACAACGATATCAACAGTGATGGCGATACAGTCTGGTACCTCGACACCGGTGCAAGCAACCATATGTGCGGGCACAAGCACCTATTCAAGGAGATGCGAGAGGTTGAAAATGGACACGTGTCGTTTGGAGACTCATCAAAGATCCAAGTAAAAGGTCAAGGTACGGTTCACTATTTATAAAAAGGTGGTACGGAAGGGTCAATCGAGGATGTTAATTACGTACCTAATCTTAAGAGCAATATTTTGAGTATGGGACAACTCATGGAGAAGGGATACTCGGTATTCATGAAAAACCGGGTACTACAATTAAAAGACAATCAAGAACGCTTGGTAGCACGAGTTGAAATGGCCAAAAATCGCATGTACAAGCTCAACTTGCGAAATGTGCAGGAAAAATGTCTACAAGTCGATATGGAGGACAAATCGGCATTGTGACATCTAAGGTTTGGTCGCCTTCATTATGGTGGCCTAAAGGAGTTGGCCAAGAAGAACATGGTCCATGGGCTACCAGACATGGACTACATCACCAAGTTTTGCGAAGGATGTTTATTCGGCAAGCAAGCAAGGACCTCATTTCCGAAAAAGGCGAAATACCGAGCAGAAAGACCTCTCGAATTGGTGCATACCGACATATGTGGCCCAATTACACCCAAATCATTCAGTGAGAAAAGATATTTCATCACATTTGTTGACGATAATACAAGGAGGACATGGGTTTATTTTTTGAAGGAAAAATCTGAGGCTCTCGAAGTGTTCAAAAGATTCAAGGTTTTAGTCGAGAAGATGACCGGGACTTACATCAAGGCGTTACGGTCGGATAGAGGCGGGGAGTACATGTCAACCGCTTTCACGAGTTATTGCGAGAAGTATGGGATTAAGCGATTCTTGACTGCACCATACTCTCCTCAGCAAAATGGTGTGGCCGAGAGGAAGAACCGGACCATTCTCGACATGGTTCGGTCGATGTTGAAAAGCAAGGGTATGCCAAAAGAATTTTAGGCCGAGGCGGTACAATGTGCCGTGCATATACAAAACCGATGCCCACATGCGAAGTTAAGTGAGATAACACCCCAAGAGGCTTGGAGTGGTCAAAAGTCGACTGTATCACATTTCAAAGTATTCGGTAGTGTGGCCTATGCACACGTACCGGATCAAAGGAGGACTAAGCTCGACGATAAAAGCAAGAAGTTCGTGCTCATTGGATATGACGAGAAAACAAAGGAATACAAGCTCTTCGACCCAATTGGAAGGAAAGTTATGGTGAGCCGGGACGTACATGTGAATGAAGAGAGAGCGTGGGATTGGAATAACAAAGATGAGATGACACATGATGAGGCCGAGTTAGGTGAGGCTGAGAAAGGAGAATCGCCGGCATCAACCTTTGTACCGACTAGCCCCGTACTATCTGATGTTGAAGATGAGCCAAGACAACCAAGGATGCGAAGCATGCAAGATTTGTACGACTCGACAAGTGAGGTATATTTAATTTGTCTTTTGGCGGATGCCGAAACAATTACATTTGAGGAAGCGGTACGAAATGAGAAGTGGCAAGCAGCCATGAATGAAGAAATAAAAGCAATAGAGCGAAACCAAACTTGGGAGTTGGTTGAATTGCCAAAAGGAAGTCAGCCCATAGGAGTAAAATGGGTATACAAAAAGAAGATGAACGCTCAAGGCGAGATAGAGCGGTACAAGGCAAGGCTAGTTGCAAAAGGCTATTGACAAAAGGCGGGGATAGACTATGATGAAGTCTTTGCCCCAGTTGCAAGAATGGAGACGATTCGCCTTCTCATAGCTCAAGCAGCTCAATTCAAATGGCAAATTTTTCAAATGGACGTCAAGTCAGCATTTTTGAATGGCGTGCTAGAATAAGAGGTGTACGTAGAGCAACCACCTGGGTACATGAAAATCGGGGAAGAGAAGAAGGTGCTGAAATTGAAGAAGGCACTTTACGGGTTGAAACAAGCACCTCGAGCTTGGAATACCCGCATCGACACTTACTTCAAGGAGAACGGGTTTACTCAATGTCCATACGAGCATGCACTATACGTAAAAAAGAATGAAGGCAATTTGTTCCTTGTCGCTCTTTATGTTGATGACCTCATCTTTATGGGGAATGGTGAGATGATAGAGGAGTTCAAAAGCGTGATGACTCGGGAGTTCGAGATGACGAATTTGGGCTTGATGAAGTATTTCCTTAGTCTGGAGGTTAGACAGGGAAAGACTGGGATTTTTGTGTCACAAGAAATATATGCAGAAGAAATTCTGAAAAGGAACAAAATGGCAAATTGCAACCCGGTATTTACACCGATGGAACCCGGGGCGAAACTTTCTAATTTTGATGGTGGCGAACGAGTAGATGCGACCAAATACCGAAGTCTAGTTGGGAGTCTCCGCTATCTCACATGCACAAGACCGGGCATTTCTTATAGTGTTGGAGTTGTAAGTCGATTCATGGAGGAGCCGGTCTATACGCATTTAAAAGCGATAAAGAGAATTTTGCGGTATATTCGGGGAACTGAATCGTTTGGGTTATTCTATTCCAAAGCCGAAGATTTCAAGCTAGTGGGATATTCCGATAGCGATTGGTGCGGAGATGTTGATGATCGTAAAAGCACATCGGGGTATGTGTTTTATATGGGAGATACGGCATTCATATGGTCCTCAAAGAAACAACCAATAGTGACATTATTGACGTGCGAGGCGGAATACGTAGCAGCATCTTGGTGTGTATGCCATGCAACTTAGTTAAGGAACTTGTTGCACGAGTTGAAACTGACGCAACACGAGGCGACCGAAATACGAGTCGATAATAAATCCACAATCGAGTTAGCAAAGAACCCAACACATCATGAGAGGAGTAAGCACATTAATGTGCGTTTTCATTTCATCCGAGAGCAGGTGAAGAAAGGTGATGTGCGAGTGAGTCATGTGGCAAGTCATGACCAAGTGGCTGACATATTCACGAAACCACTTCCGACGGCGTTGTTTGAAAACTGTAAGGCGATGATCGGGATGAATAATAGGCTTGCACTTAAGGGAGGAATTTGTTGATAAGCCCAAGCCAAAAGAAATAATATTTGTGTTTTTTCTATGTAAATTCATCTAGAGAATTGTAATACATGTATCCACCATCTAGAAATATGGATCATGTACTTGGATAATTGTGTGAGTATAATGTTAGGGTTTAATGTGATTCATGTATGCATGAACCATTTAGTCTATAAATAGAACCCATTTTATTTTATAAGAAACAAGAAGAAAGAAATATATTAAAAAAAATTAAGAAAAAGAAAGTTGTTCTTCTTCCATTAAAATTGTGAGTTTGTGAGGGTAAATCCACAAATCATGTATCATTAATTCTTAACTGTCCGTTAACTATGTTACTGTTAAGTATGTGAACTCCTCCATTCGTCTGTTATAGAAAGAAATTACTACATTTCAGTTTTGGAAAAAAATGTCTCCTGGAGGAATAATGCAGCAAGGATTTTATCCCAAGACTGCAATTTTTTGAAATCTCAGCATCCTCTCTCTTTCCCTATGAATCTCCTCGTCTCAAACTCTAGCAACATTCTCCTTCCTCCTTAACAAATCCTTCTCTTCTCTCAGACATATGCAATTATAATCTCAGAGTGGCGATGTTGGACTCAATTTCTCGTTCAGTTAGTGTATGATCCGAGGAGGAATATGTCTCCTCGCCATCTTCACATGCAACAGGAGCTTTTATTCTTGTAGTAATTTGCTAATGTAATAGCACTTATAGAATTTGATTGACTCAATCGGCTTTTCTTAATGTAAATTCTGATCTTGAAGAAATGTGTGGAAACACTAATTAAAAGACTAAATGAGTTCAAGTTTTTATTTTTCTGGAATTAATCTGAGAAAAAGAGATTCAACTTGGTGAGTTGAATAATAGAGCCGCTCTGACCAAGTAATACATGAATTCTATCTATAATAAAATAATATCGAACTGATAATATTAAAAAAATGAGCAATTCTTCAATACATCAAAATATTCTGAACCGTTAATTTGAGAAGATTAAACAGTTCAGATTAAACAGAAAATAACGCCTCATTTCAACAGCCGGTAAATTTAATCGCTAGGATGTTAATTTTATCGCTTGTTACTGCTTGTAGCCGGTTGCCAATATTGTGAAAAGGGTATTATGATAAATTTAGTGAAACACTAAACTCAGCAATCTATTCACAAACAGTTCACCTCTCTCTAATGGCGTTCTCTCTTCACCCTCCTCCCTCCCTCTCCCTCTCTCTCTCTCTCTCTCTCGTGTGTCGCTTCCTTTTTGAATCTACAACATGAGTATAGATGGGAGATTTTGTCTCGCTCTACACACTGTTGATCCGTCTCTCTCTCTCGTGATCTCTTTCTAACCCTCAGCTAGCTTTTTCCCGACCCCCCTCTCTCTCAACCTGGTATACTGGCACACTAGATTTGGTTCAAGCTTTTTATTTTTTTATTTAGAGTTTTGGCTAGTACATTGGTACTAAATATACTTAGGTTTGACTGGTACTGGATGGCATTAAATTTTGGTTTTCTTTTTAATTTAATTTATTTTCTTTTCTTTTCATTTTTGTTTCAATTGAGAAGTTATGCATCTAATAACTTCAACTTAGTTCAGTTGACCTTCAAATTGTAATTAACTAGTACTGTTAGTGGCATGAAGGTGCTCTTATTCATGGTTTGAATGCTAATTTTGATTTGAATTTGCAATTATTTTTTCTTAATTCAGATTCTAACATCAATTAGCCTCTCAGATACTGTGTACGGAAGATTCATTCTTTTATCTGTAATTTAATTTTTAAATTTTATATCGGGTAATTATTTTTTCCTGAAATTTTCACCAATTGATGGTACTCTAGTTCTTAAAAATAGGATAAACAATCAGTTTGCTCTTATACATTTAAATTTTATATTTATTACAGCCAAGAATGGCATTGATTTTTGAGGTCTCTTTTTTAATTGTCTATTATTTTTGTACTTGATGCAGATCCTTCAATGTATGATATCAGCATGCCATTTTTTAATTATATTAGATAAAAATTCTATTGAAGTGACAAAAGAGAAGAGGAGAAGAGAAAACAGTGTGATATATGAGCCTTGGTTTGAACTTTGAAGTGATTTATTAGTCAAAGATAATATTGTGCAATTTAATATCAAAAGAAGGTTGTTTGTAACTTTTTTGTAGAATGTAGAGTGTTTTTTTCTTCTTTTGTTCAATGTGTATTTTTGTTAATATAAGATTATTTTAAATTTATTTAATATAAGTTGTTCAATGATTAATGTCTTACATTCAAGAATAAATGTGACACGACGTATTATCAAAATTAGATTGCTCTTTTAGATATCGAAATGATAGTAATGCGTACTAGTGTCATTTTACATTCTCAAAGTAGAATTACATTTGAAATAAAAGAGGATACATTGAATTGATCAATATTCCTTGACTCACTGGTACAATGTAACTTTTATCTTTTTCTTGAAACTACAGTGTCACATTTATCAAACTCATACATAATTCAATATTTAATAGAATTCACATATTGTAACATTCGATATTAAACAAAATCTATGCAAGACTCAAACAAACAAAAAACCCATCCATAATATACTAACATGCAGCCATTACTAAACCAAATTATTTAAAATACAACTTAACAATTTGCAATCAAAATACAATGTCACTCATACATAACTACATTCACACAAATGCACAATTACAATCATTCATACATCCACACACAAAAATCTAAAGCACCCTCAAACCACATTTGTTCATGCACTGCACACAAAACTCTCAAGTATCCCCAAAACCGTTAGAGCCTCCTTAGAAAGTTTTTCTCAAATCCTAAATCTTCATGCATATTCAGAAAACCCAAAATATTCAAGCATCCTTAAAGCTTTTGCAAACAATGAGAAAGTTCAATCAACTTCAAATTGTTACAAAAAAAAGCTACAAAATCAAATCATCCTTAAGATTATCATTCCCAAATTATCATAAATTAAACCCCATTTAGCCCTAAGAAGTCCCAATTAATCATAAGTCAGCCGTAATCAGACATAATAATCCTAATGAACGTAATTAAATCTCATTTAAGCTTATATCAGCCCTAACCAACTTTAGTTACCCCTCACATAAGCACTAATCACAGTCCAAACAAACATGAATCATGTCCTAATTAAGCCTTATCGTACAATTAAACTGCAACTAATCTTAAATCGTAAATAACAGAATCATACAAATCCTTCATCTAAAATGACATCAATATTAAGAAAGAAGAGAAACCTGATATTTAGAGAAATGATCCTTTGATGAGAGGAGCTCAACAGAGCTGGGAGGCGAATCGTGCAATACATGGTTATTTGATCATTGAGAGGGCAAGCAAGAGAGAGGAGAATGAGAGGATCGAGAGTGACTGAGAACTAGAGGATCGAGAGAGCACGAGTGGCTGATACTGAGGAGAGAGGAAGAGGGAGAGGGGCAAATCGAGAATCAGAAAAGGAAAGTTTGACTGGAAAAAATGTTATTGCCCATAATGCCCCTCTATAACTGGACGGCCAGGATCAAATTCATAAAATAATGCGACACAAATTTTAATGTATGGAAAGCTGAACTCTAAAAAAATTACTTGTTGAGAAGTGTATGAAAAGAAATATCAACTTAATGTGACAAATTATATAAGAGAATTATAATTAGATGTTAATGAAGGTAAATAAGAACTTAATTTTGTATCAGTTTAATCTTAGAAGGTTTATGTGATTTTCTTTTATTATAATAAGATTGCTCCTCTTATAAAAGTCAAATCAGAAGAAAAACGACTATTCATATGAACAGAGGTTTTCATAATCGCTACACACTAGCTAGGATTTGATTGGCATATGACAGAAGTGGTTGTATTAACTGATTTACGTCAGATTATCTAAATAAAGAAAGAGCTATTGTGAAAGAGAGATGAGAACGGGAATAAAGAAAGAGTGTAGGCTCAAGCTCGCATCTAAAAAGGAAAAAGAAAAAGAAAGAGTGAAAGGGAGAGAGATTTCCGTCATTTTCCTCTCAAAGTTGCTCTCGTAAAACATAGCATGAGATGACAGGAAAAGTAACCTGAAGGTTCTCCTTTTATATGCCCATTCTGCACAAAAACCCTTCACATTTTAATATTATCAAAGTTGATAAAATCTCAAGGCTCAAGGCCCAAAGCCCATTTGCATGAGCAGGAATATAAATTCCCAACAAACAATTTCAGATTCAAACATTAGTATACAAAAATACAAGCAAATCTTCGAGCATCAAAAAAAGAAGTACAAGCAAATCGTTCATAATTAACATGAAAGCAATAAAACCGTCCTGAATAGAGCCTTTCGTACAAGGATGAGAACTTAACAAATCACACAAGCAAAAGAAGGTAACACAGATCACACAATTTGATAACCCTTTCAAACTTCTTTTTCTATGAAAATAATCATTTCGAACTTTATCTTACCGAGGGGCCCATTTCGACGAGATAAGAATCAATGGGACTAGCTTGACTTTTAACCCCATCTTCAATATTCACAGCCCTATTAGTCCAACGATTCTCCTCCGACAAGCAATCTCTCAGTTCCGTCACAACTTCAGCCATTATTGGTCTTCCTTCAGATGTTTCTTCTGTGCATCTAATTGCTAGATCAATAACCTTCCACACTATCTTTTCAGTGTAACTTGATCGTAACCTCGAATCCATAATTTCATCAATGCTTCCTGTTGAGATAGATTGCTTTACGTGTTCGATTAAGTTCACGTTCTCTCTTCCTGGCATGATTGGTGGCTCTCCTGTGATTATCTCCAGTAAAACTACTCCAAAACTATATACATCGCTTCTCTCGCTCAGAGGAGCTACACGAACCCTAGATAAAGAAAAGGAAACAACCAAAATATTAAAATGTAATGTTGCAAACGATAACAAAAAATTATTTGGTGTTTATTTCCACACAAGCTTCCTGAACACGAGGATAATTCTGAAATAACAAAACATACTCTGGATCTATATAGCCAGGTGTTCCACAAAGAGAAATTGTTGATAGTCCTGTGATTGCATTAAACATCTTGGCTAACCCAAAATCGGCGATTTTAGCCTCGAAATTCGGGCCTAATAAAATATTGCTGCTTTTCACATCTCTATGAGCAATCATGCATCCTGTGTGCAAGTAATCCAGCCCTGCATATGCAAAAATCATTTTTTTTAAGCTCATATGCAAAAATCATTGTACCTTGATGTTTATATGTGTGTAGAAAATAGAAATAAACTAGGTGTACTCAAACTTTGCCTAAACAAAAAGAAAAGAAATAAACTAGGTGTAATTTTCATAATAACAAACCTTGTGCTGCTTCAAATGCAATACGGAGCCGCTCTGCCCAATTCAAGACTCTACCGATTGTCTTATTGCCTATGTAAGGGTCAATTATATACAGAGTAATTTAGTAGAAGCACTCCAATATTATGAATATCCATGTTTAATTATATGTCTTTCAAGAACCATATTTAATTATATGTTGTACTAGACTTTAAAACTTTTTCATTACTTGAAATTCTGATTCTGTTCATAACTTTGAAGTACTGATTTTGTTCGAAACATTAGGCTGATTCATTTTAGAAAACTTCATTTATTTGATAATTGCCATAGCTTGGGAGAAAAGTACTTACTGGCAAGATGATCATAAAGACTACCATTAGGCATGTACTCATAAACAAGACCATAGAAATTCTTGTCCATACAGTAACCAATTAGGGTAACTAGATTTCTGTGGTGGACCTGCGTTAGACTTTTCGCCTGAAAGAGAATGAAAAGCATGATAATTTCCACAATGTAACATGGAAAAGCAAATACATAATTATCCATCTTCAACCAATTTTTAGACCTATATATGCATGTCATTGATTAGTAATCGAAGCTTTTACCTCAGAAAGAAATTGTCGCATCGCAGTAGCTGTTCCAATATTAGGCACCTTAACAGCAACCTTAGTCCCCTCATCAATTAATCCACTGTAGACAGTTCCAAATCCTCCTCTACCAATAGCTTCTGAGAAATTGTTAGTTATTTGTTTCAACTGCTCATGTGTGAACAGCCGAAATTCAACATGTAGTTGATCATCTGCTCTCAAAGCTGCATGGCATGAAAAAACTTGAGGAAAATAACAAGGGAAAAAGAAAATTTATAGTATGTTGAGAGAAATATACTGTTTTGGGCATTTTTATATTGTTTATTTTCTATATTGTTTATTTACGCGATCTTTGGCCTTACATTATAATGTCCCCGTTGTTACTATGAAGAGTATCAATTACCTTGCTTCTTTCGACAAATTTTCCATACTACAAGTATCATAATTGCTAGAAGAATTGCAGAAGCTACCGATGCAATCACAATGATTTTCTTTTTGCTATTTCTGTGGCTTCCTGATCTGAATTCATCGCTTTCAAGTCTACCAATGAAAGAGGTGCATCTTTAGTAGTAACAAAGACTAAAAATAAAATTGAACAATATAAATGATTATTGCGGATATATTCAATTTCTAATATATTCATATATGCAACTTCAAAATTTTCATGAGAATTTAAGCTCCCTCCAAAAGAACACATGAATTTCATGGCATATATATTCATAAAAAAAATCATGGCATATATAGTTTTCTTGTGAAAAAAAATAAGTAGGGCTTACATCAAAGTTAGAAAGCCATTGTGCGATTTCTTTATCAAATTATCAGGTATTGGCCCGGTAAAGTAATTTCCAGCCAAATTTCTGCAAGGAAAAAGGGTAAATAAGAAGCTTCAGGATGATATGTTTTAAGAGGATTTTGATGAATAAAGAAGTCGTACAAGTATACGAGAGATCCCATATTTGCAAGAAACTCCGGTACCAGTCCTGTAAGGTTATTGAAGGATAAGTCCCTGAAAATAGGCAACAGTAATATTTTAGACCAGATAATTGATCTATTCAATAACATCATTTTGTTCCTATATCTAATATGGAGGTTATACATGCCAAATAGATCTACAGCTCAATTTGTTTCATGACATAACAAAAATATTTCATTTTCTTTTGGATTCAATCGGACTAGAGGGCTATTTATGGTTATTGTTGCACCACTAATTAGGATACGAACAAAATATTATTCAACATAAGAAATAATTCATAATGCTTAAAGGCCAAATATATTACTAATTTGTACAAGAGTTATAGAGTGGTCAAACTCACAGATTTTCAACTGCTTTAAATGACTTGAATGATTGTGATATCTCACCCTTCAATCCGCTGGTCGTTAAATTTCTACAAGCAACCATTGATAAGAATATTTATTCAAAAAAAACATTGATAAGAATACAACACAACCCTCCTTCAAAAAGAAAACCAATAATAGGTAAACAAATTAGTTCGCTTCTTAGAGACACTGTGTATTTTATCCTTATATGTAAACAATAGAACCAAGAATAGCTAAACAAATTAGTTTGCTTCGTAGAGACTCACATTGTGGTGATGTAGGCATATTTGTTGTCAGAAGAACTACAATTCAAACCATTCCATTCAAATTCTCTTGGAGAACAAGGATCGCCAATCCAGTTTCTCTCTAGTCCATATGCTTTCTTGATACCCATTATTCCTTGTACTGATTAAAAGAAAGAGAATAAAAACTAAAATGCAGATGGATTCATTCTCAAATTTTTGTATGAAAAAATAAGTGAACCCGGCAGATTCGAAACAAAAGGGTGATGGTGCCTGTTTTCAACCTCTAGATAGGTGGCAAATTCTAATCCAACCCAATAAACTAGCACAAAATGTCCTAAGTCAATCCCAAGTGACCCAAAAATGTTACAAAATTAATTGCTCGAACCTTGATTAGACCCAAATGAACCCACCGGAATGACCACTTACATGGATGAATTGAAACACAAGTGATTGGCGACCTGAAATGACACAATCTTAGCATGTGACCCAAACCTAAAAACTTGATTCCAAACCAAAATCCATGAAATCTATTATAAACTATCTTTATTGGTCTCGTATATTATGATTGCCTCGAAATATTGACTTGAATGGTCCGCATCCCTTACATGATTAACGCGTAGACGTAGACATACCACAAACCCGACCTTTGGTCCGAAGCCAGATTGACTCATAGCACAAAACACTAGAACGAATGCTGAAATGACTATAAACCTAATATCCCAAGACCTTAATGACAGACGAAACCTTACAAAATCGTGACTAGAAAGCCCCTCGGTCCAATTTGATCCAAAACAGAGATGACCCGAACTCAAACTGAAACCATACATTTTTCACCTCCACCTCTAGTTACCACAGAAACAAGTATTAATGAAATTCACCATACATGAATTGGGACTTGTGACGAACCATCACTTGAGGAAGTCGTTGGATTTGTATTTGCAATGATTGTGTATATCTCGATGGCATTGATGATAGGCGGCAGAGAGGAAGCTGCGGTCTTGTAAAGCTTCAAGACATAGTCATCAGCTTTGTCTATTGGGCTATTACTGCTGTAAATTGTAGTTAAATAGAGGTAGTACAAGTTTTTAGGAGTGGAATCATCGTACGGCCATTGCCTTCCGTTGATTTCGGCGAGGAGCGCTCTTGTGGTGTTCGTTGTGTGAGCTTGGAGGTCGGCTAGGTAAACCACGACATAATAGTTGCTATTGGATAGAGTTGTCTCTGATTTCCACTGGAGGGCAGTTAGATTGGGAGAATTGATTGGTGTGACCGCAGTTTGCATGACGGCTGTGGGAACAGCAAATGAATTGAGGAAGGAATCAATAGAGTTGTTTGTTGAAATCCCAGTCCATACTGAAGGGTTGTGTTGGTATGGTTGCCATAAACGATCGGATCGATCATAAGGATACCTGAATGATAAGAGATAGTGATAAGCATTTGCGAAGTCCATGAATTAAGCCAAAAAATATTTTTTTTGTATCGGTGAAAACATAAATTGAATTAGATGCTTGAAAGAAACCTTTGAGATGAGAGAAGAAATGCACTAACCTGATTGTTTGATTTGTCTCGCCATAATTGAAACGATACATAAATGATGTAATGGCATATGCGGAGATTGAGGTATATTGAAAACCAGGTTTGAATGGCCTAATCTCCAAAGCAGATATGAAAGGCACTCCAGAATTGGTATTTACAAGACAAACAAATGATTTAGAAGATAACGCATATAAAATAGCTTCAAACGTAAATTCTTTAGATGCATCAGAAATGTTAACTTTTCTCCACAAATTTGCACCGAGGTAGAGATCAAAAGCAATTGGCCTGCCAGATTGCACGCTCTGCAATCCATCATAATTACCATAAAAAAACGTTGCTCTCACTAAATAATAGTCGTATGCTATGATATTATCAAACGTGTAGCAATTTCGATCTCCATTAGGAAAGGACCGAACTGTTTGATCGTATTTTGGCAGTGAGCTGTTGATATAATTCGCACTGATTTTTTTAGCTACTCCTGTGTTTATGTATTGGCTGTCTGATGTGTACGGTAAATGCGTTGTACTGTCCGTGTAATTCTAATTATCTGAAAGGCCACAATCAAGGCTTATGAAACCTACAAAAAAGAGAAAATATATATCCATTAAAAGAAGTAATTGAGAAGGCCAGATGAAAAAAGTTATTTTGATTATTACTTCAGTATTTTGCTTAATAATGATTCATTTATCATTTGTAAGTATTTTAGTATTTTGTTTAATACATGATATACAACAACATATTATATTTTAACTAACATATCTTGCCTTAAAGATCCATTACCACATTATATTTCAAAAATGTAAAACAAACAGAATGTGCCCCAACAGAATATGAATTACCTATAAACTCACAAGTGAGGACTTAAAATTCCACTAACATTATATGTTAAACATGTTACACAAATTTAATTTTCATCCAACAAATGTATGAGATTTATTAAGAAACTGCAAATATTTACATACCGTCAGTGCTAGGCAGTGGCTGGCTTTGAGCCGTCATGAACAAGAAAACCAAGAAAATTTGACATGACATTAACATTATGTGGTCTGCCATCATTCGGGTGATATTTTGAGATGTGGACTTTGTTCTTATGGTCTCTAATATATAGAACTAGGTAATATGTTGATGAGGTGCAAAGAAAAAAAAAACAATTATGATAATTTTGTTTTTTAAGGAAAAAAATTTGTACCCTCATCTTATTTAGCTCATATTGCCTCCCAATAAGATGTAAGTCCAAATTGAGAGCCTACTACTACACTTGAATATTTGGATCCAATATATTTTAGCTCAAAGTTTCAACCAATTCATATTGTTGGCTACCGGACTCGCATATCCTTTATTCAAAAGTTTCATAGTTTTATTTTAGTTTCTATTTATACATTTGTATTTACAACAATATACCTTATATTCTAAATATTATATATTTATATTTCCAACAATATATTTTACATTCTAAGCATCATAATTTATTATATTCAACGCAATATGTCTTACATTCTAAACAAGAGAAATATAATGCTAAAATAGTTGATAATACAAGTCTCATTACACAGAACTAGAGGATGAGACTAATAAAATGATCTCTTCTTCAAAAAGAGACAATATACATTAATATCACAATTATATATCTTATATTATAAACATTATGTTTTTATATTACCAACATATATCTTACATGAGAAATTCACTAGAAGCCATAAAAAGCTACTAAATAAAACAATTAAAGCTTAAATTCCGTGTGAGTTATTTTGGAGCTCCTAATCTAGTCATCAAGATATGGGAGCTCGGAAGTGCATAGAATCAGGAGCTCCAAAAGATTTCAAATGGCTCCCAATTTTGTAGACATGTGGCGGTTTCTTCTTGGACGGGAGCCATAATTTGTGAGAGATAATTAGTCGGTTTCTTTTAAAAAAATTAGGATCTATATCTAGTTTGGAAGTTCCTATTATAATTATATTAATAATAAGTTTGGTCCTCAACAAGAGTTATAAGGGCTACTACAAGAATAAAAATAAAGTTAAAATAAATTAAAAAGGAAAAATGACAAGGACGGGATGTCATGGAAAATTATTTATGGAATTAGAATTGAGGGTTTTTTCAATCTGAGTTTGACCTGATTGTACAAGTTACATTATTTTATCCGATTTATTTGTTCGTTGAAGTATGGGGTGATGTTTGCATGTTCTTAAGAACCTTTCCATGAGGCCGATTCAACGGTCAAATACTCAGAAAAGTAAAATATTTCGTTTAGAAAGCAGATCTTACATTTCTTCTTCTCTATTGCCTTTGTTTCTCCATCTATGGCTTGCCTCAGGATGTGTCATCATAATTCAAAAGAAGATAGTCCACATTGAGTACTTTAGAATGATTGGTTGATTTAATCACACTGGTAATTAAACAACCACAATAGTTTGCCACATAAAATGTTTGGGCATGACTTTTTATTGATAAAAACTACGTAGAGTAGCGTCTCACATTCGCCTTGCTATTTTTATTTCATTTTCACTCAAAGTCAACTTTCGTCGAGAAATTAATTTATATATGACAGCCTGCTTCAGGTGTTCTTTCTTGTACAACTAGGTACCTCCATGAATATTTTTAATTTTATTTTATGTGCTTCTGCAAAAAAAATGATTGAGATTATTAAGGAGAATTTGATTGATTATCGTAAATTTAGGGCGTTAATTGTTATTGCTGACAGGTAGACTGGATATGATTCTTTTTGTAAGATTCCTCATGATAGCATTTTTTTTTCCTTCAAAACAAAGAAATAAAAATTACTTCTATTTTGTTATGTATGTCTCGATATCTCACCATAATATGTTTTCTTTTTTTTAATAATATTTAAGAAGGATTAGGAGAAAGAAATATTTGGAGAATGAAAGGAGGTGTGGCTTATTTCCATTTTTGTATCGTTAGTTTATGTTATTTTCATATTGTATATTTAATTTAGGCAATTTATATTTTGGTAATTAGTCAAGTCTCTCCTATATAAAGAGGTCTCTAATTATTGTAATAGTATTACAATTCTTACAATGTAGTCTCTCAATTGATTGTACGATTTTTTTCTTCTTCTCTTGTTATTTCTCTCATAAGTTTTCTTACTATACATCAATATTCTCCCCATTACTCTATCAAATTCGTACCAGAGCTATATTACAACAATTTTTGTGCTTCCGTAAGTCAAGAATACCGCCTTTTATTATCTTGAATTCAAATGCGGTTATGTCGACCAAATTCGATATTGAGAAATATGATGGTACAACGAGTTTCGCACTATGCCAAGTGCGGGTGAAGGCCATCATTTTTGACGATCGAAGGAGATGAAGGGCGAAGTTGGGGAGATGATGGAAGATAGAACCCTCTTGATAGTTCAGTTATATTCGAGCAAATTGACTCTTAAATATACTACAGCTTTCGGCGCGTGGAAAAAGTTAGAAGGTATCTATATACAGAAATCAGCTAT
The DNA here is from genome assembly GCA_024447665.1 of Juncus inflexus. Classification (NCBI taxonomy): domain Eukaryota; kingdom Viridiplantae; phylum Streptophyta; class Magnoliopsida; order Poales; family Juncaceae; genus Juncus; species Juncus inflexus. Next base: position 10,547,543 of record JAJHPC010000013.1, on the reverse strand, counting down.
AAACCGGTTATATTTGAACCAACGATTCCACTTTTTGAAGATGGCAGGAGGTATGTCCGTTAATGTCCATGTTTTGAAATATATCAGTTTCTTTAATAATATGGAGACAATCGATAATAAGATTGACGAAGAGGATAAAATCGTGGTGTTCTTGCGCATGATGCATATGCTTCATACCAGGGAATCACTTATCATTAATGATGTCAAGAGTAACTTATTAGTCAAGTCTGACATTGACTATGACTTGTCCATGGCCGAGGATAGTTATCAAGAAGTTGAGTTATTTGTGGAGGGGTGGAGACATAAGAAGAGAAATTCAAGTTTAGAGAATACTCATTCGCAATTCAAGTACAAGAACCTGATGAGCAACTATTTCAAGAAGACGGAACACATTAAGGCCGACTGTTACAAGCTCAAAGAGAAGCATGAGGCGGATAGCGGTGTTCTATCGGAAGAAGCATACGAGGCTAAATCTGGTAAGGTTGAGGTACTTTTTGTGACAAATGAGAAGGAGAGATTTGAGAAGAATTTGGTGGGTTCGGGTAATTCAAATTAGATGATCCCAAATCGAGAGTGTTTCACCACATATGAGGCGTATAGTGGAGATGTTCTTTTGGGAGATGATTATTTATGTTGCATTGCCGGTGTTGGCACGCTTGAGATTAAGATGCAGGACGGGGTTGTCCAGTTGATTAAGATGCAGGACGAAATTGTCCATTTGATCAAGATGCAGGACCGGATTGTCCATTTGATCTCATTAGGCATTCTCGGAGATATCGGTTGCAAGTTCCTATGTGAAGGAAGAGTCCTCAAGGTATCTAGATGGGCTTTTACATTGATGAAGACTAGAATGACTGATGCATTATATATTCTGGAAGTCCAGAGTACCGCAAAGTTATTTCGGGAAGTTGTCACAGTTTTTAGACTCGTTCGTGGTCACCTTCTTGTTGGGTTTCAGACATGCATAACGCAGCGGAAAATAAAAATTTCGTCCAAAACCAATCCGAGGATCCGTGCGTATCGGTTAAATCAAAGAAATAAATCTTAAAGATACCTTTCGGATTACGCTTAATCCGTGACGCTCAAACCATGCGTGTTGTCCATGCGCCTCTAAACCGGTTACCGTCCTATCCGATTTTACGTCCGTCTAGGACGTCTAGGTCGGATCGTGCGGAAGTCATCTACCGCACACACAATCGGTCTCCACCAAAACTCTCAACAAACCGTTCTCATCTTCTTAGGCCGAATAGATCACAAGCATCGAAAGTACGAACGCCTCTACCGATGTCCACACGAACAAACTTCTTAAAACGGGAAGAAGAACAATATATATGCTAGTAGCTTGTTCTCCTCTTGCATAAGAAAACTCTTTTTCTTCTTCTTATTTTATCTCACAAAAGATGTATATAATTCCTCTCATATAATCGCACCCTTTCATTTTGTCATACAAAAGAAGGCACCCTTTCGTAGTAATACAAAAAAGAAAGCACCCTTTCGTAATTTTGTCACACAAATGAGAAAGGATATTTTTCTCTCTTTTGTCTCACAAAAGAGAATGAGAAATAATGAGAGAAAGAATGATTTGGTCTATTGAATTTGGAGCCCTCTATGTCCTTATGTAGAGGTGAAGAGTCATGTCTCCTCACACTAAAAGATGTATATGACATCACTCATCGTTATCCATATGCCATCATCTAGACTCTTCTAGATTACATGATCTTTTGTGCTCATAGTCTTTATATACATATATATCACATCTTATCACATAAGATGACAATATATTTTGTGGCATTCTTATGCAACTCATCATATAAGTCTCTAGGATTTTCTGCGCCCGTTTCAGTTTGTTATTTGTGTGTGACCATGTAGGTTCACTTAATGTTGGCAATAGACTTGACAGTCTATAAATCATGAGCGGACTCTAGCAAGCCATCATGACTACCCAATTTAAGTGAATATCGGTGATCCGATTTACCTAATCAACAATCACGTATTTAGTCCCTTTGTCGTGCGATATCTATATCGATCATAAGGCATGTAATACGCCATCCTTATATTAATCGATTAATATTTCTTGATCCCAAATTAAACTGAACAAGAACAAATGACATTAATAACTCTTATTAATTCATTTGAGTATGGCCATACATTTCTTCAGTTCAATTCATCAAGAGGCCTAAAGATATCTCTCTCATTTATGAGAGGAACGAATCCCGTCTTGATTGCACTCATCCCTCTACATGATTCATTGTATACCTAATCATAACTGTTATGACCACCCGGTTAAAGGCAGTGTTAGATTATATTAAAGTATAAAATTACTCATGTTGGGAACCAAGACAATCTCAGGTCAAAGGACTATAAATACTTTATGTTACAAGAATCGCTAATGACGTAAAACATGTAGCATTCTTATGGCGGGTCAGTCCAGTATATGGTCTCTAACATATACCTATGTTAATGAGTTGATAACTATTTATCCATGATCAGTAAAACATAATCATCAGTCAACTAATATACTGGTGTACATTTATAGCTTATATATAAATATATATTTATATGTATCTGCAAGTATATTTGTCTCCACAAATATCCTATAAATGACCAGGGACGATTTAGAATAGCATTCACAACACTTTATAGTTTTACTATCAAAGTCACGCACTTTGATGACATTAAGCTGAATTGCATATTCATGGTCTATTTTAATTATATTAAAATAACCTATACGCACATATTATATGAAATATCTTAGAATAAATATTATGTTTGCTATTACAATCCATCATCTAGGTCACAAACACTTTGGCCTAGAGCATAACACCATCACTTCTCTGCCTCAGTTAGAAGATCAGGGTTTACGATTGGATGTGGGGTGTTAATTTTGAGCACGAGGGATCTACTATGTGGCTAGAATACATGTGTGTTACATTCTGGAAGTTCAGAGTACCGGAAAGTTGTTTCGGAAAGTTGGCGCAGTTTTAGGCTCATTTGTCATCACCTTCTCTGCCTCAGTTAGAAGGTCAGGGTTTACGATTGGATGCGGGGTGACAGTTTTCAGCGTGAGGGATCTACTGTGTAGCCAGAATATCGGAAATCATGAGTTTTGTGAAGATTATGTTTATGACAAATGGAGGAGACTCAGCTTTAGTACAACCGTTCATCGCACGAAGGAAATTTTGGACGATATCTATTTGGATTTGTGGGGACAAATTTGTGATCCTTTTATAAGGATTATTTAGCATTGCATGGTTATTCACTCTCGACAACATAATGGCGTGGCTTATCGAAAACTACTCGACAAGGCTGGGTGCATTCTTTTTGAGGCGGGCTCAAGCGAGGAGTTCTGTGTGGAAGCAACTAATAGTGCTTGATGGTTGGTTAATTGTTCTTCAAATACAGCAATTTGGTGCAAGACACCAACAAATATTTGGTTGGGTAAACAGGTGAATTACTCGACATTGCAGATATTTGAATATCTTGCTTATGCACAAGTCGTTAAATGGATACTCGAGTATGAGAAGAAAAATGTATTCTTCTTGGATATGCTTCAAGTGTGAAGGTATATCGTTTGTGATGTCCGGTTGCGGAACTACTTGTTTTGAGAGATGTGGTTTTTTATCTGGTTATGTTACGAGTAAGGGAGCAATTGTCTAATCCGGCTATTAAGGATGGTGAGACAATCACGAAAAATGTGGAGTTTGATATTCCCGATCAACTAGGTAAAGTTACTCGATGTAACTTGGAGCATTATGATTCTGATGATGATGCATCGGTTAAGAAAAGTCGAGAAGGTGCTTTTATAAGGAATCGGGTTGGACCTCCTATGAGACATGGATATTCTGATTTTATGTGTTGTTTGGCAATGGCCAATGAATCGGAGTTTGACGAGTCCTCCGTACAAGGAGGTAGTAATCTCATGTGGCGGTGGAGTTTGGCGATCCTCGGTACAATGGGATAGTAACCTCATGTGGAGGTGGAGTTTGGAGAGTCCTCATTTTGCAAGCAGACAGTAGGCTTATGTGGAGTGACAAAGTGGATTGTTGTTATTGAGGAGGAGCTCGTTTTGAATAGTCATTTTTACGGCTGTGCATCAAGGATGAGATTTCGAGTCAAGGTGGAGATTGTTATGTATGTCTCGATATCTCACCATAATATATTTCCGTTTTGGTAATGATATTTAGGAAGGATTAGGAGAAGGAAATAAATATTTAGAAGATGGAAGGAGGTGACTTATTTCCATCTTTGTATCATTAGTTTAGGTTATTTTCATATTGTATCTTTAATTTAGACAGTTTATATTTTCGTAATTAGTCAAGACTTTCATATATAAAGATGCCTTTAATTATTGTAATAGTATCGCAATTCGTAGAATGTCATTTGATTAAAATCATGAGAATTTGATTGATTATCGTAAATTTAGGGCGTAAATTCTCTTAGCTGACAGGTAGACTGTATATGATTCTTTTATTGTAAGATTCCTCATGATAGCATTTTTTTTTTCAAAACAAAGAAATAAAAATCACTTCTCTTTCATCCTGAATATGCATTAGATTAAAATCAGCTCTTAACTCCACCAAATTTACCCACAAACATACATGCAACAACAGCAACCAAAACAGAGCAAATCAAACCAAAACAAGCCCTACAACTCAGTAAACCCTTAAAAACAGCACCAACCTTCTCAAACCCTAAAACTCCATCTTCATGATCCATTCCTCTGAAACTCACTCTCGCTCCAGGATCTCTCATGATCATCTTACTTCCCAACATAACAGAATTAGTAACGCCTTGAATATTATTATTCACATAAATGTTGATACAAACAGATTCATTCGATCGAACCGCTTGTGGGCATTGATGTACTTTCATTGTCGCTCCGAGATTCGTGCCGTCCACAGATAGATTGTCGCGTTCGGAATAGGAATAAGCGCTATCTCCAAGACCCATTTGTGGAATTACTATTCTTGATTTTCAAAATTGGAATTGTTGAGAGAATAATCAGGGTTTACTTTATATTCATGAGGATTTCTATGAATGTAGTTTATTTACAACAGAGGAAACGAATAGGATTCTTGAGGCATTGCTTCAACACTTGTTTTCTTCCTCAATTGGTATAGCATCTCATGAAGGAAATGAATATGTTAAGAAAAAGGTGGATTTTGCAAATAAGCCCTCTAAATATCATCTTTTCTATCTGGGGCCCCCAAAAATTGGTCATATCCTTTCTTCCTTCAGAAATCAGGGGATGATCAAATAATCAACGCATAAACAAGAAGAGAAATATAGATCCATAAAAACATGAAATATAACAAAATATGGTTTTCTTGGCCATTTGACAGACCAAATCAAAAGCAACAAAAAAATAGCACATTTAAGTAAGTATTATAAGTTAATGCACAAAATATTAATACATACATACATGGATATTTTTTCATGGCAATTGTCAGTGCAACTAGAAACTGACAATCTTTCTAGTCCTAAACAACTTGATCTTCAATTACCAAAATTTGCATAATTTAACGAGGGTTAGATTGGTAAAAAGTTTTGATATCTCATGCTATCCACACTAACTACAAAATAAAACTAATTGGGGTCTTAATGCGTAATCTTCTACTTTTCTTCTGCATCGGAAACCGTGCTAGCTTCTACTAAAGGAAGCTGCATAAAATGAAAGAAAATAAGTTTAGTTTTGAATTATCATGAAATAAACAAAGTCTGAGCAATTTAAGCTCAGATGTAAATTCGAACAAATTTGAGGCTTCATTGCGGAAATTGAGCAACAGATAAAACAAACCCGAAATTTGATTCATGCAAATTGCATTTAACATTTGTCCATACGTGCTTAAATAAAGCATTTCTTGCTTTACTATCCTTTTATATCATTTTACATTGATGCCATCCCTAAATCTTGTTTTTGCACCAACTATCCAAAGTTTGCTACCAATGATAATGGACCACCAAAAAACATCGTTTTTTTAATATACTTTTTTTTCAATTCATTTATCCCACATACCTTCTCTTTGTTCTCACTCGTTGATAAAATTCTTAGCAAAAACACCCCAATATCACCTCCCTTCCTACAGCTAAACCCTAAACCCTCTCATCCCAAAATACTATCATTTACCAATAAAAATGCACATAAAAAGATCTACTTTAAAAATAACAAAAAAAAATTTATAAAAAAATAATCACCTTTGGACGAAAACGCAAATCCACCTTCCTCCTCCAACCACCACCCCAACAAAAAAAACCTCAAACCCCAAAAAAACCCCAAAACCCCTCCAAAAAAACCCTAATTTCCCCTCTCTCTCTCTCCTCTACTTTCTCTCTCTAACCATTCGTCAACTTCCCAACTCCCACCTCCTCTTCGTCCTCAACCACGCCATAATCAACGCTCAACTCTCTCATCGGCGGAATATTCTCCATCGCAAACACCATCACATGTGGATAATCCACATTATAATGATCGTACAAAACATATTGCACAAACACATTAGGGCTACAACTGTGGCTCAAATAACACGCCACGTTTCTCACTCTAGAAACATCTATCCCAAATTCGTTATTTCCTCTCTTGGGAAATTCGGCCGGTAAAAAATCGGGAATCACATCTTGTATATCGCCCCAATCTTTGCATCGGTTCGGAAAATCGTTTGGATAAACTACGCATTGTTCGAGATTATTGTTTTTAATCGTATCTATTTGTTGTTTGGTTAAAATAATTCCGCTAAATTCACATATGAAACTACCGGCTTTAATTAGGTCTAATGATCTCACGCCCCAACCGGTTTCTCTTGACCTAAAAAGCTCTAAACGGGTCTTAATCCCCTTTTGGCTGACCCGGTTCGGACAGCTCGCAGGACAACTGCAAAATGGTCCACATTCATAGATTAAAGGTTTTCCTCTCAATAAAATTCCATTATTGTCATAAGCGAATTCCCCGCAATTCTTCTCCATGCAATTGCATCCAATTCTGCAATTGGATTGGCAATCGCAGCCTCTTTCGCCGATCGCCAATTTATTACTCACATTACTCACAGCTGATGCAGGAAAAATCGGCCTCGATAAATACTCGAATAAAATCGGATCTCTATCATCGTCAATGTTATTAAATAAATAAATCGGTAAATTTTCCCTCCCCTTTGATAAATCGGTGTTTAAATACCCGACGGGCCGGGTCATTAACGGGTCGGATAGTAAATTTTCAGCTAAACGAAAATTAACGCTCCCCATTTGTTCTTGATTTTCCAACCTTAATAATTTATACTTAAACACTCCAAATCCGGATTTGCCTCGTTCTAACCAACAATCGACAATTTTATATAATCCGTCGTAAAAGTACACTTTGCCGGTTGAGAATTTTTTGGATCTCACGGCACGAATTACGCGGATTTCGATGCAATAAGTCATGCTTCTTTCTAAGGCGAGATTTCCACCTTCAAGTTTTTGATCCGCGCATTGATGACCTAAGCTGTCTCGGCCTCCGTGCCCCGTGTAGATTAGTACTTCTCCTTTGTCCTCATCGTCTTCATAACTAAAATATTTAAAAAATAAATTAATTAAAATAGAAAAAAATTGGGTCTTTTAGAAAAAGATTTTGAGGAAGGTTTCAGATATGGAGTACCAAGCTTTTGGAGTGCCAAGAAGCACCCGATTACAAAAGGTATGATGGAATTATAAAAAGGAATATTTGTAAACACAAAAGGTGTAGTGAAATTACAAAAAAGTATATTTTCAAAAAGGTATATTTGTAAACACAAAAGGTATATCCAAGTGCAAATATATATGTGTACAGCTAACTGTATGGTGGGTGCTTTTTAGCACTCCGAATAATTTCTCTTTGAGGAATGGTTTGGGTGAGAGAGTGTGTGTATCATGTTCTTGCATGACATACAAACTAAAAACTAACAGAAGAAAAAAAATAAAAAAGTAGGCTTGCTTGTTAGAGAAGCAGTTTAAAAAGAAAGAGAATATTGACTTGTATGAAAATCTAATAATGTTTTTTAACTTTTAAGTGATATTAGAAACCGAAAGTACAATGAAGAATAAAATTGATGCGAGAGTGAAAGTGGAAGACACATGGAAACAGGGGGGAATGAGCTTCAGCGTCAGATACAAAAGTTAATAAATATTCAGGACTAAAAGGTTAAATATACTTTCTCTCCAGTAATTACACAAACTGGAGATGTCCATGACTGAGCTCTTAATGGAAACACACATTTCCTTCCAAGCCGACTGAAGTAAATGCAAAAGGGTATTATAATCCCAAAATGCAAGAGAAAATCAAGGAAAAAGATATCCAAGAAGGAATAAATAACAAACAATTTCATCAGGGGTTTGAACGCAAATTCAAAACATCCTTTCCAATTCAATTTCTCCAATGGGCGAATATTCCAAGAATAAAGAACAATCCCAAGGGTATAAATGAAAAATTACCCGCCGGAGACGATGATCGACGTAGCGACAGGTTCGCCGGAAGCCGACTGCCTGAGCGGCACGTAGTCAATCCCCGCCTGAGTGTGCCCATGAAGACCCAAAACGCAGAGCTCGCTCCTGAAGAAGAATGCATCTCCCACCGAGATCCCAGGAATGGAACCAATAATCCTCTTATCTCTGTTCAGCCATAGATTTCTATCAGCCATCAAAGAGGCGGCTTTCGAGTCTGGCCGTGTGCTTCTCACATGCTCCGTTAAGCCCAATTCATCTGCCTTGTTCTGATTGTGGGTGATCTGGAGGCGTAAGGATTCGAATGTGATGCGGGCTCGCCGGATCGAATTGCGAAAGTAGATTAAATCGTCGAGGGTTAACGAAGAGACTCGGACCATGTCGGAAGAACGAGGCTTTCGTTTCTTGGCTACGGGTTGAGGAGTGGATACGGCTAAGGATTCAGGAGGTAAGGGGATGAGGGCTTGAGAAGAGGAGGAAGAGGGAGTATTGGAGCAGTAGCGGGTGGCGAGACGGTAGTATTCGGCGAAAAGGGCTTCTTCATTTAGATTGTTAAGGTTTGGAGGGATGGATTGGAGAGGGAGAGGAGTGGAGAGAGGGATGTGGATGGGCTCTGGTTTGGGGGCTTTGGGGGAAGAATGGAGGTTGAGAGTGAGGTCTAGAGAGGAAGGAGTTGGAGTTGGAGTTGGAGGTGGAGGAGGAGGAGTTGCCATGAGAGGAAAGTTTGGTGGGGTGAGTGAAAAGAGAGAAATGGAAGAAGATGGAGAAGAAAAGATGGTTTCTTTCTTCCCTTTCTTATTGGAGTGGGTGGGATATACCAATAAATAATTAGATGAAATTGGTTTATATATTTAATTTATGAAATAATTAAAGATGGATCGTTATTTTAAAATTTATGAAAGGTCTCGATTGAATTGAAGTTTTTTGTAAATTGGTTTTATGTATTTAATACGTGAAACTATATTATTTTGTAAAAAGTTTTTAAGTAGGAGGTAATTTTTTTTTTTAAATCAGACGGATAAGAACGAGCTGTGACATAGATTTTACGTGTCATTTCTATCAAGAAATAAATGAAAAAACAATGAATATTTAAAGTAAATTGGAAATTATGTGATTAGAGGAGATAATGTAAATTAATTTACTTATTTGATTAAATTAGTAAATTTATGATGAACTTTAACTAATTCTATACAAAGATTGCATATATATTGTCACAGAAAATCAAAATAAAGTGTCTCTAGATGTTTCTAAATATTTTTGAATCAAGAAAATGACTACAAAATGTCATTTTCTTGATTTAAGGGAAAGTTGTCCCCATTTGCTTTAATATCCATTCATCCATTCATTTACGTGATTTTTTTATAACGACGTTTGATCAATTTAATCACTCAATTTTTTATTTATTTTTTCAAAATTTCTTTAAATAAAAAACATATTTATAATAAATAAATGTGAAATATTCATACAAAAGTTTAAAATTAATTAGGGTTTTTAAAAAATATATATATATTTATAATAAAAGGTCCTACTGAATTGAAATTTTTTGTCGGCTAGTTTCATATATTTAATACGTGAAACTATATCATTATGTAAAAAAAAATTAGGTTGAAAGTAATTTTTCTCTTATAATATGACAAATAAGAACAAGCTGTGACGTAGATTCTACGTGTCATTTCTATCAATAAATAGATGGGAAAATAAAAAGATAGTTAAATAAATTAGATTATTTTTTTATTACGAGAATGTAAATAAAAATTAAATTACTTTATTTGATCAAGTTACTAAAATATAGAATTTATGATAAATTTTATCTAATTATATGCAAAGATCGCATATATATTGTTACCGAAAATCTAGACATAAGTGTTATAACTTTTATATCGATAAATATTACTTTTTTTATACTTGCTTAGGCCCACATCCACCCACCCACCCATATGATTCTCGATAACGATGTTTGATCAATTTGGTCACTCAATTTTTTATTTATTTTTTCAAAAATTCTTTAAATAAGAAATATATTTATAACAAATAAATGTGAAACATCTATCTAAAGATTAAAAATTCGTCTTTTCACAAATAATCTATACATAAATTGTCTAATTATATATAAAAAGTCATATGAAAACTTTCACAAAAAATTCAATTTATGTCAATAAAATCATCATCTCGAAAGAGGGAAACTGAAAAGTTGTCCCTCACTTGTTTGACCCGCCCACATAGTTCTCAATAATGACAATAATAAAATTTGATCAATTTTGGTCCCTCAATTTTTTATTAAAAGAATTAAATTTTAAAATTTAGGGGAGAGCCCACTAAATTGAAATTTTTTGTTGATGATTTCATATATTTAATACATAAAATTGCCACTTTATATTTTTATGGTTGGAAGTAATTTTCTTCTTATGGATTTGACAAATAAGAACAAGTTTTGTAGATTTTACGTGTCATTTCTATCAAGAAGTAAATGAAAAAAATAATAAGTTATTTAATTATAAATTAAATAAATTATAAATATGAAAAGATAAATGAAAACTAAATTACCTATTCGGTCAAATAACTAAATGATTATGATAAATTTTATCACATTATATGTAAAGATCGCATCTATATTGTCTCATAAAATATATAAATCATTGTTTCTAGATCCCTCAAATATTTTTTTTATCAAGAAAATGTTAATAAATATCATTTCTTGGTATAAGGGAAAATTGCCACCCTTTACGTGGCCTCGATAACCATGTCTGATCAATTTAGTCACTCAATGCTTTATTTATTGTTTCAAACATTTTCAAGTATGAAATACATTTATAACAAATAAATGTGAAATATCTAAACAAATCTTAAAAATATATTTTTCACTAAAATGACATAAATTGTCTAATTATATATAAAAGTCATAGCAACTTTTTCACAGAAAATCTAAAATATGTCAGTAAAAATTGAAAAGTTGTCTCCACTTTCTTGATCCACTCACATGGCCCTAAATAATAATAATAATAAAGTTTGATCAATTTGGTAGCTGAATTTTTTTACTTTATTTCAGCCAAAGCCTACTGATTCAAACGGTAAAATATTTCGTCAATTTTGAAAAAGACTCAAATTTAAGTCACGACAAATACATTTAGGTCAAAACTTTTTACTTTATTTTAGTTTTTAAATTTACGCAAATGAGACATATGTTTATATAAAATAAATGTGAAATATTTCACGGAGTTTCAAAATCTAAACATTATTCTTGATTCTTCTCTTCTTCACCACTGAACAAGTAAGTTGAATCCTTATTTTCTTCTCTATTTTAGAACAAAATCTATAACCTATTATACTATACTGTCAATTGTCATAAACAATTTCATACGGGTGGCTCCCCCTTTCAACAATATTTTCCACTTCTAAATTCTAAATTATCAGTATATAACATGTATATAACTTGTAGCATAGCGTAGTATATAACTTGTAGGATAGCTGAGAAATAAATATATTCTCGGCCTTTTCATCTTTTCATTAGGAGAAATAAATATGTTTCTTCTATTTTATTCTATATAACTAACATTTCATGAATTTTATCATAGAAAAAAGTGAAAAATAATATGGGAATTAAACATTGAAAGAGGAATAAAAAACTCAAAAGTTATTGGCTGAAAAAATATCTTAATACATGATTACAGAAATAGAACATTAAGCATTTCAATCTATTAATAAGCAAGGAAATTAGTAAGATGGTTATTTTTATATTGTTTGTGAAAAAATGAACTCATTATATTACATTGGTTGTGCATTTTTCAGTTGCATTTACATCCCAACATTAAAGCGTTGAGTCGCCCAAAATCTAGATGAGAATTCAAATTTGAAATAATTGGACACAAATATTAAACAATAAAAGAGTTTGGCAATTTTAACCAACAATTTTGAAATTTAAAGTAAAAATAGCGGAGGCCATCCTCTATGTGTTGTGGACCATACAAAATGTGGTTTGTAGAGTGAATCATTGAGAAAAGGATCTCCCATCCCTGAAAAAGTAATCATTGTGATTTGTGAGTCTTGAAATTTTTGTAAAAAAATAAATAAAAATTTCACACTTCAATTGGATGCATATGACTTTAGAATACGTAGCTTCTAATATCTTAATCAAAATGTTCAGTTACAAATTAGCATAAATATTATTTTTGTAATGTTATATAGCTCCGGTGGCAAATATGCACATCAGGGCAAGTGATGATGCATTGCAATTAAAGTTGGTATGAAAATGATACAATTTTCTTAAAAGAATATAAAGTTGTCCTGTTTGTTGTTTTATTATTTTTTTATACTTTTATTAATTTTTTAAAGGAACATGATACATCACATCAGGTCATATTTTTTTTGGTTATGACATTCAATATAAAATAAGAAATAAAAAGAAATAATATATATATATCCGCTAAGCACACCCCATATTCTCTTTGTCGGTTGTGCGCATATAAAACTTCTCACTTTCATGATATGTACATTAAGTAGCTTGAGAAATAACATATATTGCTAAAACTCTATGATTTAGTAAATATTGAAAACGTGAATCCTGAAATGCGCCAGGCAGTTTTTTTTATCGAAATAACACATAGTTGAAATTGTTTACTTTAATATTGTGACTTTTTTTATTAGTCATCATATCTTGAAGCGGGTGAAAAAAAAAGAAAGATTAACTATGAGTAATAGTTCTAAAAGGTCAAGACATGGAGTAAGGGATAGTGAGATGGTCGGGAGTTCGAATAGGTCATAACAGAGCCGGCAAACTCTTTGTCTCCACTTTTTCTATCCGTTACAAATCATGCTTGAGAAGGTCAGTGCGGAGCTCGAAAATTATTTTGTATTCGAATCATAGGAACTTTGATAATTGCTTTGTCTTGGTCGGTGGAGGATGACTAGTTGGCTAACGAGGCATACCTTTTTTGAATGGTAATTTCTTGAAAGAGTGAGTTAGACCAGTCGCGGATCTTGATCCGAATCTTCTGTGTGTGTGTGTGTGGGGGGGCGGGTACGTAGTGGAAAATACAGTAAAAATATGAAAAGGGACATGATACATATAATATATAAATTTATCACAAAATACAATAGCAATATATATATATATATATATTTCAAAACCTGGGGGGGGCTCCTCCCTGTCCCTACTAAGATCCGTCACTGAGTTAGACATCGATAGTAAGAAGTGTTTTCCACATAATATAATGAATATGAGTTACCTTGTACCCTCAACATAAGGCCTCCTCACTGCTCAGAATATGCCGGACTTCCTGGCTTGTTCGGAACATAATGACTGAGTCGCAAATGAACCATCCGATCATCATCTCTAGACATGCTTGAAATTTTGAGTTGAAATGGATTTTTTTTATGATAGATCCCATATAATAAAAAAGAAGAGATATTATAGATAATAGTTTACTTATCAGCATCTTGAAAAAATTAAAAATTAGTTATCTGGTCTATCTTTTAAGGCAGGCATTGAAATGCATAATTAATTCATTTAACAAGTACAAAATATTGGAAGACTTTTATCTTCATCTCATTTTTAATTCATTTAATTTCCAATTCTTCAAGCGTGTAGCAAATAAACCTCACTTAATCCTAAACAAATAAATTAAAAAGAATAAATGTATAACTTAACAAAAAAATAATAAAAACGAAAAGTGAAATGAAACTTGAAATAAAGAATTTTTGATAGAAAATAGCTTATCTGTGACAACCCGTGCTTTAAAAAATAATGGGCCTGACTTAAATGCATTATTTTCTTATAATTTGAGGCCTTAACTGACATGGGCCTACACAAAATGTTCCCCCCTTCTGTTAAATTTCACACCTACCCCTGAAGGACCTCAAAATATCAACTACACCCCCTTATAAGCCTAATATTGTAGTTACTTTACAGGCTACACATGAATGGTGAAACCAAGCTTGTAGCCTTGTAGGTACTTATACAATAAACAATTATCGAGGGACGAAACAACAAAAAGGCGATAAGAAGCCCATTATATGGCAAAAGATATTTTGAGAGCAGATTTCTTATTCTGAGAGCACGAATGCATCTTGAGAGCATTTTTACTGCATACTCTGAGCTCTCAAAATAAGAAATACGCTCTCAAAATATTATCTCCCCAATTATATCCTCTATTCATCGACCCGCCTCGTACTTGTTTACTTTTCCGATTTCTCCTTTTCTATCCTCTCGCGACACAAAAACCCTAGAAAATAAACCCAGAAAATCCCGAAAATTAATCAAAATTTCTACGAAATAGCTTGAGCGCAGCCAAATTTGTATAGTGAATCGCTGATTAAGCTTGCAATTTCTTCTTTGGAGTTTAAATTTGAGCAGTTAAGCACAGTTGCCCTTTGTGTAACGATCTTCAGGTAATTTTTTTGTAATTTGTAAATTCTGTAGGTTTTGAAAGTTTCATAGTTTTTTCAGAATTTATTGTAAATGGGGCTGAATGTAAAAGAAATTGCACATTATAAACTGATTTCAAGGAAAAATTAGGTTAAATTGCACATTTGACATTTAACTGGTCCAAAACAAATACGATTTAATTTGTCGTTCAATTGAAGCTTAATTTAGGTTAATTCGAGCCTACATTCAACGAAAAAAGTTCCTTTTTTGTCTTAATTAGGACTTAATTGATGCTCAAAATACTCAACACAGTCTAAAATTTTATATCCTATTAACATGCTCTTCAAATCCAATTATTCTAATTACAGGGTATAGATCGCTAAAATGTCAGAATCAGACAACATGGACATAAACCAGTCCCTCTTAGTTTCCTCTTCAGAACCTGAAAATCCGGAATCTGAAATCCAGGAATCCGAAATCCCGGATTCCCCAAAACCGGAACGAAGAAAGCCGAACCGTAAATCCTATTCCACTGTTTGGAATTACTTCACAAAGAGAATCGGATCGGACGGAAAAGAAAAGGCGTGTTGCAATTTATGCAATAGGGAATATATGGTGAGTCCTGTTTTTGGTACCACTAATTTACACAGACATATCGAGCATCATCACGTACCGAAGGGGAAAAATATGAGTCAAATGTTGGTGGCTCGAGCCGTACCGGTTCAAAATCAGGTACCGAAAGCGTTTAAGTATGATGAGCTGGCATTTAAGGAGAGTTTGGTTAAAATGGTTGTTGAGAATGAGTTTGAATTTGAGTTTTTGGAAAAAGATGGTGTTAAGAGGTGTTTTGGGACGATTTGTCCCGATTTGAAATTTGTGAGTGGGGATATTTTGAGGGGTGATTTGGTAAAATTGTATGAAAAGGAGAGAAAGAAGGTTTTGTTGTTGTTTGAGAAATTGGCGAGACGAGTTAGTGTGAGTATCGATTTGTGGACCAATGTGAAAACGGAAGAGTATATTTGTGTTAATGCGCATTATATCGATAGAGATTGGAAATTGAGAAAAACGATTTTGAATTTCAAGTATTTGCCCTCGCCTTATGATGGAAATTCATTGGCGAAATTTATTTCTAATTTGTTGAAGAGTTGGAAAATTGAGAATAAATTGTTTTGTATTACTTTAGACGAGGCTTTGAGTGATGATTCCTTTTTGGATATTTACAAAACCCAATTAATTTCCAAAAAGGCCCTTTTGCTCCAAGGAAAATTTTTCAGCTCAAAATGTTGCGCTAGGGTTATAAACCTAATTGTTCATGAAGCCCTAAAGGAAATCGATATCGCGATTTACAAAATACGCGAGTGTGTGAAATACGTAAAGGGCTCAAATGAAAGATTAAAAAAATTCTTAGATTGTTGCAAAAAGTGCAATATAGACCCCAAAACCCCATTATTCCAAGATATACCCACAAAATGGAAAACCACGTTTTTAATGATCGAGCATATTTTACCCTACAAAAATGCATTTAACGAGCTACAAACCCTAACCCTAAATTTCACCGATTGCCCCACAATCGAAGAGTGGCATTCCATCGACAGAATGCACCAATTCATAAAGACAATTTACGACGCAACAGATGCATTTAGTAGCGCGAAATATCCCACATCACATTTATGCTTTCATGGAATTTGTAAAATTCAAATTGTTCTTAAGGAAAAGTCAAGAAGCATGGATTATTTAATAAATAAGGTGGCAACAAGAATGCTTTCCATTTTTTACGAGTATTGGAGGGAATTTAGTACTATTTTGTCTGTTTCTGTGGTTCTGGATCCGAGGTATAAAATGGAATTTGTGGAATACGCGTTTAAGAAAATTCATGAGGGTGAAGATGAAAGATTTGTCGGTCAGGTTAAGCAGAGTTTACAAGCCCTTTTTAACGAGTATAAGGGGAATTTTGCGTCTGGGTCCAAAAAAGGAGAGAAGAATAAAGAAAAAGAGAAAAACACTGAGGTTAGTTAGTATTCCTTTGATTCAAGGGATAAATATTAAACGCACATTTAGCTTCTGTACTTTGTTTGGATTGCGATTTAGTCCCTGTATAGTTTATAAAACTGTGTAACTGCTGGTCCTTTCCTGACTCAAGGACAAATCAATAGTAAAGGGACTAAATTGCAATCCATTCAAAGTATAGGGACTAACGGTGTATTTATCCTTTAATTCAACAGTTTGTACCTTTTCATTCATTTCACTATCAAATGTATGCAATATTCCCGCCTGCGCGCCCGCATGTGTGTATAAATATTGCTTTCTTTAATTTCTTTAAAGGATAAATTTGTCATATACCCTTCCAAAGATGCAATCATCCTTTCCAAAAATAATTGAATTCAGATAAATTATTATTATCTAAACCCTAAATTTTCATTCTACGTTATTTCGAGTTTCACAAGGACGTATACGAATTTTGCCAACTATTTTTTACAGGAGATATCCCAACTGGAGCTGTACTTATCAGAACCGAACGTGGACTGGACGCGTCCACTGGACGTGTTGGAATGGTGGAGAGAGAACCAGCCACGCTATCCTGATCTCGCCAGGCTGGCGAGGGACGTACTTGCCGTACCGCTCTGTCCTGTCGTACCGCAATCCGCTTTCCAAATCGGCGGCAGGGTTTTGGATAAGTACAAGGGCAATCTTAAGCCTGATGTGCTGGAACCGATGGTTTGTACCAAGGACTGGATGTTCGGGTTTGAAGGTATTTGCTTTGGTTTATTAGGGTTTCTTTTTTGTTGGTGTTTTTAGGGTTTAGGGTTTAGGGTTTGGTTAGGGTTATTATTATTATTATGATTGTTAAAAAAAATATTGTCATTATTTTAAGAGATCATTATTATTGCTAAAAATATTATTATTGTTGTTATTATTAAATTGTTGATATTATTAATTACTATGTGTAGGTATTAATGCGAAAGTTGAAGAAGATGATGGGTTGAAAGTTGAGTTGGGGTCGAGTTCGAAAGACCTCGTGCTTATGTCGAGCTGATGTCAGCGGAATGAAGATGCGACAAATGGAGATATGTGATGTGTGTTGTTCATTTTCTAGATATTTTAAAGTGCCTGTTCATTTAGTATTATTAGTGTTGAATTTGGATGTATAATTAATGAGTATAATAATTGAACTGATTATGTAATGTGTGGATTTGGTTGTGGTAATCCAGTATTTGTGGCCTATTTAGCTAGTCAGGGATTAAGTTTATGCTTGCTTGATTCTGAAGTCTGTGATGTGAAATTTGGCGGAAAGTATGTTTGATTTGTGAGATTTTTAGGCTTCATAGGATTTTGAAAGTTCAAAAAGAAGTCACGATGTTCAACAAATGCGATTAACAAATATAGAAAAGAAAAATGGTAACAAATGTAACCATTAACAATCAACAAAATGTCAAATAATGGCCATTCTTATAACATTAACAAACAAAAAATATCCACAATTAAATAGACAAATGTTTTAATATTACACGAATAAATATTACACAAGGGTATCGAAATACTCGCTTATAGTGGTGTATTTAACATGTGGATACAATTGGGTTCCACAAACACCTGATGAATCAATGTCAAAGTATGTATTATCCCCTTTAATAAAAGCAGAATATATAAATATATATTCCATGTTTTTGGGATATTCTATCTCTGTAAATTCATCAAAAAAAAAAATGAAATTTTCTTTAATTTATAAATAATTTTTAATTTTCGAAAAGTTTAATTAATTAAATACCTTGAATGAGTTTGAGCAGTTGTTCTTCTGAAATATAGACCTTGTTGAGAGTTCTACCAATTTTAGACTCCCAAATGTTAACTAAATCATTCATTGAACAAATATTTCCATTCGGTCTTAAATATAATGTCTTATTTAATGTTCTTGGATCCTCAATTGCACATATTGTAAATTTGGCCACATCACAATCTTTCACAAACACAGCTACCAATAAAAATATAAATCAATCGATTATAGCAACAATATATCAACCATTAATAAATAAAAAATAGAGACTATATACACAATGAACTAAATTTAAACCAACCTTTAGTATTTCCATTTCCAAATATTTGAACTTCATTCAAAGGAGGCGAGTCTAAGCCGGGTTGAATTAATGAAGGCATTAAATATCTCATGAGAAAATTGCACGAAATGTAAGTGTGTGGAATTCCCTCCGATTCGATCAATCTTCTTACCTCAGCCTTCTTCTCATAAAATTCATAATCCATTCCAATGACCTGCACCTTTGTTGGATCCGCCCCGAATTCTGATGGAATAAACCTCTGTTTTAATAACATAATTAGCATGCATTTGCAGTTGAGGTTTTCTTTTCTTCCATTAATGGCTTACTTTAATGCAACCGGCTTCTTTGATTGCTCGAACGAGAGGCTTCTGTTCAAGCGCATCCTTCGACGGAACTGCACAAATCACAATATCCACTTGCTTCACAGCTTCAAGTAAGCTCGAATACTCATCCAACGCCCCCTAAAACACGAACCAACCCACAAATTAACTTACTGCAACATAAATTTCATAATGTAAATTAGAGGGCAGGAGAGAGACTTGGAGGAGACGAACGCCGTGAGAAAGGAAGGATTGGAGAAGCACTGATCTGTCGTCAGAACTGGAAGGAGCGGAGCTGGAGAGGTTCCGCACCAATGCAAAGGTGGAGTAAGAGGCGGCGACGCTGGAGAAGACGAGCTCACGGCCGAGCTTGCCGGTGGCGCCGATCACCAGCACCTTGCTCTTCTTCTCCATTTCCATTTCCATTTCCTATCTTCTTCACTCACTCAGCTTCAGGCTGTGTTTGGATGTACAGGGAATTTGAAGGAAAAACTAGTTTAGCAACTTTTTTTACGGATGGTTAGGGAGTATGTTTGGATGCAATTTAGGAATTTTTAGGGAATTTTAGTTTAGGAATTTTTAGAAAATTTTTATATATAAAGTTGAAGATAATGAAAATTTGATTTTTTAGCAAGTTTTTTCTAAAAATTTAGATCATCTTGTTAAATAAATATTATATTATATTATATTATATTCAGTCCTATCAAACCAAAGAGAGCATTTTCTCATGTTGTTA
Organism: Juncus inflexus; assembly: GCA_024447665.1. Classification (NCBI taxonomy): domain Eukaryota; kingdom Viridiplantae; phylum Streptophyta; class Magnoliopsida; order Poales; family Juncaceae; genus Juncus; species Juncus inflexus. Next base: position 10,527,626 of record JAJHPC010000013.1, on the reverse strand, counting down.
AGAATCAGGATTTGAAATCACGGTTATTTAAATAGTCGGGATTTAACATCCTGGATAATTTGAGATATGAAATCCTTAACGGGTCGGATATTTTTTTACAAATCCGAATCCGCAAAGCGAGTTATGATTCTGGTCTCTAGAAGTCAAAATTTCAGTTATACCCTTGCGAAAACTCAAAATTACAACGTTGGCCTTCAAGCTGGAAATTGAGCTCTCATGGCTGATCGGGAGATCGGAAGAGAAATTGAAGGAGAAATTGGAGTGAAAACTGAGAAGGGAGAAGAAGGGAAGGAGAATGAATGCGTTCTTGAGTTTCTAGATTCGTTGGATGATTATCTGAAACTCGTTGATTCTTTGTCTTCTAATCTTCGTCAGGTATTCTGAACTCTGAAATCTCGATCTGTATATATGTTATAAGGTTTTCAATTGCATTATTTAAGGGTTTTAAGGCTGAATTTGTGTTGAATTGGACTTAATAATGTTAAAAGTTTATGAATTTATTTAGGGATGGTTTGATCTAGCGAGTGCGCGTCAATCAATGGGAATTTCACGAGTTTCTAGCAGATTGTTTGATCATACAGTTCATTCTGCTTCTACCACTGTACAATTCACTCAAACCGGTATTTAATTATGTTCTACTTTTTTTTTTTTACTAATTATCTTTAGGTTTAATCTTGTCAGTTTTCCTCTCAGATTAGAGATGGAGACATTAATAAATAAAATTGATTGTGTTTCAGATTCAAATCTGCAATTTAATCTATCAAAATGGGCTAAAACGGAAGAGAATGATTACGAGGAAGATCAAAATGTAAAAAATAATGCAAATTTGAGGCAGAGAGGTCTCTCAGGTTAGAGATGCTTCTGTTACCTATTTATTTAATAAAAAAATATTAATTTTTTTTTCTGTTTTTTTTATTTTTACATATTAATCCTACCTGCTTAATTTTTCTGATTTTAGAAAACAGCAAAGAGGTTCAGTCTGATATTACAAATAATAATGAGGTAATTTTATCATTTTTTTTTTCTAAACATCAAGATCAAATCAATGTTTTCCAAATTTATTTTAATCCAGTAATTACTTTTTTTTATCAAAATATAGATGCAAAAAGAAAGGTCTAAATCACTAGCAGTTTTTGGAAAGCTAATTTCTCCTAAACTTCGTACAGCTCAAGTTTCATTTGAAACAGGTTTAAGTTTTTTTTGCGTTATTGATATTTTGAGGTTTTCAAAGGGCTGAAGCGAAATTTCCATAATTTTAGATCTGGCTGATAATTTTTTATTATTTTGCCTACAGGACTTGAAAGGATAGTAGAAATAGCTAATGCAAGATCAAAAATGCTTTCTTCATTTGAACGGTTGCAACAGAAAACAAAGGGTTGAAACTTGAAACTGATATTTTGTTTTGAAATCATTTTTGTTCCTTATTTATAAATTCTCTTGTTTGTTGTACTTAATAAATTTTGGAAAATAAAACATTTACTTGATGGATGTAATTAATTATTAAGGAAGAGAATAATTTTGTTGAGTGCTTCTTTTTGTTGCTTTAATAGAAACATTAAAAACTAAATATTTTTCTTATATTATAAAGAAGTTCAAGAATGAAATGTTCGAGATTCTAAGAACTATTGAAAACTTCATATATAGCATTTATTCATGTTGATGTTCAAAAGCTATGCAAAAGCATATATTGGGGCCCAAATTTCTCTCATTGCTCATAATAACATAATAAATAATCATGCAATACGTACATCACAAGTATACTCATGACGCAACAAATATAAAAAGACTCCTATAAAAAACAACAATTATTTTACATCCACATTCCTACACCTAATCAAGCCATCCATTCATTCCCACACAATCTCATGTTACACTCTATACTTTTACACACTCAAAACAAATAAACATTCTTTCACAACAACAATAATGAAAATAATAATATAATAATAACCCCCTCTCAGAAAAGGGAGACCCACTTTTAAACATTTATTTCATTTTGGTGGTTTGAGTTGGTTGGACATGGTGCGTAAAGTGCCGGCGATTTCGGTGAACGAGGGCCGTTGGATCGGATCTGGGGCCCAGCACAGCTCCATCAGTCTTTTCCAGCCGAGATCGCAATTCGATGGGACAGGTGGACGAAGCGTATTATTCACTATGCCCCCTGCATTTTTTCATATTTACACAACCATTTAGTTTTTATTGTTATTATTATTTTATTATGAAGGAAATAAATAGTGTACCTATTATTGCACCGTAGTGCATGTTGGCGTAAGGTTCTTCACCAGTGAGGATTTCCCACATAACTATTCCGAATGAAAACACATCGACCTGCAATCATTTTCCAAAATTTTTTTTTTTTTTTAATTTCCCAAAAAAAAAAATACGATTAAAATAGTATTAATATAAAAAGAACCTTTTCAGAAACTTTATTGCTGCTTCCGTTTAATAATTCAGGAGCCATCCAAGGCAGGGTTCCTCTCACTCCGCCCGAAACCAGCGTATTTCTCTTTATTTTCGACAATCCAAAATCTCCCACCTGTTATTATTTTTATTTTTAATTACATCATCAGAAACTATTTTTAATAATAAATAAATAAATCATAAAGGTGAATTTTGCCTTGCAAATGGGTCTGGTTTGATCTTTAAGATTGACGAGCAGATTGTCGCATTTGAGGTCGAAATGAACGATGTCTTTGGAGTGCAAGTATTCCATCCCAAATGCTGCATCCATGGCTATTATCAGCCTCTTGCGCCTATCCAAGTACCTTTTTCCATACAAAAAAAAAAAAAAACCATACTAATTAATATAACAATTTCACACATCAAAAAGAGACAAAACAATAAAATACATGTTCTTAAACTATGATTCACAATACGTAATTTTTTTTATTTTTTCAATCGAGAGTAAAATAAATGAAAATAATAAAATACAAAAATAAATGAAAATAATAAATTAAATTAAATGAAAATATATACTTTTAATTTCTTCGATTGAGAATAAAATAAATTAAAATAATAAAATATGGAAACAGATTAAAACAACAAAACAAACATAAATCGTAAAAAGATATTTTTGAAATTTTTATTTTCTCACAAATTGAAATAAGCAAGAAAAGTAAATTAAGCATTCTCAAACCACGCTTCCCACCACAAAAAAAAAGAAGATACTTCTTATCTTTGGCATAGATATTAAATAAAACAACTTAAATCAAATCAATTAATAAAATAAGAAATGAATTAGTCTGTTACTTGTCCTTGCGTTGGAGTACGTGACGAAGAGATCCGTTGACCATGAACTCGGTGACGGTAGCGAGGGTCCCGCCCGGACCGTCTCTGACGACTCCGTAGAACGCCACCACGTTCGGGTGGTGCAGCTTCGATAAAATCTCCGCCTCCTGCCAGAACTCATGCGTCTAGAGAGAGAAAGACAAAGCGAGAAAGACAAAGACACACAGAGAGAGAGAGAGAGAGAGAGAGAGAGGTTAATATATTGATATTTTATTCAATTAAAGGGATAATTCATGAGATGAGAGAGAGAGAGAGAGAGAAATATTCGAGTCATTTATCAATTAAGGTAAAACTCCACGAGATAAAAACGTAGAGAGAGAGAGAGAGAGAGGTTCAAACTTTGTTCAGCGTATTTCCCTAGAGAGAAGTTGAAACTATTTTTCAGTATATATTATACACATTTTTACATCATATGTATTGAGAAAAGCATATAAAAAGTACCAGTCGTTCTTGTTCGGAAGAGCGGCCGGTGAAGCAGCTCTTCTTAATTCTTTTAATCGCCACGTCAGTGCCTCTCCACTTTCCGTGGTAAACAGTGCCGAACGTGCCCGACCCTAATTCCCTCAATTCTTCCAAATCCTCGTTCTTTATTATCTAATCAATAACAATAATACAGCGCATTTTATGTTACTTTATTCTGATTATTTCATTTTGAATAATAATTAGGTCGTATTATGTATTATTGTGATATACCTGTAGGTTCCTTAGGTCTATGTCGCTGAGAGCAGCGTCCAGCATTGCCCCCATCGTACTAATCCCTTCTTCAAACTTCAGCTCCTGATTCAAAAGGGCATTTTCGTAATTTCACCCAACCATACAAAAACATTAAAAATCAACAAAATAAAAAACATACCTCGTATTCAGAAGCAGGCACGCCGAGATTCTCCCCCATGTTCAAAAACAAATCAGTACCATTATTATTACCGTCATTAATAACATTACTATTACTTTCAGACCCCTCAACCAGGCTTCCGGAACCTTCCGGAACCTTTTCACCAAACTCAACTTGACTTTCCATTCGGGTCTCAACAATCCCGCCCAAATTCATATCTTGATCCATCAAAGACACATCTTTCCTCGCAAATTCATCTGGCGCGAGATTCCTGAAAAAACTCCAGCTTTTCGGCTCATGATTCTGCAAATTTACGCTCAGGCCCGTTTCTTCCTTCAGAAAAGGGTTATTAGGGTTTGAGGACTCGGCCGCGAGTTTCGTCTTGTTGAAAAACTCGGAGAGGAAATTATGTGGGAATCTGTCGTTTATGTCCACCAATATATCTTTCTTCTCAACACTCGAATCTATCGACTCCTCCACCGACCCCAAATTAGGGTTAGGGTTAGGGTTTGTCCCCCATTCCCCGTCCAAATTAGGGTTAGGGTTCGATGACTCCTCTGTCCTTTGGTTCTCTTGCAGCAGAACCGGCAAAAGCTTCTGATCCTTGCCAGAAACCCTAGTTTCTTCAACAGAGGTATTTTCGTAATTTCCGAAGTTCATCAAATCATCCCCGCTCGTTCTTTCACTCTCAGTCACATGATCCGTTACACACTCGGCTATAGAGTCCCTCGCCGCGTCGGATCTGGAACTGTTCAGAACCAGGAATTGAGATCCCAAGGAATCGTCGGATTTCGAAAGCCGGTTCAGAAACCCCGCCTGCTCTCTTGGAATCCGTTCAGAATAAAAAACTCTTGGTGGATTATTTTCATGGACCTGGTCCGCCACGTCAGCATCGCGGTCCGAGTATCCGGAGTTGAATGCCGTCCCAGATGAATACCTCTCCTCTTCATTATTATTATTATTATTAATAATATTATTATTGTTATTTGACTCATTATTATTGCTGGAGCCGTCCATTTGCTTTAAGATTGGTGCTTGAACTGGTGCTGGTACCGGTACAGATTCCACTTGCTTATTATTAGTATTATTATCATTAATATTATTATTAATAATAAGATTTTTATTATTATCTTTTTGTACAGGTACAGGTACCGGAGTGAAAGACCCCAAATCTTCCTGTACAGGTACCGGATTCACAACAGAGTGAACTATTTCACTCTCTTTAGGCAACAAAACCTCTTTCTGATCGACCAATCGCGTGCTGACAGGTGGCGGTGGCACGATAACAGCTGCACCTGCATTAGGCACATACTGAGACGTATAACTATAATTAGAAGCCACAGACTGAGGAATCGAAACCCTACTTTCCATATTATACTGGTACAGCCTCTCATTAGGGTTTACGCTCGCATACACCTGGCGGACCGGGTCCACATACTGAACACCGGCCTCAAACTCGCTCGAAAAACTCTGTTTCGTACCGGTACCAGTACTGGTACCAGCCGTACCAAAATTGAGGTTCATGAATTGATCCAAATCTCCACTAACAGGCTTAACGGGTCCAGAACCCGACCCGTTATGATCGATTCCGTTTACCGCCACAAGAAACTGCACTTCAGAATCTCCTTCAACGGATCCGAAACTGTTCTCATCGAAATCCGTGCTGGAGAATAAAAACATCCTGAGCTTCTGATTCCCAGTTAATAATCCTTCGGAACCTTCTAGAAGGAATCCGCACTCTTCCATCATGTTTCTTAAATCCTCGTCGTTCGACACGGAAATCAAAGCGTCTAGATCCTCGCCTGGTAACTGGTATTTAATGCTGTGTGGACAGCTATACACAACTAGGGTTTTTTGTTTTAGGTCGTGAAATGATATATTGTGATTTATTTTGATTATGCGCGTATCACCACCCACATATCGTAATTTTCCATCACTCGGTCTTGGTAGAATTTTGCCGCCGTAAGAACATAAGCATTTAATTCTTCTCCCGCCTGACGTGTCAGAAGATTCTGACGTGTACGCTGACGTGGCGCGCTGCACGGGGACCACTTGTACCTGTACCGGTGCCGGCGCCGGTACCGGCACGGAACGGGATGAGGTGAATTTAGGGTTTTGAACAGGAGGCGGGTGGAAATTAGGGTTTGGTGGATTAGGGTTTGGTAAATTAGGGTTAGGGATTTCAGTGGAGAAAGAGGAGACGGTAGAGCCGGACTCGGAGCCCGTGTGGCAGTTTCCCAAAATGCCCCTCAGATCCATGTAATTGGTGTTTTGGACTGGTACAGGGGCTGAGGGCATTTTGGACATTGCACGGTCCCGCATGAATTCTAGAGAGAATTCCTCGCCTGTTATTGAGTAGTTTAGAACCGGTCTGGCCGGTACGGTGAAACCGGTACTGGTACCGGCTGAATTAGGGTTTTGAGGTGGAGCGGGTCTTTGATTGGTGGGACCCGCTGGGTCCTTTCTGTAATCCATTTTGACTAGAAGGTTCTAGCAGAATTGTCTGAGATTCTTCATTGTTGACCTGTGAGAGAGAAATGTGAAATGAATTAAGTTTGTAAGGATATTAATGAGTTTGTTTGTTTGACTGGTGTGTATGATTGTGTGCTGCTAATTTAATCGAAATAGGCTGAAGAAATAATTTTTTGGTTAGCTAAGGGATTATAATACAAATTAATTAATGAACAATTTTGATAGTATTTTGTAAGAGATAGTATTAGGCAAAAAAAAAAAATCTATAGCAATTTGTAAGAGGAAAAAAATGATAATAAAAACAAAACCTAAAAGGTTGAGCAAGAATTTTCTTCATACTGAAAAATCCCCAATACTAGTAAAATCAAATACAGACAAAGTAAAACAGCTAGAATAATATCAAAAGAGAGAAATTCCACCCAAAAAAATAATAACCTAGTAACATCTCAGTACCACCTAACCAAACAAAATAAATCCCTAGAAATAAATATGAGATTTTTCACTGTAATTATTATACAACAGAAACTCAATAAACTATCAGACCCACCAAACAAATAAAAAACCTAGCAAGAACCATCAATATTCTGAACAATCCCAAACTGAGCTACCTACAAAACGAAAAAAATACAGAAAAAACCACCAAAATTAATAAACTCAATACCTGAAATCAAGCTAAGAAGCGCCGCCATTGCTCGGATCGATCGAGCTCTCCGAACCCCAAAATTACTCCACTTTTCAATTCGATTTATGTACTCAATTCGCGAAGTCTCAGATTTAAGCAAAAATAAAATCGAATGATTAGATTAATAGAGAGGAAATGGAAAAGAGAGAAATCTTTGAAGTAATGATAGTATCGTAGAAAAGGGGCTTCGCTGCTTATCATCTCTTCTCATTTCTCAACTGGGGCCTATTATTTATGACTATTTTTCACTAATTAACCTTGTATTTTAATTAATTTACGAAAATACCATTAGGAAATTTGAAAAAAAAAAACCCTGCATTATCCCTAAATTGTAAACATGCCCCTGCCTTATAGGAAATTGCAAAGAAGCCCCTGCATTCTTGATAAATTCAAGTTTTAGTCCCTGCCGTTGTATTACACACCGTTAACTTATTTATTTTAATTGTTTTAATTAACTTTGAATTTATATAAACAAGTTAACGGTGTTAAGTGGAATCTAACGGCAGGGACTAAAATTTGAATTTATCAAGAATACAAGGACTTTTTTGCAATTTACAGTAAGGCATTTTTTTTTTTTTTTTTGCAATTTAGGGATAATGTTGGGACTTTTTTTGCAAATTTCTCTTTGAGGATTGAGGTTTAAGTTTAAAGTAGATCATCTGATTACAACCCATTAATAAATTAATTAGACTCTTTTTGGGTGCATTGTAAATAATGAAGGGAAAACATTCCTATCACCGGCTTAAACATTATCATGTTGCAAATAATTTGTAGTCTAATTGGTTAAAGTATTTATATGTGTAGCAAGAGGTCTTGGATTCAATTCCCGACGAACACAATATAACACATATTTAGCAAAGTCTCACAATCCATTAGATTGAGCAAAGAAAAAAAATATTATCATGTTATACTTTTGTATGTTTTCAGTTATTCATTATATTTTTATATATAACTAATTGAAAAAATATTGTATAGTAATATACTTTTTTATATGTTCATTATATTTTTTTTATATATATTAATATTTTTTTTTGTAATTTTGTATTTTTTCTAAAATTTCAGCGATATTGGGTGACAGAGTAAGTTGGTGCATTCTGATTCCAATAATTAATTTGGGATGATAAATTAGAGTTAAAAAATTAATGAGATACTATCTGGCTTGTGTCAAGACAATGAAAAAAAATGGCATGTCACTGAGTTGATGATGTGATGTGTTTTCATTGGATGAATTCATTATGGACTGATAATTTTATAATTTTTTTTGTTAATATATTAAGCTACCTTCACGTAGAAGAAATTTTGACGAGCATATGGTAGGTTTGACTTTGACCTAATTATTAAATTAACATGCAATTATATTATTTAGGGGCGTAAATTAAAATAATCTCCTTGTTATTGATTTAAAATAGAATATGTTGTTTTTAATCTCTTTACTTTAGACAATTATGTCAATACATACACATATTTAATTATGGTTAAATTCCATTAAGGTGCTATTAGTGATATTTTTTTTCAGCATGTTATTCGCCTACTGATTCTAAAAAAAATCTAATAATTCCTGAGCCAATACATACACCTGTTTAATTATGGTTACGCAAAATTAATGCATCAGTGATTTAGTATTTAAAAAAAAATACAAAAGTCAGAATAGCAAAGAAGTGAAGTTTGAGGATAAATTTGGGTGGCTTGGAGTAGTTTTTAATTTTTAATTTACTATTAGAGCTGAGTTCCTTTGAGTACACAAATAAGCAATTTTTTTCTTAATTCAAAATTATACAAAACAGATTAACTATCAATTAAAATTACGCTCATATCTATCTACTGAAATATTATATAGTTCATACACATATTAAATGGATTAATTTATACATAAATTAAAAATGAGTATAAGAGTTTCAAGAAAATTGAGCCATATGATGTTCTACTCTCTACCAAACCCAAATGATTATGTTCTCTACAAAATAAACAACATTATCTTTAAATATGAATAAAGACAAATATATGACTCTTAAAATAGTGGGGATTATTTTTTCTAAGTTAGATGGACTGCAAATTTGCCATTTGCCATATGACATGTGACAAGTGTTACAAGATTATTAATTATGTGCAATTTTTCGTAAATGAAAGAAGCACTGAATTTATGTAATAAAAATTATGAAATCTTATTGTTTCACTGAAACTAAACTTCCTACAAATTGAGAATCACTAGGATAATCCCCACGCTTCACGGCGAGTATTTTAATTTTAATAATTATTTCAATCTTATAATTATGAAAATTAAAATTTGTGAATCCATAATACATAATAATATATGAGAATTCAAAATTGTTATCTTTAATTTTCTTATGTTATTATGACTTGATATATTATATTAGAAAAATAATTTATTTCGAAGATTTTAATTGAAAGTGCATAAGATTAAATTATAGATTATTAACTTTAAAAAAATAAAAAATAATAATTATATTTAATATTATATATATGAGAAAAATATGTATACTACATAAGAGAATGTAATATTACTTATTTTCTTCAAAAAAAAAATTGTCACAACTATTTTTTTTATTTTTTTAGATGTTAAAATTATATGGATTACACATATGTTATTATGAAACCCTCAATACATTAAGTAATATAATATAGTTTTCAATATCCCGAAATTTTGTTTGAGATGATAGTTCTCACACAACGGAGATATAACACCGACTAACTAATCATGTGATATTATGATAATAATTTAAATTAAAACATAATATTTGATCAATTTTTTGATTCGATGGCGGAGAGAAAATTGATAATAGTTCTCTTGAGAATTTTCACGAGAGAGGTAAAAGAATATGTTAAGAGTAAATGAGCTTATCATTTTATTACATATTTTTTTAGATAGTCTATATTCATATATTTTATCAAGAAAAAATGAAATTGGAATCATAACAATATGTCATTATGTGATATGTGATAATAATTTAAATGAAAAACTAAGATTTCAAATATGTCTCTTGAGAATGCTCAAAGAGAGATGAAAAATAGGATATAAGGTATAAGTTAATGAGCATATTATTTTTGTACATTTTCATTTATATAGTCTATATTCATATATTTTAGCGAAAAAAATTTGGAACCATACCAATATGGAACTCAAAATAAAAAGAAAATTTCAACAAATTTATATTTGATGATTTTAACATGAGAAATAATATATTTCATTAAGAATTATAATTTTTTAAAGAAGAAAAGAAAAATTATTTATATTTTAATGTGTAAACTCTTCATTAACTATTGGTACATGTGATATTATGGTAATAATTTAAATAAAAAGCTAAGATTTCAAAAATATTTGATCTAACGGCCGAGATAAAATTGACAATAAATCTCTTGAGAATGCTCAAAGAGAGATGAAAAATAAGGTATAAGGTATAAGTTAATGAGAATATCATCTTTGTACATTTTCATTTATATAGTCTAAATTTGGAATCATAACAATATGAAACTCAAAATAAAGAGAAAATTAAAACAAAATTTATATGATAGTTCTCACGTAATTGGAGACTTAACACCAAATATTAATCTAACTGATCATGTGATATTATGGTAATAATTTAAATGAAATACTAAGATTTGAAAAAAAAATTGATCTAACGGCCGAGATAAAATTGACGATAGGTCTCTTGAAAATGCTTAAAGGGAGATGAAAAATAAGGAATAAGATAGAACTTAATGAGTATATCATTTTTTTACTTGTTCTTTTATATAGTCTTTATTCACATATTTTAGCAAGAACATAATTAAATTAGAACCATAACAATATGGAACTCAAAATAAAGAGAAAATTTCAACAAATTTATATTTGATGATTTTAACATTCATTAAGAATTTAATTTTTTAAAGAAGAAAAAAAAATATTTATATTTTAATGAATGAACTCTTCATTAACTATTGGTATTAATAATTGAACATAGCTTTGAAATATGATTCATTGAAGCCATATGATTAAGATCTGATGCCCAGAAACAAATTTACAATGGTTCTCACTAAATCAGAGATGGAACACAAAATACCAATTCAACCAATCATATGATTATGTTTTAATAACCACAAACATGTTGCCATAAAATATCAATAAATTTGAGAAAATGAATGACTGGGATTTGACAAAAAATTGATCGAACGATGGAGATAAAAGTGATGATGTGGCATTTTGAGGATGCTCAAAAGTAGATGAAAAATAAGGGGTTGGGGTTAATTTGAGAAAATGAATGACTGAGATTTGACAAAAAAAATTGATCGAACGATAGAGATAAAAATGATGATGTGGTCTTTTGAGGAGATTCAAAAGTAGATGAAAAATAAGGAGTTAGGATTAATTACATTTCAGAAACTCTTTTTGATGTTTTTTTTTATGGTGAACGAACTCTTTTTGATGGTTAAAAGCCCAACCACTAATGCAAGAAGATATTTTGATAATATAAAAGCCTGTCCATGAAATTTATACTTTTAGTTTCAAAATTAACAGACCAACAATTTGGCCCAATTTACTTAATGCAGGGCCTCAATTGTCTCACAAGTTCATGAGGGCCAATCTGAAGTTCAAACATTTGATCTATGGTTTTTCCCAAACACACATTTCTTTTTAAAAAATCTAGTTTCTAGAATAAGCGGTCAATCATTTCTGTTAATGAAAAAATGAGCAAACAATCAATCATGCTAGTTCAAAGATACTGAGTTTGAAATATTAATTGATATCAATAATTGTTAATTAGAAAAAATTGTTATCTATTGGATCTTTTATGATGTTAATCAACGTAATATTTGATGTTTAGCGAGAAATTAAAAAGACAAATAAAATACAACTAGCGGTAACCCTCGCTCCGCTTCGGACTATATATATGATTTAATTTTTTTTTAAATAAAGTTATAAATTATAATTTATGATGTTACTTCTCAATTACAAAAGATAACTCATATAAATTTAAACATAATTAAAAAATACTTTATGTTTCATTGATTTTGACTGAAATACATCTTGCTAAAATTTTTCCATAATTTATTCTAAAGTAATCAATAAATTGAGTAATACTTTTTGACGTAATATTTCATGATATTACTGTTACGATTTTTTATGGCACTATTTGCATTAAATTTTACAAGTTATGTTATAAAAATATTATTTTTTGTTTCAGATAAATTATTATTTTCATTATTTATACAATTTAATTTGTATTTTAATTATCCACTATTTAGTTTTATGTAAAGTATTATTTCTTCATTTATTCAAATATTTTTATTTGAACAAAGTAAAATATTAAAAAATAATTTGATCCCGGTATAAATTAATTGGATGAATGTCAAAAATAGATCAAGTAGGAAGTAAAAGAATTTTAATATGACTAAATGACACAACATGTAAAAGAATATATAAAATATTTTTCACAATTTCCCGAAAAGAAACAAAACCTAACAAAAATATTTATTATTATTTTTTTAAAATTGGAAAAAATTTGTAACGTCATTTCCACAAAGATTTCTTAAGAAATTATATTTATAAACATTTTTAGTAGTATTTCCATGAAAAAAATATTTTTCTAATTAACATTTCTATAATAATATTCTTAAGAGTTTTTGTTTAAAAGTTATTTTCCAAAATATTTTAGAAAAACAAATTTTTTAAAATAAATTTGTTTCAAAAATATTTTTTTATAAATTATAAAGATATCTTTTAAAATATATGATTTATGTTGTTAAATATAAATATATGATTTATGTTGTTAAATATATCGTAATAAATTATTTTATTTTTGTAATAATAATAAATTTTAAATAATTATATAGTAGATTTTATATTTTAAGATATATGACTAAAATTGTAAAAGAAATAAATTTGTATAAAATATTATAGAAATGTTCACACAAAAAATATAGTATTTATATGAAATATTATAAAATCTCGCCACAGAAAATCTGGTCTATATGGGACACCTATCGCAAAGTGGAGCAAAAGTCAACTTTGTATGTAGGGTAAATAAATAGGAAAACTATAACTTGTCCCTTCATTTCCCGACAAAAAAACATCATATACATTATCATTGCAATCTATGATGTCATGATTTTTGTAATGATACCCCATTACTATGTCATGATTTTTGTATTTACTCCCCTCATTTTTTTTATTTATACTCTATATGATGCCATAGTGACCAATATGACATTTTTGTGGAGAAAATGAGGGGGCACCATAAAAACCATCAAATAGATATTTATATATAATTTCTTAAAATCTCGCCACAGAAAATCCTCTCTAAATGGGACATGTGTCGCAAAGTTGAGTATGTAGGATAAAAAATAAATAAATAAACAAGGGATAATCACGCTTTGCGCGAAATTTTCACAATTTTTTTATATGAAATGTCAATGCTGAGTGGTGTAAATTATTTAGATAATGACTTGAACCAAATCCAAAAATCTGTATCCGAATAAAAATCGGATTTGGAAATTTTTCAGGGTGGTAATACTCTAATCAGGATAATTGTAAAAAATGAGTTTTTTTTTATCTAAATTGTCAAAAATAGATATCTATTTTTAGATTCAAATTTTGAATTGATTCAAATATTTATCAAGCTGATAATTTTTAGTTTATAATAAATAAGACAATTCATAATCTTCTCCTTGTCTAATTTATTAATTTTAAGAATCTAAGATGATAAAGACGGTAATTTAGAATGTAATCTATGTTATTTGACTTGATATTTTTGGTAAGTATAAATATGTTTTTTCATATGAATATAGATATTCGTTAAGTATAAATTTACCTTTATACGAATTATATTGAAATTTTATACAATGTGTTTGAATTCGGAATTAATATTCATATTGGAGATATCTGAAGTGTATATGTAGTCATTTATATATTTGTGTGTGTGTTTGTAGTCATTTTCTTATGTGTATCCAATTAATATAAGTACTTTATTCGTATTGGTAACCATTTCGTATCCGTATATGTGTCCCGTCCGTATACGGAGCCGAATCTCAATCCAAAAAAAATGATACAAATATACTTTAACAACTATCAATTGTAGCAAAGTCCTTAAAATAATTATTTTGTATATTTATTAACAAAAATGAAAAAAAAAAGAACTTTTTTCCAGTTATTTTGTATAGCCCCAAGATCTCAATCTCAATTATACATTTTAGCATATTTCTAATTAAAATATTCTTAGTTCATTCAAAAATTTTACCTAAATTCCGACCTTATCAAAATTTACTGAGAATGTGAATAGTCTCAACATCAAGTAATATGGGCTCACAAATTAGGAGCGCGTGCAAATAAAAAGAGAAGAAGATTATGAAAAAACTGTAAAGTAAATTTTTGAGTCACAACACTTGGTATGACAATTAAATATATTATGGACCAAAGCGTGAAGGATGTGAGGTCAAATCTAAATTTCGGTAAGATGCACAATAATTAAAATGCATTGTGAGCAACTACCTCTTTTGAGATGTAGAATTCAGATAAATGACAACCATTGATGCCGAATCAAAGGGATAAAAATATTTGAATGACGTGAAGGGCTCCTGTGATGTTACTGTAGCTAAGGGCATTCAAGGTTATAACATAAAAATAGATTAGAAACTTGTAGATGCTCCTAGATAATAAAAAGAGAGCAAAACGAAACCTTCGTTTGCTCTGAATTTAGCCTTTATACAAAAGGATTTAGTGATAAACTCGAGTGAAATAAAACCAAACCATTACGAAATCTGTATGCCCTCTTCGTTTTCCCACATCTTGAGATCTCCATTTCATTTGTTAACACGTAATAATACTATCATTTACAAAAACAAAAAACCTTAGAATATATTATGCATCTTATACTCCCAAGCTTTCGTTCTTAAATGAAAAATATGAAAATGGTGAATACCTTATAATATTAAACTGGAGAGGAGTGTTAGTTTTAAAAATACAAGCGGTTGTGCTGTATAAACACATGGAGCATGTAGACACGTGTAACCTTCTCAAAAAACTCAACATAACAGGTGTCTCACTTTGCATAAACTCTCGCTTTCTATTTATGCTTCTTGTTCTCATCCCTTAACACCTCAACTGAAGAAAAACAAAAAGAAAGAAACGGGCCAAAAGGGAAAGAGAAAGAAAGAAACTACTGAAAAGCTAGAGAGAGAGAGAAAGAAGAGAGAAGAAAGATGGCTGGAATAGGGAGAAATGTGATAGCGCCACTGATGGTGTTGAATTTGATCATGTATATTGTTGTTATAGGCTTTGCGAGCTGGTGCTTGAATCATTTCATCAATGGCCAGACTAACCATCCTGGTATGTTTAGGTTTTTTTTAATATATATATATATATATATATATATATATATATATATGTGGGTGGGTGGGTTAATCATGAAGAAAATCTTTGTTTCTTAAGTTCCTCTGCAAATCATATCAAAATTACAATCGTTATATGTCCATGAAAGTATACTTTCTATCAAAAAAAAATAACAATAATAGAATGCTAAACAAGAAAAATCAATTATATGTAGGTTTTTTCTATAGTTTCTTAAATGACAAATTGTTCAATAATTGTATTTTTTTTCCTCAAATTGTAGGCATGTATTCAAACGGGGCGACCTTTTATTTCCTCATGTTTGCGATACTGGCCGGCGTTGTGGGAGCAGTGTCAAAACTGGCAGGTATTCATCATATCCGTGCGTGGAGGAACGACAGCCTGTCGAGCAGCGCCTCTGCCTCTCTTATTGCTTGGGCTATCACTGCTTTAGCTTTTGGGTAATATATTTAAACAAATAATTGTAGTAGTATAGTTGTAATAATTGCCACAATCTAATTCAAATTAAATAATTATATAGTGAGGTAGGAACATATATGTCATGTAACTAGGGGGTTATCAACCCAAAAGTTGTGAATTTGAACTACTTATTGAACATTTGGAAATTTTTGTATATAATATATGGTCCAAAATGGTGAATCAAGGATATTTGACTAAAATTTATTACACAATTTGCTTTTTTTTTAAACTTATCTCTTCTGCAGGATTGCGTGCAAAGAAATTCACCTGACATCGGGCCGAGGGTGGAGACTTAGGGTTTTGGAGGCCTTTATCATAATCCTCACATTCACACAACTCATCTATGTTCTTCTTCTACACGCCGGTCTTTTCAGCAACCAGTTCGGACCGGCCTACAGAGACCCTGATTATGGTGTCGGAGCAGGAGCAGGAGAGCCCAAAGGAACTGCTAGGGTTTAATTGGGGTTTAATAAGATAACTAATTTGGAGTTAATAACGGGGCTTATTTGAACTTGTTTAATGTTGTTTGGTTTGTTTTATGTGTGTAAGGTGATGTTTTGTATGCTTTTGGTTATTTTGACATTTGTGTACAATGTTTATGTATGGTTGTGTTGATCTGTTCATGGTTTTTCAGATTGTATTAATTTGAATGTCCACAATGTTCATTTGGCAGCACATGCAAAATAGGTTGGTCTGAAGTCTTATAGACTGAACCGTTTGATTTGCAGCTTATAGACTGAACAGTTTGATTCGCATCTTATTTACTCTGATGCATGGGGTCGATATTTCACAGATGTGAAGGATTAGTGAAAATAACAAAGCTGGTGTAATAGTGAAATTAATATTTTTACTTCAAAGAGGCGTAGTGAAATTAACTTTATAGAATGATGACTGATTTGATTACAAGTTTGAGAATCATTGATATTGGAATAATCTCGAAGGAGATTAGGTGTAATAGTGATATTAACATTTTTCCTTCAAAAGAGACGTAGTGAAATTAATTTTGTAGAATGATGGTTGATTAGGAGTGGGACCAGGTATGGCCTTGCCGGAATGTGGAATATTTGGCTGAGAGGATACCTTGCCGGAATGTGGAATACTTGGCTGAGAGGAACAGCTAGATCTCCATGGAAAAGCCTCGTGGGAATGAGGGGTGGTGACGAAGGTGCGACATGAGTTGGAGAAACACCGGCTTGACGTTTAGATTAGATAGGGGGTGCCGAAGGGGGGTGTAAGCGGGATATGGGTAGTTTTCCATAATACGCGTGATTTATAATTAATGTAAATATGAACGTTTAAAATTAAGCAACAATAAGCGATCGCGTATTGCGTGTTCCTCAAAAAATAATGGTTGATTAGGAGACTTTATGATTATAAGTTTGAGAATTAATTTTTATGTTAATTTTTGATGTTCAACATATTAGGTTGAGATATTTTGTTAAATATGTAATATATGATTGTGTTTGTCGGGACTTGAACCTGTAATATCTTGCTACACATGTAAATATTTTAACTAACTATATTATGAACGATTTATAAGTTTGAGAACTATTGGTATTAGAATAATCTTAACAGAGACCAGGAGGGGGACACCACTTAGATTTTAAAGTGATCTTACTTAGTAATAGTGTATGTTATATTAATCTATTTTGTATAGAATATATATATATATATATATATATATATATATATATATATATATATATATATATAGTTTTTCTGTTGCTATCAATCTAGATCCGTTAATGATCGGAATTGTCATGCATATTCATCTTAATTTGACTTTTAACAATAAAGTTATAATCATCATTTATCTAATAATTAATTCACTAACTGTTTTTATACGTATTTTCATTTACATTTGGAGTCCTAGCACCATATAGTTCCTGTGGATCTTTTCAAAGGCACAAGAATTAATATTATAGGTAATTTTTTAACAAAAGGGTAAAATATATAAATGAGGTGATATCTTTTTAACAAAAAGGTAAAAGGGAAATATGAGTTCACGGTAGTACTGTAGCATGCCGGATCACTACGGGACGGTATATATACTGTTTTATCATTTTATATACTATTTTTTATTATTTATGTATTTTTTTTTTTTTTTTTTTACTTTTGGAATTTGTATATACTATTCTAACATACTATTTTATTTCGATTTTTATATATTGTTTTCACTTTTTATGTATATGATGTTATTAGAAAATGAATTATATATATTTTTATTATACCATAGTAAGATGTATATATATTGTTATCGTGATCCAGCATGATCCGGCGGGCTACAGCGCCGACGTGATCTATTAGATCCCAAGATAAAATATATAAATGAACGATATTTTAAGTCTATGCATTAATATTTTGATCATCTTTTCTACACATATAAAAACTTAAAGGGGACGAATTATTCTAGAATATATGTCTTTATTATTATTATTATTTTAATTAACTCTGAAAGATGTGACTGGTAAGAGAGAATGTTAGAGCCGGTCATGTACCTTTCCAGAACCAAAGCGGTATTTATTTGAGACATTCGTGCATAATTTTTATATCAAATTAAATAAAAAATTATTCAAAAGGAGAAAATAACAAATAAGTTAACAAAAAAAAATACATAATGCTATAACTAATCATAATAATTTCAGAATCACTGGTTTTGCTTTTTCAGAGGCTAATAGATCAATTAGATTAAAATAATCTAGTTTTTTCAAAAAATAATGAAAACAATATATAAAAAAAGAATCTCAAGAGAAGAGAAGATAAGAAATATAGACTATTCCCAAATAGATATAATTTTTGCTTCTTTTTCTTATTTTTGTTGCACCTTTTTCTTCACTTTTTATTGTGATAGAATCTAATTTTTTTTCTTAGTATTGGCATTAAGATGAAAATTTAGATTATTAACGAAATAAAAAAAAAATAGAAAGTTGTTGGCTGGAATTAAAATATAGGTTATTGGTAATTGGCTAGTCGATTTTCGAATTTGAGCATGCTAGACCTACAATTTAGAAAGGAGTTTATATGTTAATTCCATGTCTCGTGACCAAATACTGAGTCCATTACCGGATATAAAATTGGAGGCGTGCAAATGCGGAACAAGATTGGTTTGCACAACGCAAGGAGCTGGGCCTTGTCATGCTAGTGGGGCTGTGACTTTTTGAATTTCCCCTTTTAAAAACTATTTATACATATACATACTAGAAATTAGGGTTGTTAACGAATTGAACCAAACGCAGTCATGTTCATGCTTGGTTCGTTAATTATTCGAATGAACGTGGCTTGGTTCGTTTATTTCGAACAGAAAATCGAACAAACCATTTAATGAACGAACAATTTAGCGAACGGACTTCAAATAACACAGACAAAATAACAATTCTAATTTTTATTCATTATGGGTTTAAATATTCGAAATCTAACTAATTTTTTGGTCAAATTTCATAAAAATATAAAAAAATATCAACTCAACATAATTTGAATTCATGGGTAAATATGGGAGAGAGAAGAGAATCGTGGATGTGAAAGAGGTAATTATAAATATGAACTAGGGTTAGTCGATTAGAAACTCCGAGAGAATAGAAGAGAGTCGTAAAGGTTGGGTCAGGAGTAATTAAAATTTAGGGGTGACGAAAATAGAAGTTTTTTTTTGTGTTTTGGGCTAACAAAATTTTATAACTAATAAAATATTATATATCCTAATTCTTGGGTCGGACCTGATTTGAATTGATAATTGGATTAGAATGTAATTTTTTTTATTGGATATATAATTAGCATAACTATATATATTTTAGATTAGTAAATATATATTCGAACATATTATCAAACAGTCGAATGAACATGGGGCATGTTCATGTTCGGTTCATTAATTTATTCGAACGAACACGGTCAATTCATTTATTTCAAACAGAAAATCAGATGAACCATTTAGCGAACGAATTTGAAATGAACGCAAATGGACATCGAACGACAATAAAAATAACAACCCTACTAAAAATACATAAATTGGAGGTCCCATAAATTATGAGGCCCTATGGGCCAGCTTGGTTGGCCTATGCTAGGGGCCGACTCTGGAGAATGTATGGGTTGTGATGATCATTATGATGCAAGGAGCTGGCCTTTTATTTGTTTTCATGGAATGTAATACTTTGAAGTAATAAAAAGTTGAGTTTATTTCTTATTTTGAATGTGATTTTCTTCTTATATCACTTCAGACGCTTCTGTATCCTTTCTCTTATTTCAGATAATCAGACGTAAATTATGGTTTACAATAAAATTTGTAGGTTTTTATTTAGTTAGAAACGGTTGATAAAATTGACCCGAGTTCTATGGCATAAGGTTTAATTCCAGTTTGACCTAGTTTTCATTCAAACTAGCTTAGCCCAAATTTGGTTAAAACTAGGTGTAATCTCGTTCCGCTTCGGCTATGTTTCATTTTCCATTTTGACGTATAATTATTTTTGTAATAATCATTTTATTTCTCATTTTGTAAAGTATACTTTATTATTATTATTTATATAAACTTTTATACAACATATAAAATTACCCCCTCTATATGGTTATGTTTCATTTCCCATTTTAAAGGTCATACATAATATTAAGAGGTTTGCAAGGTCATATACGAAAATTATCCTTTGTGATGTTCTGAAAATTATCCTATTTTTTATTTAGGAAACTAAATAATAAAAAATTAATATTAGGTTTTTTAAGTTTAGGCGGAGGAATTGGTCAAATAGTTGATGCATAAAAGTAGTTGAAAAGAAAGGATGCATTAAAAATATTAGCCCTTAACACCTTATTTTTCACCTATTTTCTAGCTTTCTCAAAAAGTCACATCATTACTTTTATCTCAATCGTTCGATAATTTTTTGTCAAATCTTAACCATTAATTTTCTCGAATTTATTGATATTTTATGGCAAACATGTGTGTGGTTATTCAAACATAATTATACGATTGGTTGAATTGGTGTTTTGGATTTAATCCCCGATTTAGTGAGAACCATTATGAATTTGTTTCTGACCCTCAGATCATAATCAAATGATTTCAATGAATTATAGTTCAAAGTTATATTCAATTATGAATACCAATAGTTAATGAATAGTCCACTCATTAAAATATAAATAATTTTTCTTTTCTTCTTTAAAAAATTAAAATTCTTAATGAAATATTTTATTTTTCATGTTAAAATCATCAAAAATAAATTTGTTGAAATTTTCACTTTATTTTCAGTTCCATATTGTTATGATTCCAATTTATTATTTTCTTACTAAAATATGCGAATATAGACTACGCAGGAGAACATTTTAAAAAATGATACACTCACTAACTCATATCTTATTTTTCATCTCTCTTTATGCATTTTCAAGAGATCTATTCTCAATTTTATCTAGGACGTTGAATAATTTTTTTCTTCCAAATCTTAGCTTTTCATTTAAATTATTAGTACAATATCACATTATCAGTTAGATTAATGTTTCATGTTATATCTTCAATAACGTGAGAACTATCATATCAAATAAAACTTCAGAGTATTAAGAATTATATTGTATTACTTAATATATTACAGATTTTAAAAAACTTATGTGATCAATTTAATATATAATCAGTATCATTTTAACAACTAAAAAAATAAAAAATAGTGGTGATATTTTTTTTAAGAAAATAAGACATGTTATATTTTCTTGTGTATAGTATATATATTTTTTTTATATATATAATATTATATTTTCTTTTTACAAATCATGAAAGCGACCCATTTTTATGATAATCTATTATAAATCAATCTCTAATATATATATAAGTAGAGGAATACGACTGATGACACATGTCAGCACCGGAACGAAAGCAGTCAATTTTTATGATAATCTATTATAATATAATATAATTATAATTATAATATTATAATAGGTTGGGCTCAGTTCAGATTCAATAGATTTTCTGAAGAACTATCTTAATCCAACAAGGTATTGTCATATAAGATCCACCAAATCAAATTTTGTTCTAGAAATCTCTCCTCTTTTAAACCAAGTAATTCGAATGCTGCTAGAAACCAAGAAACATCTCTCTCAAATCTGCGTCCAAAACATTTCTGTGCTTCAAAATTTGATTTTCCTTCTTGCCTTTCTGGAGGCCTCTCCTTCCTTCTTTCGATCCTCTGTCCCTACCACTACCAACCTCTCTCTCTCACCCTCTTCATTTCCATCTCTCTCAAAAACAACCCATTAACTGTTTGAGATTTGACAATTTTAAGCTTCTCCAAAACCATGTTGAGTTTTGCAGGACCTGCTGTGAGTCCTCATTTCCTCTTCGTTAGTACAACCCACAAACCCAAAACCCAAACAATTTCAACTTCAGTTCAAGACCCAAAACGGAGAATTGCTCGTTCAATTACTGTAAATTCAATGAAAGACCCAAAACGTAGAATCCCTCGAGCAATTACCACAACCACGTCCAATAATCTCATGGTTGTTCAAAGAGACGAGGATAAAATCAGCTCTCAAATGTCGATTTTGTGCGGATTGGGGTATTGGGTCCAAGGATTCAGATGCTTTCCATGGTTAGGTTTGAATTTTCATCTTGCTCATGGTATTGGATTGAGTCCCGGTACGCTACAACTGGTACAAAACACCGGAAATTTGCCAATGGTGGCTAAACCTCTGTTTGGTGTTTTATCTGATTCAATTTACATTGGAAATGCTAGAAGATTACCTTATATCTCAATTGGAGGTTCGTTTTTTTAACTAAATTCCAGTTATTTACATATCATTTTTCGATTTTTTTTTTTCATTTTTCTTATTTTATACTAACTTTTGATATCACATTTTTATTTTTTGACAGTTTTTCTTCAACTCATTTCATGGGGCACTCTCGCATTTATCCCAATAAACAACGATACGTTTAATTTCCAAATTTCATGCATTTTACTAAGTAATTTTGGAGCTTCAATTACTGAAGTAGTAAGCGATGCGTTAATTGCGGAGTTTAGCCGAACTCTGAAATCCGGTGAATTGCAATCCTACGCAATGATAGCGCTAGCTTTAGGCGCTTTATTCGGAAATTTATCAGGCGGATATATTTTGTTAAAAACTCGAGACCCCAAATTCATGTTTATGAGTTTCTCTCTCCTGCTGGCGGTCCAACTCTATGTT
The DNA here is from genome assembly GCA_024447665.1 of Juncus inflexus. NCBI lineage: Eukaryota > Viridiplantae > Streptophyta > Magnoliopsida > Poales > Juncaceae > Juncus > Juncus inflexus. The sequence continues at coordinate 10,504,409 of JAJHPC010000013.1, read as the reverse complement.
TCTCTCACAACGAAAGAAAAATTGTTGGAAAGCAAGAGTTTTGTAAAGAGAAAAATCTCGGTTTTGGATGAATTAAGGACCCAATTTAAGAATTTGGTAATTGTGGTTGGGCAAAAAGAGATTTTTAATCCTCTTTGTTGGATTATCGGTTCCGTTGCTTTCGTACCGGTTTTATATGGATCCATGTTTTGTTTCCAAACTCAAATTCTGAATTTGGATTCTTCAATTATTGGATTATCAAAAGTAATCGGCCAAATAACCGTTTTATCATTCACAATGCTTTACAACCGATTTTTCAAAAAGATCCCGTTACGAAAGTTGATTTTCGGACTCCAGGCTTTATATTCTCTCGCGATTTTGTCGGATTTATTGCTAGTAAAACAAATTAATATTTCCTTAGGAATATCAAATGAAATATTCGTTTTGTTTTTCTCTGCAATTTCTGAGGCAATTGCGCAATTTAAAATTCTGCCATTTTCTGTTTTATTATCTAGTTTATGTCCGAAAGGTTGCGAGGGTTCTTTATTTGCGTTTTTTACATCGAGTTTGTGTTTAGCTTCAATTTTGAGCGGAGTTTTTGGGGTATTTTTGTCCAATTTAATTGGAGTTAAACCAGGAGATTTTAGGGGATTGCCATTTGGGATTCTAGTGCAATTTTTCATGGCTTTGGCTCCTTTGTGTTGGATTTGGAATTTACCCGGAAATTTGAGTTCAAATGAAAAGCTTATCAGGACGGGATAAGAGTTTTTTGTTTTGTTTTGTTTTTGTAAATAGGAAGAGAGTTAAGCTTGAGGGAAGTTGTATATTAATCATATAATGAGATTAGCAAGGTTGTATATGCTTTTGTTCTTTGCTATTTTGATCCATTTGATGATTTTGATATGATAATAGTTGTTTTATTATAGTTCTTCATTTCCATTTTTTTATAACATAGGCTCTTTTTTTTAAGTATAAATTAAGCCAAAAAAAAATAGGATATCAAATACCTACTGTCATTTGAACTCAAATTTTCATGCACATATTTTAAATTATGAGAAACCAGTACTACTTTTTTTGTTATTAGCGAATCGGTTTAATAACTAATTCAAAAATTAGTGATTAAGTATTAAGGTTAAGAAACTAAACCACGCAAATACGGACAGATCAACTCTCAATCAACTTAAAAAAGCTCCTTTCATAAAAGACAAGGCCAAAATGAACCCATGATACTAGCAAATAATGCTGCCAAAGTTAAAATTTATAAACAAACAAACAAATAAATGAACAAATAACTTTTCCAAGCAGATTCATGCATATCACAATGTGCGAATAATTAAAATGTAAAGAGTAAATAAATATGGATCCCCTTCCCTAGCTGCATCAGAAGAAAATAAAAAAATAAAAAATTGAGAAAAATAAGGTGAAAATATATCTGATATTATTGGAAGAGAGAGATTTCTAATAGTAAAATATGGGCCCAACTATTAAACAGGCCTAACTATTTTTCCTGACTTTTTTACTAAACAGGCCGACAATTTTTCATTTTCCATTCATCTGAGAATATGGGCCTGATCAGCTTATTGGGCCTGAGAAAAATTATGTTAAGAGTCCATGACCATGAAATTAAATGAGTTTCGTTTAATCAACTAATTCTGATCAACTATATTGTTGGATTTAAGTTCACAAATAGAAATTGGTATATTAATATAATCATATATCTGAAGCTAAACATCACAATTTTACTTAACAGCTAACAAATTTCCTTCTGATATTTCACAAAGAACAAAAGTTCAACAATTGAACTTCTTAAACTCCAAAAACCAAGCCCAAAACTATTTCATTGGGTTACAATAAATATCAAGGAAGATCAGCTTATCCACATCAAAGAGATAAGGCGCCAGTTGTCACCCCACTAGTGGCTGTCTCAACTCAAAACACCCAACTTTGGCTAGAGATAATTCCCGCATCAAATTTGAGGTCACCAGAGAGAGAACTTACAAAACAAAAACCAACAACAAAACCAAAGTGTGTGTGGTTTCCATACTTTGTTCTTCCCTCTCTCTATCCACATGGCAACAACCAACATGACTTGTGCCGCATCGAGATTCGTGCTGCCGGCCGGCACCAACACGTCTACACCTCGCGTAAATTTCATGAGCTTTCAGAAAGCGAGTAATGGAAGCAGAAAGATGATGATAGTTCGTGCTGAGGAAGCGGCAGCACCGACTCCTGCTCCGCCTGCTGCTGAAGCCAAGCCGGCTGAGGCCCCAAAGCCACCGCCGATTGGCCCCAAAAGGGGAACTAAGGTTTGTGAAATGTGGCAGGGGTATATTTGTAAAATTAGTAGAACATATGGTGATATTTGAATATAATAATTAGAGATATAGGTTTTATGTTTTTTTATGCATCTCCACACATGAACACTCAAAATATCCCAACGAGTTCCACACCATGGAGAAACAATAATGGAAAATAATATGCATATCTCCAACCAAGAAGTATTTTTTAAGGATTCCAATCAAGAAGAAGTTATATGTTACAAATCTATTATATGATCATAATTCATATTTATTTCTCTTTGTTTAAAATCAGGTCAAGATTCTAAGGAGGGAGTCTTACTGGTTCAACGGAATAGGAACTGTTGTGACAGTTGACCAGGTAACTGTTACATGCTAATTATCTCGGTTCACAAAAAACATCACTTAATTTTATAGTAATATTTTCATCTTGGTCCTTACAATTGTTCATAATAAAAACCCTAAATTTTCCAGGACCCAAAAACCCGCTACCCAGTGGTGGTACGATTCCAGAAGGTGAACTACGCTGGTGTGTCGACAAACAACTACGCATTGGACGAGATTCTTGAAGTGAAATGAGCGTACTTGTTTTGTGGATTTTTCTCTTGTAATAGCTTCAAATCTTGTGTATTAGTAATTATAATTTGTACAACCTTTGCCTACTCAAATGCCAAATTTTAGCATTGCTTTGTACCCACTATCCAAAAAATTTTGTGTGGAAATATTTATTGACATTATTACCAAAGTTTTTGAGTGATTCATTTGTTCGGTTTCGTATATAGCATTTAAAAAAAATATGCATTCGACTCAAATAATATTATCAATGATATACATCTTCTAGTCAATTTTAGACTTGCTGTACAGTCCAATTTCCAACTAGGGTGCACAATCCGCTTCCAATTTGTGTGATGCCTTTTTACGGTGTCGCATTCAATGAAAAGAATATTTGGTATTTTTAGCTAAAAAAGGAGTAACAAACGACATTTCACATTTTGTAGTGATATACATGATATTCTAATAATTTACATCCTACGCATGAAATTACACGTGTGGGAAAAAATTAGGTTTATACCCAATACTTCTGAGTACAAATGACATCTTATTTTTGAAGGGGTATTCATGAAATTCAATGACATCTTATTTTTGAAGGGGTATTCATGAAATTCTGATTCGGCTATCGATGATATTTTGAGAGTAGCAGATAAACACAAGATATTTCAAGATTTTCTAGTGGCTTGATGTGATAAACCCAACGAAAAACAAAATACAAATTGTGAATTAATCTCATACGGAGAAATGACATAAATGTGATACGTGCATCTCTTTAGTACCTAATTTGTCTATGTATTTCTAATCCTAATATTTTTTTAGTTTTCAAGAGTTATTTAGGAGGCAACAATTGCTAATTGATGAACAAGTAAATGGAAAAAAGATAGATAAACAATAATAAAAGGAAATGAGTTTTTTGATGTTATGCACCCATATCTTGATTTTGATGGCTCAATCAAGAAATTATACTCGAGCATGCCAATTTAAAATGGTTCAACCGGCGCCAAATATACCACATATAATATGAATTTAACTAGAATAATAACTAAAAGCTCAAAAAAGGTACACACAAAACACAAGTACTACTAACACAACCAAAATCTCATGAAACAAAAAGAAACCAAGTCTTTGCATCATAACAATAAAACATTAAATATTCAGTACGAAATTCTCAAGATAAAACTCAACTCTCATTTTTCACTGAGCTACAGCCGCTCCAGCTCTCTTCTTCGGCGCAGCCTCAGTTCCTACACAAAATTAACAAAAAATTAATCACACATCAATACATGTACCAAAAATGTATAAAATTTATGAGAAATAATATGTAGATATTTAATCATGATTTAAAATACCTTCTCTGAATCCAGTCTTGAACCTTCTTGGTAAATGGCGAAGGTACCTCATCCTCCCCGTACCAGTCGTCTTCCTCCTGATTGCCTTCACACTCCAGTTATCTGTTCAACAATCAAATCAAATCAATCACAAATAACAAAAACTAACTCAACAAACATTCAAACAATTTCAAATCATATTCTCTCAACAAACTAAAAGAAAATAAGAACAGCCATCCAAATACATCAACTCCTCTCTCAATCTCTCAAAAGACTAAAACAACAAAATAAACTCCATTAAAAGAAACTTACATTTCCTGATGCGGGCAGAAGGATAACCGCAAGATCCGCAACGGCTCTTCTGGAGATGAAAGCTCCTGCGCCCACACCTCACGCACAGCACGTGCGTCTTGTTCCTCCTCTTTCCGAAACTCCCCGTTCCCTTAGTCTACACCACCACAGAAATCATTCAACGTTTTAGATTCAGATCAAGTGCTTCGATCGGGTCGTAAGAGGATAAAAGTAGGGGAATTACCATTTGGAGTTCGTGTTCACGACGGTCGCCCCTGCGGCGGAGAGATCAACGGCGGCGGCGGCGGCGGAGGGGAGAGAAGGCGCGAAACAAAACCCTAGAAGATGATAGTAAGAGCTTTATATATAGTCTGCTCTTCTTCTTTAGTCTTTACTGTAATGAGTTTATTTGGGCCTGTTGTACTTTAAGCCTTTCGGCCCAAAAAGCTAGAAAAATTATATCGGCCTGCATTAATCCCTGCATTATATATATAATCGTCGGACTAGAATTAACGGTACAGATTTAGCCACGTTCGCCGACTCTCCCCTGATTAGAACTTTTTTTATTTTTTATTTTCTTGATTAGAACTTGGAAGCAAAGTATATATATATATAGACTACAAACGAACGGTCCAGATTTCCCCACGACAACAGAGGAAAGCAATTGAACGGTTCATGTTTAACCACGTCGTCTCTCCAGCCTCTCGGCCTGCCTTGATTAGAAGCAGCACAAAGCATATATTCAGAGCGTACAAACAGACGGTCCAGATTACCCCACGTCAACAGAGCTAACCGTCAGATCTAAATCGGACGGTCATTACTAATCTTTATTATTTACCTTGTTTGTTCCGTTGCACTTTTCTTTTCATTTCTTTCCTTTCCTCCTGCTCTCCTTCCATTCATTCCTAACTGAGAGAAAACTAAAAGGGTAATTGGAATTGGATAGAGATCTAGATCAAGGTTTCGGGGTGGTGTGTGAGTAATCAATCAATCAATCAATCATGAATTTGTGGAAGGAGAAGGTGACGGACAAGCTCGCGCGTCTCCTTGCTGACTCTGCTTTATCGCCTTCTTCGACTTCCCCCGTCTCCCAATCCGAATCTCAGGTTTTGAGTTTGTTTTTGAGTTTTTGGATTGGTGTTTGTGGTTTGTGTTGTTGGTCGAAGGTACATTTTGTCGAGAGGCCATTTGGAGATCAGGTTTTGTTGAATTGAGGGGCATTGGTTGGATATGTGTCCTCAATTTTATTGTTTATAGAGTTTGTAGCTCAATTTTGATCTTGGTTTTATGTAGTTTGTTCCCCCTCTTTAGTGGGAAATTTGGATCTCGGGTGTTGGTTGATTTGATTGTGTTTTTGCATATATACGATCAGAACTTGCGTTTTATGTTATTATGATCTCAAAATGTTGATTCTGTATTTCTGATCCTTTATTATCATTGCTTGTTAATTGTTGAGCTTGTACACCATTAAAATCTGTTTAAATCTTTACAATTTTGCATTTATGTTAAAAAAATATATAATTCAGTACTTTGACTATTCAAAAATCTCTTAAATTACTCTAATCCTAAATCACTATTTTTTTTTTAGAATACGCAATTCACGCCAGGAGAATTTACGTCTCCAAAGAAATCATCTTTCTCTTACATGCTATCTTTCCTCCCAAGTCCCGCTGGAAACCCTAAACCTAATGACTCAAACTCAAACCCTAATTCTCCTTCTGCTTCTCAAACCCTAAATCCCAAAATGGACGAATCTCTCTCAACACCATGGCCCAGTTTCAAATTTGAAAACGTACCATTAGAATTAAATTCAAGTTCTGAAAGCGAAACTGAAACTGAAACCGAAAAAGAAAATGAAAATAAAAATGATGATTTGAAATTTAAGAATGGAATTGAAGAGAAGAGAATAAATAATTCGGATTATTTGAATTTTCTTTCTGATAAATCAGTTTTTGTGACAATGGATTTGTTTGAGTTTTTTGAATCTTCGCTTCCCAGCATTGTAAAGGGGTCTCATTGGGTCTTATTATATAGGTGTGTAATTGTAATTTATTAATTTTTGTATAAATTTTATTTCCTATTAATTATTTATTGCATAAAATGAAGGGCAGCACTTGGAAGAATGGTATTTCTCTTCAAACCCTTTTGAGAAACAGTTTAAATTTGCCAGGCCCTTGTTTATTGGTAAGTATTTTATTTATTCAAATTCATTTTTGTTTTATCGTTATTAAATTGAAATTATATTGATATAATATTGTATGTATATATTTATCAGATTGTTGGAGATTTAAAAGGGGCAATATTTGGGGGTTTGTTGGACTGCCCTTTGAAACCTACTCCAAGAAGAAAATACCAAGTGCGTAATTTCATTATTTTATTTATATTGTATTAGTATTGTATTTATTTGTAATTATATTTCTTTTTTTTGGAACAGGGGACTAATCAAACATTTGTTTTCACAACAAAATATGGCAACCCAAGGCTTTTCAGACCAACTGGTATTTTGTTTCAACAATTTTATCTTATTTCGTATTATTATTTTTAATTTTTTATGTAAAAATTTGCATTAAAATCCATGCAGGGGCTAATCGGTACTTTTACTTGTGTTTAAATGATACATTGGCTTTTGGTGGAGGTGGTAATTTCGCTATATGTCTTGATGAAGATCTGTAAGTTATATATACACATTAATATATTTTAGTTACAATAGATTTATAATTAAAATGTGCATTTTGGTGATTTTATTTATTTATTTATTTTATTTATTTTGTAATTAGTTTGCATGGTACAAGTGGAGCATGTGAGACATTTGGTAATGAATGCTTGGCTCATGATTCTGAGTTTGAGTTAAAAAATGTTGAGGTATAAAATAAAATATATTAAAATTAGAAATTCCTTTCTGTTGAAAATTTTGTTATCGATTAATTTATCTTTTTTTTTCTTTTGCAGCTATGGGGTTTCACTTATTCATCAAGGCACATTTCCTAACTGACAAATTTGAAATACTCAAATTCATATTTATTTATTAATTAATTAATTTTTTATTCTTTTGCTCCGTAATTATCTGCGCAGTGTGATGAGCGTGAATTTGTTTGGAAAAAGCTTTTTTTTTAATAGATATATTTTTTTCCTTAAACTTCTGCCAGCATTATTTGTTATTACGCATTGGCCTTGCCAGCATTATTTTTGTGAAGGAGAATATTTTCTAATTTACTGGTAATGAATTTAGTTAAGAAGGTGAAAATTACAATATTTGATAATAATGTTATATTCTGTAAAATTAAATAGGATTATCATAGAAAATTTGATATCTTCGGTTGTTCGCATAAAAATTGATATATTTATGGAAACGCAAGGCTGATATAATTTTTCAATATGATTTCTTAACTAGTAAAATATTATATGATGTGCTTTTCAAGGCTGATATAATTTTTCAATATGATTTCTTAACTAGTAAAATATTATATGATGTGCTTTTCGTGTACTTTTACATGTTGTCTTAACATAATTTTATAAGCATTATTGTTTCCTTACAGTTACAAGTTCCTTTTGTAGCATTTTCTTACATTTTGAAAGTTGAAATATCAACACAAAATATTTAGAAAAAAAAACCTAATAACAAAAATGTTACTGTTATTTACGTTTAACTTTAATATATAAATTTCAGTTTATTTGGCCTCATTTTCTTCCAGATGTCTCATATAAAATAATGGAATGAAATATATAAATTGAATTTGAGACAAGTTGACGTTACAACACCTAATTGCGAAATAAAAGAGAATTGGCCCATGCAGGTTTCGAACCTGCGACCTTCGCGTTATTAGCACGACGCTCTAACCAACTGAGCTAATAGGCCTTATTTGATTTAGGTATCACTCTTTGCATATTTATTCATATACACTTTAAAGTTTGTATTTGGCTTCGATGCTTATGCTTTTAAAAGGAAAATGGAAGAAAAAGAACGCCGTAACAAGGAAACAACAAAATCAAATATACTGAGATCTACCAATCTACCAAGCCAGAAAGCATCAGAATCATATAAATAGAACTTAATCAAGAAAAATAAGAAACTTTAGATTTGTATTGACCAAATCTTCTTTCTTTATTTGGAAAAAGTTCTTTCTATTTTTATGCAAAACAGGGAGATAAATATTCTGCGCTAACATTTTATCTTGAATTATTACATAAGACATCATAAACGAATAATTTACTACATCTCTTCAATCTTTCGTCCTCTCCTCCGTCATCACCATTAATGGAGTCATCCTCCACAATCGAGCTTGTTAAGGGATCCCACGTGGTTGCTATCGAGGGCTACTCTTGTATCAAAGGTCTCGGTACTGAAAAATACATTCTCTCAAATCCGTTCAATATTGCAGGATATGATTGGATCCTTTGAGTTTATCCTGATGGTTGTGACGAAAACACTAGCTAGAGATTATATCTCTGCATTTCTCATTTCACTGAGCGAAGAACCTGTAAAGGCAAGTTATTCTATAAAGCTATTGGGTGTAAACGGAAAAGCTTCTTCTAGAGTTTATGACCATAGGTGCTATCCGGAAATTTTTGACAGCAAGGTAGCTCTTGTTTTATATCGTTTCGTAAAAAATATCAGATTTGGATGAGCCAGGATTTCTCATAAATGATAGCATCAGAATCAAGTGTACTCTTATCATCATGAAGGAAAAGGATACAAGCTTGGCAAATATCACAGTGCCCATTGAGAGTTCAAATGAGCCACCAAAAAAAACCGGAGAGTTTAGATGAGCTTGGCAAATATTGATCTCTTAGTTACAACGCGTGAGATGAGACTCCAGCTGGTTAGCCATCTGTTGGTCGGTGTGGAAAGCACGAAATGCAAAAATCTTCAAAAATGTTTCGAACACGCCGACGGCTGTACTCTTCTACGCCAACTCAGAGGCGCAAAAATGGATGACAATGCTATCTACATCTTAGAAGCCTAGTCTCCACGGTTTGATTGGATCTATCTTTCTTTCCTCATACTTAGGCAGATCCAATGTTGTAGGCTGTTGAAATATTGTATTCTTTTAGTTTTAGTTTTTTTATTTCTACATCCACTTGGGGACTTTGTAATTAATTTATAATTTGACTTTTTATTTTTTAATGGTATTAAAAAAAAATATATATTTATTGTTGCATTTGTTCTAAAACTTCTTTCATATCATATTATATTTTGATTTTCCTGCGATTCATCAGAGTGATTATATTGTTTGGGTTTGTTTTCTTTTTTGAAGTCAATTATGTTGTTTAGGTTATCGTTTGTTTGCTTTATTTTGAGATAATGGCTTTATATGTTGTATGGCTTAGGTTGAGACTTATTTTTGAATAGTTAGGTTGAGACTTTTGAATGTATGATTGTTGCGTGAGGAAGAATTTCATTTTGAGATAAGTTGTCTTGGGTTTTAAGAATGTAGTTACATGGAATTTGGTTCATTTTTTCAGTATTCAGATTTAATATGTGAGACTATTTCATAAAAAAGAATATATATAAAAAAAAAATAGGTAATCAATCATCGCGATAGAGCGTCGCAGTGGTTCATGATCCAGAATCCAGGTCGCAGTGACAATTGACAAGCCAGAACACTAGCATCATTGTTTTAACCCAAAATACTAGTATCATTGTTAAAACAGTCAAGTGTTAAAACAATGATGCTAGTGTTCTGGCTTGTCAATTGAATTTGGTTAAAGTAATGGTTTATGTTGAAGTGTTTATAGTTGTATGTCAATTGCAGTTTAAACTCTCGGGAGATTTTTAATTAGTTCATTAATTCTCTGTTTTATTCTACTTCTTTTCTCTTTTTGAAAGTCCATGTTATTCTATGCAATGGACTAGATTCACTCAATATCTCAAGAATAGAGTCTTTGGAAGATTCTTAATTGAATTTGAAGTTCATTAATTCTCTGTTTTATTTTATTTTTTTCTCCCTGTTATTCATTGCAATGGATTTACTTCAAATTTCTCAAGAGCAGAGGTGTACTTTATGCAATTTCAAGACCCTTTTTAAAATTCAAAGGCTCTTTACAAATTTCTCCTAAATCAAACAAGGCTACCAAACCAGCATTTTTTTGACTGTTATTCCGTCACCTCTCTCTCTTCAAACTTCAATTCAAATATCAAAGATGAAGCGCTTTCCATTTCACCAACTCCTCTCCCGCCGCCGCCTCTCCACGGCGGAGCTAGGGTTCCAGCGACCGGAGTTCGGCCGAGAGAAGCTGGTAGGCACAGTTCAGCCTTACGAGCGCCACGTGTTTCTCCGTTATGGGTCGCCGGAAACGTGGCATGCCGACGTGGAAGCTCGCGAAGGTCTGCCGAGGAGTCTGTCCATGGCTATCAAGGCGAGGAAAACAGAGATTGAGAAGAAGGTTTCTTTTTGTTGATTTTAAGCCCCTGATTTTGTCAGTAATTGCTGAAACAATATCTACTTTTTTTTTTTTTTGAATTGTTTATTTCATAATAATGTATTTCATTTCCCTTTTCTTAGACTAGACTGACTATATATCAAGAAGGAAATTGCTCTGATTCATCAGATGGTGATGTATTGATTTTTCCTGATATGGTAAAATACAGGTACCCTTTTTTATATCTTAATTTTGATACTTTATGTAATTATGTACCAACCAATATTTTATGTAATTATGTTTATTCCATTTATACTATCTTTTACATTTTTTAATTTTCCACAGGAATTTAACAGATTCGGATATAAACAAATTTGTCGAAGAAGTACTTGTAAAAGAAACCAAATGGAACTCCAATCATCCTGAAAATATACAAAATATAAACAATAATAACAATTCATATATTTTTGTATGCTCTCATGGGACCCGCGACGCTAGATGCGGTTTTTGTGGACCGGTTTTAATCAAGAAATTTCAAGAAGAATTGGATGGACTTGGTCTAACGGATCGAGTCTTTGTGGGTCATTGTTCTCACATTGGCGGTCATAAATATGCTGGAAATGTCGTTATCTTTGGGTCGGGTTTTAGTCATGAGGCAGCTGGCCATTGGTAAGAATAAGAAGAAATTTCGAGTTTTAATGTTGGTAATAATTAATCTACATTTGGTTTTCATTTTTTCTTTTATTTGATGTAGAGATTTTCTAATTATTTGTGTAAAATTAACCTGAATTACTTATTATTTATTTATTTGTTTGTTTATTTATTGCTAATTGTAGGTATGGATATGTATCACCAGATGAGGTAAAAAATATGGTGGAGCAGCATATTATAAGAGGCATTATTGTAGAAAAACTATGGAGGTAAGTTAAAATTAAGATTTGTAGTTGTAAATTAAACGAAAGAAAAAAGTTGCACATTGTTTACATTCACATTCTTAAGGTTTAATAATATGATAGCGAATGTGAAACTTTGAGGTGACTTATATGAAATAATGAATCCAATTTCAGAATCTGAGTTAATAAGAGAATCTTTCATTGAACAAACAGGGGTCAAATGGGTTTATCTAAAGAGGATCAGAAAAGAGCACAAAATCTCAGGTTTCAGTTAAATTCCAAAGCGAATCAGGCAAAACAAGGATAATACCGGATTGGATTTGGTATGCTTCCTTTTTTTTAATTTCAAAATAATAATATATGTAAAGAATAAAAAAGATTTATGCACAATAATACTATTTGTTTATTTTCAATAATAATAAATATTAAATATTTAGTGTAAGAACTTTTTTTTTGAATAGTTATTGTAAGAACATATTGTTGTAAACAATTCATTCATGAAATCAGTGGAAAATTTTCAAAGAAATAATTTGGAGTATATGTCAGATTAATTGGGACACCATATTATTATACTAGTTAAATTGTTGTGATGATTTCCTTGTGAAAAAATAAAGAATAAGAAATCTTTTAGACTACTCAATTTTTTCCTTGTTTAAACGGCCTAAAGGGTAAAGGCCCATGGATCAACGACCCATTTACAAACATATATATACATATACATATATATATACATATATGTACATTATTCCTAGAATTCTCTTAAAAAGAAAAAACGGGGATAAATCCGATGGAAAAATTCAAACTCAACACACTTTTTTTAGTTTTTTTTCTCTTTTCAACAACCAATCACAAAGAACCAATCCACATGACTACACTTGAACAACAACATGCCACAACCAAGCAAGCAAACCACCAATCCTTCACGACTACACTTCAGCAGCACGAACTGTTGTCGATCGTCTAGCTGCGTTGTTTTGAGTGAGCTCGACCTGAAAATCGTCGTCAGTCGTTCCATGATGATATACTTCACCTTCATGATGCGTCTTATCCACTCCTTCGATTTCATGCTCACGTGTAACCCTCAACAAGCCCAATTTATGTAAGACGAGGAATAAAGGGGCCATGGTTATGCTTACCCAAGCAGCGTTTACCAATATTGCTATTATATGTGCCCCTAAAAGCCTTCCACCTCCTCCCATGAAAAGCCCATAGGGCCGACCCTTGGAGCTTGCCCCATAGACCTCGTAAACAAACTCCTTTTTCGCGAATAGAGACGTGAAGAGGATCCCCCAAGCACCACACCCTCCGTGCAATTGGGCCGCTTCAAGAGGGTCGTCATACTGAAACTTCTCAGCCAGCATGTTGAACCCGATAAGAACCCCTGCAGAGCAAATTCCGCAAATAATTGCAGCCCAGGGTTCAACGACTGAGCATCCTGCGGTAATTGCAGCAAAACCGCCAAGCACACCATTGCAAACATCAGCCAAGCCCCACACACCCGTCTGCATTTTCTTGGCTAACAATGTTGTCAATCCGGCAGCACTGCCGGCAAGAGTGGTTGTGACAGCCGTGCGACCGACTGCCGACCATTGACCGTAAAATGACCCGGATGCACCGTAAGCTTTGTTTATGATAAGGAAAGAACCAGGGTTGAAACCATACCATCCGAACCAGAGCAGGAAAGTGCCCAAGACGAGTAGGGCTGTGTTGTGGCCTTTGGGTCTATCTTTGGGATCACCAAAACGACCAATACGAGGTCCTTCTATAAAGGCGCCCCAGAAGCCTGCGATGCCTCCCACCATGTGGACCACTCCGGAGCCGGCAAAGTCTATCACACCGGATTTGAAGAGAAGAGGGCCTGAGGTACGAGAAGCGCTAGCCCAGCCGAATGGCGACCAATACCTATTACATACCAAATTTAACATGTTCATAAGAAACTTATATAGAGTGTGTTACAATATATGACAACAGTGAGATTTTCTTTTTCTTTCTTTTTCTATTTTTGTAATCTCGAAAATGTGCTTGAGATACTCAACTGCGAGCTTACTCATGTTTCAACTAGTTGGAGCTTATTATGTTAATTTCCAAACATTTTAAACATTTGATGAGTATAAACATATCAAACTTTCAAGATAAAAAGGAAGTAATGCTTACCAGTGTGACAGCACAGGATACACAAAGCCGGTGAGGAAGAAGGAATAGATGATGTAAGCTGTAAAGCGAGTCCTCTCGGCAATTGAACCAGAAGCGATGCCAGCAGCAGCAATAGCGAAAGCCCATTGATACATGAAGTTCGGGTAATCAAACGCCGCCTCTTCATTTGGAACATTTGACAACGCGAAAAAATACTTTCCTATGAAAGCATTTGAAGGTTGACCGAAGGCAAATGCGAATCCAAACAAGTAGTATGAAATGGCGCCGGTTGCAGCATCCATCACGTTGGTCAACATAATGTTTATCGCGTTTTTCCTTCGTACTGCGCCAGCACAGAGCATTGCGAAGCCTAGTTGCATGGCAAAGACAAGATAGGCCGAGAAGAGAAGATACGTGTTGTTGATGGCATAATTGGAGTCTGTGAACTTATCACAGATGTAGTTTGCTGCGTCGGTCGAGTTGCCTAGAAGCGGTGCCAAGTCGGCAGAGCACGACATGGTGGTTAATGTGGTTCTAGAGAGAGAGAGAGATGTAGTAGTTGGGGGAAAGAATGTGAGATGAACCAATGGGTATGAAAAGATAGGGTTTTATAGAAGTTTTTTATTTATTTATTAAGTTAGGAGAATAATGAGGGGAGAGATACAGTGGGAGAACATTTTCAGTTCAAGTTGATTAAAAGAAAACTAGAAAAGTTTAAATTGGTGATTCTATGATGTTAAAAACTAAGAGAGAGAGAGTCAACTAAGCAAATGGAGGAATGTTATTCATCTCCAAGAGATTATATCCGAAATTATGATAGAGATTCAGGAAAGAACTATCAAAGTATAATTTCACTCATTTATGAAGTATCTAAGATCATTATTTTGGACAAAACTCAGAACCAATAACAGAAAGGGATAATTTTCGGTTAGAATCTCTACCAACATGTTGCCATTAGATTTTTTGGAGATAAAGGTGGCCCTCCTGAGACTTTAGAGGCATAAATTCTATTCTTTAATGTTTTTAGGCCATAATTCTATTCTTTAATGTTGAGTTTATCTTTTGAGGGGACTGTTCTGAAAAAATCATGCATGCTTTCATTTTTTTCTTTTTCCTCCAATTCTTTAATTTTAGTTCAGTTTGTGAACTTTTCACTTTTTAGTTCTAAAGAAAATTTTACTTTTTTTTTTGTGCAAGTAGTTTTATTGGATAGGAAAACATGCCGTCAAGTTTGGTAGTTATCTGCTATCTCTCTTTAAGAAAAGTAAAAGAAAATAAACAGAGTTTTTTATCCGCTTAAATGAAATATTATTTTGGTGGTTGAAAATGGGATGTTAAAGGTTCTTAATCAGATTCAGATTTTCTTTACAGATTAGATAATTAGATGATGACAGAAAAAATAAAAATAATTGCGAGAGACAAATTACATGGTTGAAATTAGTTTTGTAATCGGTAGAAAAGATATACTAAACCTTTTTTAATGAATCTGAAAGGAGATTAAAGTTGACTTTTAATAAAAATGAATATTGGTTAGCTATAAAAGGAAGCTTCAATTTAGATTCAAATTTTTGTTTGTATTGATACGTACGCATAAGAATTTTTCTCCCTTGTGTCATTTTCCTGTTTCACAAATTAAAATAAAAAAAATAAAAATAAAATAATATATATGAGTTATTTCTATAAGGGAAATTCTTCAAAAAACCCCTAACTTTTCTAAAATTTATCAAAAACCCCCTCACTTAATTTTCTCCAAAAACCCCCTATAAAATAATTGGAATTATTTTGTAGCCCCCTATACAGTTAAATCTAACTTTTTCATCCACTCAATTTTTTAATAGACCAAAATACCCCTCAATTATTTATTTTTCATATTTTATTTTATTCAATAAAAATAATAAATAAATTGAGTATAATATTCCACGATATTATTTTTGACGATATTTTAAGGTAAAATTTTATGATGTATTATTTTTTTCTTTTATTATATTACAAAAAAAATTAATTTTATTTTTTTATTATTTACAAATTATAGTTGACTAAATTATTTTGACGATATTTTTTGGGGATGATATTTTATGGTATTATCTTATGATATATTACTTTTTCTTTTATGATATTATATTACAAAAAAAATATTTTTTATTATTCCATAATTAAATTATATTTTATTTTACGTAAAATATTTATTATGATTTTGTGTATTAGTTCACAATTATTTATATTTTATATAAAAACAATATTTTTCATTTTTAATTGAATAAAATAAAATATAAAAATAAATATATGAAGGGTATTTTGGTCTTTTAAAAATTATATTGGATGGAAATGTTAGAATTAACCCCATAGGGGGTAAAAAAATAATTCAAGCCACTTTATAGGGGGGTTTTGAAAATTTGAAAAGATAGGAGAGTTTTGATAAATTCCAAAAAAGTTAGGGGTTTTTGAAAAATTTCCCTTTCTATAATGCCTATACATTGAACTTGTAGCAGAACGTTTTTATTTGACATGATTCTGAAAAATAAAAAATGTGTATCCTAAAATGAACTTTAAACAAAATCTTTCTCCTGTTAAATAGCTGTTAGTTTTTTTATTGATATTCAAATTTTCTAAGTACACAATAACTTGTGATTTGTTTGGAGGCTTGAAAAATTGGTTTCATTTCATTGTAACGATTGTTCTATATATATTAATTTATGAAATATGACAAAACAAAATTTGCAAAAAAATATTTTCCCTCTTATTGATAAATTGTCACATCGAATGATTCAAAATAGTTAATGAAAATGACCAATTTTATAATTTTTTATTTATTTATGAATCTAAAATGATACTTTTAACATTAAAAAGTAGATTCAAATTGTATCCTAAAATGGAGATTCAAATTTGGAGATTCAAATTTGTCTTTGTATTGGTTCGTATGTGTAGGAATTATTCTCCTCGTGTCCTTTTCCAGTTTCACGAATTAAAATAAAAAAATGAAAACATATATGAGCTATTTCTATAATGCACTGCTAGGAAAATACATTGAACTTGTAGCAGAATGTTTTTGCTTTCCATGATTCTGAAAAATAAAATTATATCCTAAAATGAACTTTAAACAAAATCTTTCTGCTATTAAATAGCTGTCAGTTTTTTTATTGATATTCAAAATTTTCAAAGTACACAATAACTTGTGACTTGTTTGGAGGCTTGAAAAATTGGTTTCATTTCATTGTAACGATTGTTCTATTTGTCGACAATTACATATATATATATATATATATATATGAATTTATGAAATTTGACATTACAAAATTTGCGAAAAAAATATTTTTCCTCTTATTGATAAATTGTCACCCCGATTGATTCAAAACATTTAATGAAAATGACCAATTTTGTAATTTTTTTATGTATGAATCTAAAATGATACTTTTAACATTAAAAAGTAAATTCAAAATTTTCCTATAAAAAATTGATGGTTCGTTGAATTTAAATTATACCATTGAAGTTTACTGATGCGCCGAAAACCGTGATTTTACCATCTCAAATCAATTTCCTTTATTATTTTTTTGAGATAAATTATTATTCATTTTCTCAGAGGAAACATGTCTTGCTTGAAGGAATCGTCTTCTTAAAATGTTTTACTTTTTTTCTCAAGTGGCACTAATATATATTATTATCCATATCTTTAATAAAAATACTGAAGTATATCACGGCAGAAAATTAAATTAGGATATTAGTTTTCTTTTATTCATTTATTTTTTTATTTACTGTGTTGAGATAATAATTAATAAAATAATTTTCAAATAATATTGATTGAGATATTCTATTTATTTCTTTAATTACTTTGCAGAAAGATTGAACTTTTTTGGAAAGACATCGCTTTCTTTTGTTTCTTGGAAGAAACAGTTTCTCTGTTTAGGGCACTTTAGGCATGAATTATATAGACATGAATTATAGGGTATATATTGACTGGAGTTTCTTCTCAGTATTAAAATCATAATATTTACATCAATGTTTGTAGAAAAGGACTTATTTGTTTTATTCGGTTGATTCATGAATCTCTTAATGGATCCAAGTTTGACTGTAAATTAATTATAATATGAATCTATTACCTACACAAGAAATTCACATTGAGAAGTCAAATTAGCCATCTTTACTTTTTTTCTCTAATAGCTTCGTAATAATTTGAAAAAATTTATAGCTAATTTTTGTAAGGGATATAAAAATAATTTCCTCAATATTCTGTAATAATTCGTTCAAATCTATGGGCCTCATTACCAATTCTGTGATAAATTTTTATCCTAGCCCATATCACCAATTCTGGGCTTATATTTAAATTTTGAATTGTAAGAAATCCAAAATTGTACCAAAGAATACAAAAATATTCTTTCTTCATCTTAAATATATACATTGTACTAAATATATTTCATCATACTAGGTCTTAATACAATGTTTAATACATGAATAAAAACTTCATGCTAGGTCTTTAAACAATGTCTAATACATTTATCATTTCAAAATGGATATTATATTCAAATAGTTTGAACTTATCATCCAATACACACAAGAAAAATTTCAATGCATGACCCTTCATAGCCTATCACAATTATTCAAGAAAAAAAAAAGATAGCCAAGAAAAGTATGAGAGAAAAATTCACAAATATAATTCATCTTCTAATTAAACCGATCACAATGAGAAAAAACACATGAACTGATTAAAACATCTCTTACAGAAGATGGATGCTAACTTCGACCAAAATACGACTTATTACAACTTCAGGGTAAGATCTATAATCTTGGTGCAAGAGCCTTTCTGCATTTGATTTAACTGTCTTGCGAGAGGCTCGAACATCGTTCTATCAGAAGAAAAATCTCTTGGTCCAACATCATGAAGAAAATTGATCACCCATGGCTGAAGCCCAAACCTATTTAGGAAGTAAATTAATGAATACAAATATAGTACATGTATCAAAAACCAAAAAAGTGAAAAAGAAAAAGCGGTTTGAGGTTTCAAAATAACAAAACTTTACCTTCTGTAGCTCTCCCAGTAAGCTGTATTAGGAATTAGCGGGAAGAAAGGTATTTTGGAATCTTGATCAGCAAGCCTTTCCGGAGGCTTGTAACACTCGTGGGAAACGATCACACGACTAGCAATGTCACTGCTTTTTGCACGTTGGCCTTTCATGAAAGCCTCGTGCTGGCTCCTCATCTGCTCCATCTCGTCTCGGTGGCAAGTCATGTGGCCACCGAGCGCTTGGAGAGTCTCATAAGATTTGGGGCAGAAGGAGCATACATGAGGTCCGTTTATGTTGGGCCTCTGCATGTCTCCTCCTGTAATTTTTTTTACGGGATGAATGATAGAGTTACAGAAATGGTGTGGTAGGTTCGCTTTATACAACTAAGGTTGGGAAATAAATCAAGAACCTTTGTAAATATCATTTAATGACTTGCTAGAAATTGTTTTGGTTGTGAGACTCTCGGTGAGCTCGGCGTTTGTGTACTGAGTTGATGTGAGCTAGCTGGTTTATTTTACTCTAAGCACGACGACGTTAATGCAATTCTTTCTTTTTAAGGATAATAATCGCATTCAATTTTTTGAACAATATTTTGAATGGAAAATATAATTCCTTGTTCATTCATTTTAGTAATACACTTTATATTACAGTATGTGATTGTGCTTATTCCATTCCAAGTCTATGATAAATACAACTAATTATCCACTTAAGATTCGTCGTATCTTACCTATGAGGGGAAAATGGAAGGAAAATGCGAGGGAAAAAGAATTTTGAATTATATAATTTATAATATTATTGTGTTTTATAAGGGGGAAAATGATTTCATTGTCTTTATCTTGAGTTAACTGTTTTTTATCTAAAATAGTAAAATGATTTGAGTAAGAAAGAGTGGAGAACAACATATTTTAGGTTATTTTTTATTTAATAGTTGCATAGTAGAAAAAGGATTTATTAATCTTTAAGCATTTGCAATTCTGCATAGTAAAAGACCAATCTGAGATTGATCCACCTAAAATAAAATCTTAAAGGCCCATTATATTTGTTATGGATCGATCATATGGCTCCACCTGGCATATTAATAATGGAGAGGGAAAGCGTGTTTGATACTGACAATTCTAGTTCCAGTCAAAGTATTTCTTTTTTAGTAATGTGGTATTTTATTCTTTTATTGAATGGGGAATATTTTTGAATCTCATTTTCATTTTTTATGCTAATGTCAATCAAATTTGAACCCACAATTTATGTGCACGAACAAGAAGTTAATTATGTTGTTATTGTGTTTTACTCTCAAAGTTATGAGGTATAACTTGTAAGAAGTTTGAAGTGAAATGATTGAAATACTTAATTGATTGAGAACCATTTAATTATTTATTTCTTCAAATGTTTGACTTCTCTTTTCACAATCGAAAAAAAGAAAACTAGACCGTAAATATGTTTTATAGCCTTTTCATTGAATTAAAATTTATATTTTTTTTGTTGATATTTAATCAAAAAATCACCTTTTACAGTGTTCCACAATTTTGAACTGAAAATGGAAACCCGGGAACCCGGAAGAAAAAGTAAAAAAAAAAAAAACTCATTTTCACCGCTCTTTATTTTTGTATAAAATGAAAAATAAAATATTAAGCACCCTTCAACACTCCATCACTATTTTAAGCAGACACCTTTCACCAAAATATTAATATCTTGCTTTTATTCTCCAACAACAAATCAAGAAAAATACCAATTCAATGATTAAACTCGAGCAACACTGGGCCGAACTAGAGCTGATTATCCTCATGCTGATTACCCTCATGATTTGTTTCGGGATGATATGCTGAACCTTCGTGATAAGAGATATCCATACCGGCGATTTCCTTCTCGCGTGGGATCCTCAACA
Source organism: Juncus inflexus (assembly GCA_024447665.1). Classification (NCBI taxonomy): domain Eukaryota; kingdom Viridiplantae; phylum Streptophyta; class Magnoliopsida; order Poales; family Juncaceae; genus Juncus; species Juncus inflexus. The sequence continues at coordinate 10,483,700 of JAJHPC010000013.1, read as the reverse complement.
ATCCCAATTTTTGCAAAAGAAGGAATAATGGACCCATTGTCACACTGACCCACATAATATTTACTAATATCGCCACAAGATGGGCCCCAAAGAGCTTTCCACCCCCTCCCATCAAAAGTCCATAGGGCCGACCACCGGGACGTTCCCCAAACACCTCATTAACAAATTCCTTTTTCGCGAATAGAGACGTGAAGAAAATCCCCCATGCCCCGCACCCTCCATGCAACTGGGCTGCTTCAAGTGGATCATCATATTCGAATTTCTCTGCTAACATGTTGAACCCAATAAGAACGTTGGCTGAGATAATTCCGCAGATAATGGCAGCCCAAGGATCAACTACTGAGCACCCAGAGGTAATTGCTGCAAAACCACCGAGTACACCATTACAAACATCAGCAAGACCCCATTTACCTGTTTGAAATTTTTTCATTAACAATGTCGTCAGGCCTGCCGCACTGCCGGCAAGGGTGGTTGTAACAGCAGTTCGTCCAATTGCCGACCATTGTCCGTAGAATGCTCCTGATGCTCCATAAGCTTTGTTAACGACGATGAATGAACCGGGGTTGAAACCATACCAACCGAACCAAAGCATGAATGTGCCAAGGACGAGTAAGGTTGTGTTGTGGGCTCTAGGCCTGTCTCTTTCATCGCCAAAACGACCAATACGAGGTCTTTCTATAAGGGCACCCCAGAAGCCCGCTATACCTCCGACCATATGGACCACACCTGAGCCGGCAAAGTCGATTACACCAGTACCAAAGAGAAGGTGGTTATCTAAACTACGGGACGGGCTAGCCCAACCATCTGGTGACCAGTACCTGTGTGCCAAATGTAACACACACGTGAGACACAATAAGAATGGCAATTATTTTTCCTTATTTCTTTCTAAGTAACATGTAAGAAATACTAATTTGCTGATTTAACTTTATACTCATACATGCATACTTATTATATTATGTATATGATCAATCGTGTTTTGGCGAGTTAAAACTGAGGAAGCAAGTTTTTCTATATCGTGTAACAAAACTTACCAGTGTGATAGTACTGGGTACACAAAGCCGGTAAGGAAAAATGAATAGATAATATAAGCTGTGAAACGAGTCCTCTCAGCAATGGAACCAGAAGTGATGCCAGCGACAGCAATAGCAAATGCCCATTGATAAAGGAAATTCGCATAATCAAACCCTGCATTAGGTGAAGGGATATCCTTCAGTGCGTAAAAGAATTTTCCAACGAATGCATTGGATGGTTGTCCGAAGGCAAATGCGAAACCAAACAGGTAATATGAAATTGCGCCGGTTGCAGCATCCAGAACATTGGTGAGCATAACGTTTATTGCATTTTTACTTTGCACTGCACCAGCACAAAGCATCGCGAAGCCTATCTGCATGGCGAAGACGAGATATGCCGAGAAGAGGAGATATGTGTTGTTTACTGCAAAATTGGTGTCCGTTAATTTATTGCAAAGGTAGTCTGCGGCACCTGTTAAGTTGCCTAGAAGAGGTGTCAATTCGGAGGAGCACGACATAGTGGAAGAGGAGGAGGATGAGAGAGAGAGAGAGATTTATGAGGTTGCTGATACTATGGGAGGATTATTAGTGCAACTATATATACTAGTTGATCGAAGACAACTGAAAAAAATAATAATATGAATAAGTATTATTGTTATGTGATGTTTAAAACAAAGGACTGAATTAAGAAAATAAATAAATAAAAGAATGATATACAAGGGGTGGCTAGTTTCTTTTCTCAAATTAAAAATCATCCAATTATATTAAGTTCTTTTTTGAGATAAATATAATCTTTTTAAAGAATAATTTCCGATTAGATATATATACAGCCAAAGGGAAATGGGAAATCACGACATGGTACTATAGCGACGGATTGAAATTATATATTGTTTTCTCGCATTTCTATATACGCTATATACCGTTTTCATTTTTTAAAATATATATTATTTACCGAATGAATTTTTATATATTGTTTGTTTTTAATTTATATGTTTTTATATACTATTTTCATTTTTTAAAATATATATTGTTTTACCGAATGAATTTTTTATATACTGTTTGTTTTCAGTTTATATATATATTTTTTAATTTTTATGTATCGTCGCGCAATATCAGCTCTCATAGCCAAATTAAAAGAATAATTTTCAAGACGTGCTTAGAATCTCTGGATACATGCTTTAATTGAGACTTGAGAGAGGTTCAAATTCAATTCTCGCAAAATTCTAATATTTGTTGTGTATATATTTTTTATTTAAATGTTGTGTTTATTTTTGAATTAAGAGATTTGGAACTTCCTGTTTCTTTCTCTTTTCACTTAAACATCATGTTCGTATTGTAATAAAGCTATTAATTTTTGTCCAGCTTGTCGAAAATCCTAACCTTTTCGAACGATTATATTATAGTATGAATATTCCTATTGGACATGCAGACATGCATTGAAGTCAGGTAATAATCTTTCTTGAAAAAGTAAAAGAAAGAAGAGGAAATTAGTACTTTGTGGTTGAAAATGAAATTTCTTTCTTAATGAATAATTAGATTCAAAGTATTTTTAATCAGTATTAGCTGATTAATTATGTGTTGGCATATAAAAATAATAAAAATTTGAACTTACGACATACGACTTACGTTGGCAACAGGGAACATCAATTTCCTAAACATTAAAAGAAAAGTTCTAGCAACCCAAACTTCACTTCCATAATTAACTATGAAATTAAAATAAGAACAAAAAATATTTTTATTTCATGCTTGCCTTTGTAATTTCTATTTTTGGATTGCTTTTTGAACTGGTTTCTGAGATCAAAGAAATTTTGTCATTAAAAAAAGAAAATAAATATATTGTTTAATGGATCTGGAAAAAATCAAAATTGAATACTGCATGATTCAAATATGCGCGTGAGAATCTTTCTTTCAAAGAGATATTAAGTAATAATAAATAAATAAAACCATTTAATACCTTTCTGTCAAAGTATCATAAACCTCCTTGGATTTGACATGATAAATCAAGTATCTGTTGGTATCCCTAGATTTTTCCTCTAACATCTTCATAATATATAAATATTTTATTTAACATTGGGTATATTTTTTTTCTTTTTTTCTTTTTTCCTTTTCTTCATTGACCTTGTCCAGTTGTACTAAACTTACTACAAAAATAAAATCATTGGATGTACGAACTTAATTTGGACCTGATCCAATTAGTCAAAAAATATTGGGCCTATTTGGATCTCATAACCTAATTAATTCTTAGCTCTTGTTTCTTATTCTTGATCCATTACAAAATCCTCCAGGCCCAAATTCTCTATTTAGCAGATAATAACAAAATGAAATTATTATTCATTAGATTTCTTCCCTTCCCTTTCCCTCCACTCCACTCTCAAAATTTCAATCTCAAGCGCCAAATACCCGTAAAAATTCTCTTTCTCTCTCAATCTTCACACGATAGTGAATCGCTCCCTCCTTCCAACTTCGCTACGCCTCTCACCGGATTCAGGCCCATCTGTTCTGTTTTCATCAGGTTCAGTCGGTTCAAGGCTCTGATTCAGCAATTCAGTGGTACTCTCCTCTAATTAGATTGTTGTTTTTGCATTTAAATTTGAAATTGAGAGTTAATTGATGCCTATTTGGATTAAAACGAGGCTGCATTGAGTAAATGGATCTTGAATGAATTCTATGATTTGGGGATACTCTTTTTTTTTTTATTAAAACTCTTTTTAGTTTTTAATAATTCATTTTAACATCCTTGACTCATACAATTTGTTAATTATGCTTGTCATTGATAATTTTCTTTATGAAACTAAAGTAATTATGCAATTTTGCAGGGTTAAATTCTGAAAAAATAATCTAATTAAGCAATGCCTAATTATTACGACATCAATGATATTCTCACGGAGGAGCAGGTAAATAATAACCTTCTTTTTATTTCTTTTCAATTTTTTTTTTGTTTCGTTTGAATTTCGAAATTATAATTTAAAATTTATTTGACCGTATAAACAGCCAATTTCAGTTGTTTTTCAAACCGGAGCTAATGGAGTCGGATTATTGGATCCTGGTTCAGAAACAAATAATGTAAGTACCAAAAATACCAAATATATTATTATTGTTATTATTAATTAATTTATTTTTATTAATAAGGTTGAAAAAGGAGCGAAAGTCGACCTTCCGTTTTGGCTAGCACATGAATTATTTTTGAGACAAGCCGTCTCAATTAACGTGCCATCTTGCTTCAGCCAAATGTATTATTTTTTTATTAAAAAATTTAATTTTCTTGTAAATTATAAAATCAGTAAACATGCATATAATTTTCTGAAATTTATTAATTTGGAATTAAATAGAACAAGGAAAGATGTACAAGCAGATGCATCATGCGTGGATTTGAAAGTTCGGTGCCCTTATTTTTACGAATTTGGGTGCAAATTGGCTCCACTGTAAGCGATTTTACCATTTTACCCTTCCATCATTTAATTTGTAAAATAATTATTATCGCATTTGTTACGAATATGCCCAAACTACCCTTGTTTCTCGCTGATTTATGTGTGTGACTAAAGGGGTAGTTTAGTCATTAAAAAAAAATGCAATGTTTTATAAGGCCTTGTGTGAAATGTCTCATTTTTTTCATACATACCCTTGAAAAATTAGGAACATCTATAAAATACAACATATATAATAATTTGAAGTTTTGGAGGGGTAAATATGAAATTACCCCTTATAATCATTAATATTATTCTCATAACTAAAGAAATAATTATATTATTATTTTTTAATAAATAGGGTTGGAGATAAAAGTATAGGTCCGTTTTTGCAATACACCTTCACAAATCGGTACAAAGAAGTATTAAGCAAGTCTCACAGCGCTTCTATTTCTACCATTCCCAAATTCGTGTCTCGCCTCTCCAAAGAAGAATCTCAATGTAAGTGTTGAATTATATTCAAGCCTGATTTTTTAATATATAAATATTGAATTAATATTAATTTGATGAATATTTTTTTGTCATGTAGTGTTTGAATCGGCAAGGTCTTCAATGGCGGAATTCAAGAAATGGAGAGTTGGAGGGTCTAGATTGGAAAAAGCTTCCATTCTTGGAAGAAAAAGAAAGACGGATTTACCATTAGGCCCCTCTTCTTCTTAATTATTCTTTTTTACCCTTGAAATTTTTTAATCTTGATGTTAATTGTTCGAACAGTGTGTTTGATTGTTTATTATTTTTTTCATTTATTTATCAGTAGTGGTTTATGTTAGGTAAATTGAAATTTCAAGTGTTGTTGAATTGAAAAAGAAACTTATTAAGAAATAAATAAAATATAGAGGCTTTCACGTTTGATTCGCTTTATAAGTAACCAGAATATTAATTATGGTGATTCATCATAGACCATTGACTTCTCTGTTTCGTAATCCATTTTTTTTAAATTAAAAAAATAAATCAGGAATTTTCATTTTCCATGGCCAGAAACACTCAAATACGCAACTTGAGATACTTTAGACGCGGTCTACATACACCGTCAGTCCTCACTTGGTTAGTTTGCCATTTCGCAAGTAACTAGCGAGTCGATAAATCAAACACCGAGTCTATACAAAGAAATATTGAACATACACTGAAGAAGGTATATATTTATATGAAGACCTGTTCTTCATTTAATACGTAGACTTGAAATCATAGGTCTGCGTACAAATCTATAAACCAATTTCATGCAAATGGCTCCTTCATTGTGGGATTCTCTTCTCTCTACTTGTAGCTTTCTTCTCTCTCTCTTTCACCGTACGAGAGCCGCCTCCTTTTCCTTTTCCTTTTCCTTTTCCATTTCTGTACTTTCTCTTCAAATCAGAACGATTCGATTTCTGCCCTTTAAGGTAATTTATCCAACACTTAAAGCCTCAAATTGTTTAATTCAATTGGTTTCTTTCTTTTTTTAAGACTGAGCATTTTTGGCCTGTTATAGAAAAGTAGTACTGTAATTGGTACAACTCTTACTTGGTTTAGATTTGTGGTTAGTTGATTCAAGGGAGAAAGTTAGATCGAGTTTTAAATCATATATATATGCTTCACAAATGCTGACTTTTTTGATCCACTGATGAATTTGGTATATTTGAGATATTCTAATTAAATCTATCTTAATTTTTTTTTATTTCACATGAATCCTTTCAGACTTTTATAGCAAGTTAGGGTTTAATTGAAGCCCTAATATAAATTTCCAGCTGTAACCTATCCGTACCACTAATCGAGCTTCTGTAATTTTAGGATAAGATACAAATTTGCAAATTTATCAATAATTCTGAACTTACACAATTCTTTTCATTTCAGATGCCCTCGTCCAAATCATCCTTATCCACCTCCAACGATTCAACCTTCCGGAACATTCCGGAACCTTCTCTTAAAATGTTCCAACCTTCCACAAGCAACTGCAATTACACTACAGAGCTGACCGAACCGATTTGGTACGCTGACGGTACCGTTGGTACGGATACAAATGGGATGACTGGTGCGGATTTGGGTAGACCTGGTGCGCAGAGTGAGTGGTGGACCGAGTTGATAGATGAAGATTGGAAGGAGATTTTGGATGATGATACTATTACTGCCGATACTCCATCTCAACCATTGGTATTTTTCCTGGTTTATTATTTATTTATTTATCTATCTATTTACTTATTTATTAATTAATTTAATTATTTATTTTAGTTACTAAAAATTTTCAAATTTTTTCGGTTAATCCAACAATTTCAAATTCTGTTGCTTACTTTACTCACCCATAAAACTAAAAAATATAATTTAAATTGAGTTATTTATTCATTCTTCTAAATTATCATTTATTTATTTAATTTTTTTGTTTAATTTTAGGTAACAACAGAATCGGTACCGGTTTTGGAACAAGCTCAGCCCAGGCTTTCGATCCTGCCTCAGTTGACCGGTCAACAGGGGAATAATAATGCAAAACCTTCGGCCAATCAGAATGCAGGAAAGCCTAGGATGAGGTGGACTCAGGAGCTCCACGAGCGGTTTGTGGACGCTGTTTGTCGGCTCGGCGGGAGCGAAAGTATGTTGTTTAGTTATTGTTTTATTAGGGATATTTTGAAAAAAACCCTGACATTTCTGAATATTGTAAAAAGACCCTCGCTTTTTAGATTCTGTTAAAATGACAAAATACCGACTTATTTTCTGACAAAAATAGACACCGAGAGAGATGGAAATTGTTTAGTATGTGTGCTATTTTTTCTGTTTTATAGCGATGTGTGAGATTTTAAGATTTTGGGTGGGTATATGTGAAATTTTACCCCTTATGAAAGAATTGAAAATATTATTGAATATTGATTTTTTCTTTTTGGGGAATTAATTGTAGGGGCGACGCCTAAAGCGGTGCTGAAATTAATGAAGGTGGATGATTTGACGATTTATCATGTTAAAAGTCATTTACAGGTATTAATCCTTTTTTATTTAATTAATAATTTAATTTATATATTTATTTATTATTTTTTTGGCGCAGAAATACCGAACAGCTCGCTATAGGCCAGATCCATCTGAAGGTCTATATCCAGTTTTATATGTTTTAAAATATGTAGATATATTGTGAATTTCATATTTTCAATCTATTTCAAATTGCAAACTTTTCAATTTCCAATTTCAAAATTTTGAATTTCCAATTTCTTTGCAGAAGGAGAGAAATCCGTAACTCCGGAAGAGCTGCCGCCTATAGACCTTAAATCGTAAGTTTATTCATTAAAATGTATTTTTTATTTTCCGTCTGTTATAGTTTGCAGTTTCATTTTTTGAGGGAATAAAATTAAACTAAATGTGGAAATTGTAAATTGGTGCAATTGTTTATAAATTGCAGGAGTTTGAATCTGACTGAGGCATTGCGCCTCCAGCTTGAGCTCCAGAAAAAGCTTCACGAACAACTTGAGGTATTATTTTATTTCTTTTTTTTATTTTGAGAATTATTTAGTGATAATATTTATTAATATTTGTTTCACAGACTCAAAGGAACTTGCAAATAAAGATTGAAGAGCAGGGGAAATATCTTCAAAGTTTGATTGAGCAACAATGCAAGCCCAATGAAGGAAACCCTATTTCTCCAACCGATACTGAAAATGGTGATAATGCACAAAGTAACAAGTCTGATGGAAACCCTAATTCTGAAAATGCAGTATAATAAGAGAGACAGAGAGAGGAGAGAGAGAGAGAGGTGATGATATGTATATAGGTTTTCAATTTGGATTGAAGTCTTGATTAGTTAATTAGTATTTCTGCTAACATGATTTGAAGTTAATTGTTGTAAATTTTTGGTACCTTTAGTTGCTTTCTTTGATTCAAACTCTTAATGAATCATTTATTATTGCTTATGCAATCTAATTTTTGAACAACGGCTTACAGTGCAAAATACAAGTTGAAAATTTCAAAGCACCCTTCCAAAATCTCAAAATATAACCTAGATCCCCACCAAAAGGTAACTAATTTTTAAAGAAATTCAGAGAGCAATACATATGATATTTCAGTACTTTCAAAATTATCTTTTTTAGATATACATAGACCCAAATTTATCTTTCTTCAGATATATATGGGCCCGAATTTATCTTTCCTTAGAAGATATATATGGGCCGAAATTTATGAGGCCGGTAAATAAACGAAACCGACTATAATCCTTATTAATCATTCCTCTCTCACCATCTCAATCCCTCTCTTTCTTTCTCTTCTTCCAAAAACTCCTCCAAACCAAACCCCAAGAATGGCGGCCGAACCGGAGATCTCCCCCACCGTCGTCGTCTCCGACCCGACCATCAAGGCGGATTCGGAATCCTCCTCCGCGCCGCACAAGCTGGAGAGGAAGTGGACGTTCTGGTTCGACAACCAGTCGAAGCCCAAGCAGGGCGCCGCCTGGGGCTCCACGCTCAGGAATGTTTACACGTTTGATACCGTCGAGGAGTTCTGGTGGTAAGTTTTGGTTGGTTGTTGAGATTGGATCTGATCTTGTGTTTTTTTTGGGGTTTTGAATTGAGTTGAGTTGGTTTTATTTCGTGATTGGTTGGTGGAAATTGGGGATTTGGGGGATGGGGTTGGGAATTTTTTTGATTGATTGGAATTGGTTTGTGAATAGGGTTGAATTGTTTTGATTTGTTGTTTGCAGGGATTAATTGATGGAAATTGGGGATTTGGAGGAAGAGATTGTGCAAATTCTTTGATTAATTAAATTTATAATCCAAATTGAAGACATTTTGATTAATTGATTTGATTTCTTTGTCTTTTTTGTTGTAGTTTGTATGATCAGATATTTAAGCCAAGCAAATTAGTAGGAAATGCAGATTTCCATTTATTCAAAACTGGAATTGAGCCGAAATGGGAAGATCCAGAGTGTGCAAATGGAGGCAAATGGTCTGTTGCTGTCAGCAGAAAGCCTGCTCTTGATACCATGTGGCTCGAAACGGTATATTCTTTTTTTAATAATTAAGTTTTTATATTTGTTGTCTTTTTTTATTTATCTATTCAGTCATTATTTGGTTTTTAAAAGCATTGTTTTCCAAATACAGTTAATAATTATCTTCTACCTAGGTGAAGTTAGTAAAAACAATCTGCACGGTAATTTGATTATGTAAAATTTAAATTTATCATGTAAAATTCTTCCATATTATAATTTAAAGTTTTTAGTAATAACAATGCTGAAGAAATTATAACGAGAGCTCTAAATGACACATACTTTAAATAGATAAGAACTAAAACAAAATAAAATTTTCATTGCGTTCATATAATAAATGAGAAAGATACATTCTTGATAAATGAAATGTAAATCTGTTTTTTGATGTAGTCAATTCAACAGTTTCTAAACCAAATACAGAAATGCTAATATGCGTCAATGAAGATTTAAATTTCCGTAAAGTACTTAGCTAATTAGGCCATTTCTTTAATCTTGTGCTTTCCGTTTGCTTGTCTTTAATTTTTCTCCGACATCTCAATATATGAGAAAATAAATGAATTCAAAAGCAACATAGCGTAGCAACTTATTTGATTTATTTTATTTTGAGAGGTTAGATATACATATATACTGAAATGCCAGTTGATTATATTTATATATTACATTTATCATACTAATGGTATGAATTCTTCACATCTTTTGTACCCTCCTATTCCAATACCTACCACTAAACAATCCAGGTCGCAAAAAATATGATTTTTGAAATTCCTTTTTGTGTCAATTTATATTGAATTTTATTATATTTTTAATATTTTATGCCTTTTAATTATTTTCAAGTTAAACTTTGGTATATACTTTATTTCTATCATAAATATTTATTTAGTTAAAGTTTGGTATTTATTTCTATCAATTTATATTGAATTTTATTATATTTTTAATATTTTATGCCTTTTAATTATTTTCAAGTTAAAATTTGGTATATACTTTATTTCTATCATAAATATTTATTTAGTTAAAGTTTGGTATTTTAGTGTTTTTTCCCAATTTTGCATAATTCTGATGAATTTTTAAACAGATAAGAAATCTCCATTAATACATTTTAATGCTCAACAAAAATAAAGAATATACAGGCTTGCATTTTAAATACGTAATACTCAAACAAAATAAAATCTCCATTACATTCATATATGTTGTAATACATCTTGACATTGTTTATTAAAATATAAATTTGATTTTTCGATTTAGATTATCGAATAATTAGTCCGACTTTTTTACTGAAAAATTTAAAAGTTGTAAAATACTTTAACTAATTAATCAATGCGTTAACATATCACTCATTCAACTCCTTGTGTTTAGTTTTCTCCATTATCTCAAAATATGGGGAAAATAAAGAAATTGAAATGCAACATTATGCAGCAACTTATTATGTTTATTTTTCTTTTGAGAGGACAAATTTATGTGTATACGAAAATGCCAAATGATCATATTTATATACTATGTTAATCATACTCATGGTATGAATTCTTCACATCTTTTACATCCTGTACCTACCGCTAAACAAGGCAAGTCACTTAAAACCATCTTTATTAAGTTTTCTCTTTGTGTCATTTGGATTTAATTTTTATTATAATATTTTTGTTATTGATGGCTTTAATAGAAAAATTTACATGTTATTTTGGCTTTATATAAAACGTGTTATCTAAAATCATCTCATGTTATAAATATAAGTTTTAAATAACAAAAATAGAAGAAATCATAAATGATATGTATTTTAAATAGATAAGAACTTAAGCAAAATCAAATCTTTATTACAGTCACGTATCACAGGGATAATACATCGAGACATAGCTTAGTAAAATGTAAATTTTTTGTTTCGATATATGATATTTTAAAAATCATAAGATAAACATGTACACAAAAATATCTTTTACTGGAAATCGGGGAACTTGTACAATACTCAGCTAATTAAGGGTTGCTCTAACACCACATTCATTCAGTTCCTTGTCTTTAGTTTTCTCTAATATCTCAATAAATGAGTAGAAATTCAAACTTCAAAGGCAACATATATCAAAAACTTATTTATCTATTTTATTTTTGAGATTGCTAATTTATTTAAACAACAATGCCAACTGGTTATATTTATATACTATGTCAATCATACTAATGGTATGAATATTCACATCTTTTGGATCCTATACCAACCACTAATCAAGCCATCTCAAAAAACACAAAAAAACATGATTTTATGAAATTTCTTTTTTCATGTCAATTTTACATCTAATTTATTATTATTTAAATATTTTTGTATTTTTTTTTCAGATGATGGCTTTGATAGGAGAGCAATTTGATGAGGCAGAAGAAATATGTGGTGTGGTTGCAAGTGTGAGACAAAGGCAAGATAAACTCGCTTTGTGGACTAAGAACGCCAGCAATGAAGCTGTTCAGGTTTTTAAACTATTTTATTATCTCTTTTTTTATTTTATTTATGTGGATATTTGTGAATATTTGATGTGAAAACTGATATTGGAAAGAGAAGTTTGGTTTGATGTTGTTAGGGTTGTAGAATGGTTAATTTTATGTTTTGGGTTTTTGGAAGGGTGTATATGAAATTCTGTCTTCTCTTTATAATGTAGGGTTAATTAAACCCTATCTGAACGTTAATAATTAGATAGTTTGTGATCAACTTTGTACCATAAATTAATGTTATGACTTAATTTGTTATTTTGTATTGTCTTAATGCAGACAAGCATTGGGAAGAAATGGAAGGAAATAATCGACTACAATGAAAAGATTGTTTACACCTTTTTTCAGGTACTTCTTTTCCTCTCCATTCCATACTCAGAAAAGACACCTCCATTTCTCCATAGAATGTAAAAAAATTAAATTGTTATTTTATTGTTTTATGCAGGATGATGCTAAGAAAGAGAAATCAAGCAGAGGCGGCCGATACAATGTCTAAGGAAAATTAGTAGATGGATTAAAATTTTGTTAATTCAGTCGTTTGGAATTTTGAATCTTAGAAGATTTTGTTTTGTCGTGAAAGTACTGGTGTTGAAACTTGATTTTTTGGAGAATTTTTTGGTTGTTTTGTCGGGTAATATAAATGGCATTTTCATTATTATTTTTTTCTTTTTTTCGATGGTTTATTGATTTTTTTATTTAGTTATTAGATTTTTTTTGCTTAATGGGCCTCAAAAGTATCATCCCTCAAAATCAGAGAACTGAAATCTTATTGTACTGGTTCAATCGTTTGACCTTATGAGATTTTGGGTAATCCCTAATAAAATTTAAATTGACTTCTGTACTCAAATTTCAGAACTGAATTCTTGGGTTATATTTTGATGTATTCTAGTTGTGCACTTTACTCATAGAACATTGGAGTAGAAATTATTAATTTATTATAGATATATATTTTAACACAGAAGGCTAAGAAGTCAGTTCATTAGCTCTTGTTTTCTTCTGGTATACACTAATTTTTATAATAATATTCCTTACAAATCACATGAAACAGCCAATCTAAACTGTATGTATGTGAAAATGGCATGAATCTGGTGGTAGTTGCAACACTTGCACTGCATGAATTTTGTAGTATTTAATACGTGCGTAATGTGATCTAGGTAATTTTCAAACTTTACTTTTAAACCTAAAATAACGAAAAATAAGTTTTCCATTGTGTTTTTATTTAACTTTTGGAATTCAGTTTTGCTTGTTATATATATATAATAAAATGGAATGGTTAAGAAAGATGAGTATACTGAAAAAAAATTCTTTATCATGAATCGAATCTTTTATATTTCATATTAACAACCTTCTGTTAATAATGAAATGCTAAAAGTGAGAGTCTATAGTTGGTGATATTGTGTCGTATTTACTGGGTAAACAGTTTTTTTACGTGAATACATAACACATTGCAACTAAAGTACAGGTGGCTAGATTTGACAATGAAGAAGCTCAAATCAAAGATGACATCACCATATATGAGTTATTTAAATTATAGTTATAGTTTCCTTTAAATTAAACAAATGAACAGGAAGAAGAACCGAGAGACAAAAATGCACTGGTAGACCTTGATTCCCTCGTAGGAATGAAATAACAAATTTCATGTTTCTTAGAAAACAATTTTTAATAATGAAAATTAGTTTTTTTTTAAAATAATTTGATAGAATATATATTGTAATATGCTAATAAATATCGCTATTAGAATACTATTGAACAAAGGAAAATTTTGAAGGTGTTAGAGCGAGTTAACAATTACAAAATAAGGTTTCTAGGCAACTTCATAAGAGGATATCTGTCATAAAACAACATTCTTTTTTCCAATTTACTAGAATATATTTACTATTGAAAAATGAAAAATCACGACGAGTACTGTAACGACACTGTAGTGACAAATTAAAATTATATACTGTTTTCTCGCGTTTCTATATAAGTTATTGTGAGAATGCGTAAATCGTGTCGTTATTTGATTCACACTCTCAACAAAAATATTTGTAATCCCCTAAAATGTTCACAAGTGAATATGTGGAAATTGAGTTTAGGGTGTCGAACACAAGAGACTGGCTTTAAGCAAAACAACTTCACAAATTAATTCTCAAGTGTTAGTTGTTTAATGCAATTATTACAAAGTTTAACCATTTGAAGCAAAAGAGTGTGTATGATGAGATTGTTTAAGAGGATAGAAACTTGTGCAAGAAAACAATAAAAGAAAGAAAAATATTTTTTTATTATTTTATTTTAAGAGTTAATAAAAAGGTAGGAAAATTATGATAAATTATATAATATGTAAATCATTAATCATAACAAGTGGTAATTTATTTAAATGGTTCAAAAAACAAGGTTTGATAAATTTCCTTCCAAAAATTAATCAATTAATAAATCAAAGATTAAGTTTAACTCAAAAACTTCCACTTTTAAGTTTTACATAAACTCGACTCAAAACCTAACTTAATCACAAAAACCTCTTCCAAGTGTTCAATTGATTAAATAGCTCCTAAACACGTCACAATTTAAATTAAAACTAATCTTCTAATTAGAATTAATTTAATATTCAAGTTTTGAATCAAATATATTCTTCCAAATAATTCAACTCAAACAATTTAAGTGTTCTTAAGCTAATCTTCTTAAACCTTAAAAATGCCCAAATTAAACACACGATTTCATCACAAATTATACAAAAAATATTTCCCTACACAAAACTACTCAAGCATGCACAAACAAACAATAGTCACAAGCATACTTGAAAAATTATTCATTCAACAAAAAGAGAGAAAAATTAAGGAAAAAAAGAAAAATAAATCAAACCACAAATGAAGATTCAAGCTAGAGACTCCTTGGTCGATTTGAATCTTCCTTCAATTCCCGCTCCTTCTAGAACAAGAATTTCCTCTTGAAGCTTGGCTCTCTTTTGTCTCAAGGTACCACAAAAAGAAAATTAAGTTTTGGACAACCCTAAATAAGGTCATCCATGGAGAAAGATAAAGATGAAGAAGAAGAGTGGTATTTACAATGGTTTAGAGAAGAGAGAATGTTGTGAGAATGGATGTATATGAATGGTCCCCTTTTGAGAGAGGAAAAGTGGTCTTTTTATAAAGATATTTAATCTAGAAAATATTTAGAATTAGGATTGGGGACTAAAAAATTGGGTTTGATCCGGATTTCGAGCTGAGTAGCAATTTGGGGGGTATTTAGCATTCTTTTCCTTTTTTTCTATTCAAATTCAGTTTGCGTGTAATTTTCTGGGTGCATTTATCAATTCCCCTCAAACTTATCCACTTTCAACGGACTGTGCACGTGGCGCATCCCGATTGGCCCATACTAAATTCTTGAATGTTTCCCAACGAACCATAATTTACCACGTGTCCAGTCAACCATCTGTAAAAACGTGTTTTGACACGTGGCATTCTTTCATTGGCCAAATAAAATCTCGTAGTGACGCTTGTGACAGCTGTAGAAAATGCGTGACAAATTCTCTCCATTTCAAAACACCGGACGGTCCATTACTCTCTCAAACACGCGTTATAACCAAACCGGAGGTGTCCAGTCTTCAAAACACTGAAGACGAAATTAACTGCTCTGATTAGCGACGCGATTTCTGGGTCCCGCTCGCCACGTGTCTCTCGATGAATGGTGGAAGGGAATCTCGTACTGACCCTCGTACTGACGTCTGTCAGTAGTGTCAGCGATGCTCCCCAATCAATGATCGCCACATGTCTTCTCTTTATCCAACCCCAACTAACCAGCCACGTGTTGCTTTCTGATGTGCTGATTTTTAATGGAATCTGCCACGTGGTAGCTCCTGATTGGTTGCAATGTAAACTTCTTTTTTGTGCTGAACGAATTTTGAGGAGAATTATGGGTCACGTGGCTCATTCGGATTGGTTGAGAAGAGATTGGACCTGATCAAAGGTTGACCGGATTTTGTATCGTATTTTCTGGGAGTTTTAGAAAGTCATTTTTCATGAGGTTAGTACCGTTGGATTCGTATCATCGCGCTCTTCGATTTGATACCCAATTTGACCTTTTTTGGGAGAGTTGACGTTTGGTCAACTCGGCAATTTTCCGGGTTTGACTTTTCGTCTTTTTGTGGATTTTGTAGATTTTGGCTTGGATGGTCGGTGGATAAGGGTTGTAAGAATTTTGGAGAAATGTGTGTAGGATTTTCGTGGAGATTTGTCGAGAATTCGGCCATCTTTGGCCCATGATTTGCGAATCGATTATTTATTTGGAGTTGACTTTTTGCCAAGTCCTCCAAATATACTTTTCTTGGTCTTTTTACCTGAAAAATCACACAAAAGTGTATTAAGAATTTCAAAAGTAATTTTTCCTCATTTTAAATATTTTTCATACATTTTATGTGATTAAAGTGTGAAATTTATATGATAAAAATCCTAAAAATGTGTATAAAAAATACACATTACAGCTATATACGTTTTCATTTTTTTAAATATATATTGTTTGCCGAATGAATTTTTATATACTGTTTGTTTTCAGTTTATATTGTTTTATATACTGTTTTTATTTTTTAAAATATATACTGTTTTATCGAATGAATTTTTTATATAATGTTTGTTTTTCAGTTTATATGTTTTTGTCAGTTTTTATATATCCCGTCGTTACAGTACTGATCGTGCAGTATCAGTATCAGCTCCATTTACTATTTATCAATTTATGTTAACAAATTTAAAATGACAGTACATAACTCTTTTTTTTAGTAACGGCAGTAACTAACTTTTGTTGTGGTTATTTATTTCTTTGGTCTGATATGTTTTTTTTAATAGAAACTTGACAATTCAGTATTTTCGATAAAACTGTTGTAATCTTGAAGTATCAGTATCGTGACTCCACTTTAAAGTGAGAGAATATTATTTAGCTCTTGGGGCCCACTAGTAAGACAAACATTTCACTGTAATTTTGTTATCTCGGATTGATTCGTCAGAATCTGATGTTTCATTTCAGCCCTGGATTTTTAAACCATTTTGAGAGAGCAACTAAACGGATTCAGTGCATGATTTTAGTATTTCTGGGAATAAAATGTACATAATGTGAATGGTTTAAAATTGCATTTTTGGGAGAAAAATATAGTGATGCATTTTTTTCTTAGAAACTGCCTGGTTTAACAAGTAAAAATGTAAAATCATTATAGATATATCTCAATATAATAAGAGAAATAAACCCGTTCATTAACTCTCAATTTGTTATATTATGGTTGTATTATACGAATAATTTGATAATCGTATCCCTTATAAGTTGCATGAAACACCCAAAAATAATTCTGCAGGTGAAAATGGCATGAGTCTTTAGGTGGTTGTAACACTTATTCTGTATGAATTTTAGAATATATAATTTGTGTCTGACCGAAGTATTTTACAAACTGTAGCTTAAACTTTATATTTTGTTTCCCTTAAAAAAAATAGCAAATTTACATTTGAAAGATAAGATGGTGGAGGAAACTAAAAATAACAAAGAACAACTTTCATACAACACAATTTTGTCAAACTTCAGTTTTACCTCTGGTTTGCTAGAGTTTAAGTATAGAACCGTCACACGAAAGATGAACATATTGGACAAAACTTCTCCATCCTCGAGTGAACCTTTTAATATTTTGAACTAACAAATTATTACATATTACAGAGTGTTCGAAAGTAGAATCTTAGAGTTGATAATGCTGCATTGGTTGCCACAGTACACAATTTGTTATGTTAACTCAAAACACATTATCATTAGAGAGAAAAATGTCTCTTGAAAAAGGAAGATGCTGAAATGAAAGATAACATCACTGTGTAGGAATTATTAGAAGGAAATAGATAAAATGGAAGAAGAAGAACCGATAGGTGAAAATGCACAAGTAGACATAAGGCCGAAGGTACTAAACCTTAAAAGAAGTCATATTTTTTAATTTAACCACAATATAAGTGACAGATTTTTCATTTTTTGTGGTTATTTCTATACTTGGTCTGTTTATTTTTCAGTTAGAATTTGGTGGTTTTCAATTAGATTTCTGGACTCCAACGAGCCTCAAGTTATTCAGACCCTCATGTTTGACTAGTCGAATCCAAGAACTGAAATCGTGAATTTGACCGGTAAAATCAGAGAATTGAGTTCATGCATAAGCTCTTAATGGGATTTGTAAAATCAAACATTATTTTATTTTATGAACATTTTTGGGCTTAATTGAATTGAAATTTTAAACCTGCTCCCAAGGATTTGACTGGCTCAATTCCAATTTTTAGATTTGAATGCTCAAAATCCAGTAATTAAATTCTCGGGTTTCACAAGTTAACCTGATTTTTTTAATAAGACCAGTTAACTTGAATCCCTGATTATTGAAATCTTGTAGTTTCTGACCAGTCGAACCGAGAAGTGGACTCTTTGGTTGATCTTCAATTACCTGCTTTCACTATTATATAATGTTATAAAGGAGAGTTAAGCGCTTCACCGTACTTTACAAAAATTTTTGCCGTGGAGACTTCTGGAAAACTCTAGATACCGTATAAAAAAAAACGCTGCGAAAAATATGGAAGATCTCCATATTTGGTTGATACTATTCCTTAATTGATAATTAGAATTTAGAATATGTTTATTTACCTTATATTTGTTTTCATGAAGTAGGCGTTAATGGGGCAGAAAATCTTTGATTTATTTCCTTGTATTAGGTATGACTATCCTATAAATAGAGGGGGTAGAGATGAGTTTTATTCATTCCAACAACCACAAACAATTGTATTGCATTTCTCTTTCCTCCAAGTATTAAAGAGAGTTTGAGTGTTGGCGGCCGTGATTTTTTACCCTTTAGGGTTTCCACGTAAAAAATATCTTTTTGTTCTTGCGTTTTGCTTTCTGTGTTTGCTGTTGCGTCTCGGTTCCTAACAATAAAAGAGAGTTAAGCATCTCACCGTACTTTACAAAAAAAGTGCCCCAGCGCATATTTCAGTCCCCTAAGAACTTTTGTAATTATGTAATTTTTTTTAATACAAAAACAGTAAAGAAACTATTAATAATTTTTATTATTCTTTTTGTCAAAGATTCATATTAGTTTGATAATACCCACCATTAATGAAAATCGCATGAGACATCCAATGCGAACTACATGTAACAGTGGCATGAATCATATGATGGTTGTAATAATTGCAAATCTTCAGACTATATAATATATGCACAACCGATATAATTTTCAAAATTGTAGCTTAAACTCCATAATTTGTTTTACTTCCAAAATAAAAACAATTTTGTGCTTTGAATGATAAGATAGTGGTGGAAACTAAAAGAACAGAAAATTGATGTCAGAAGAAACCAACTTGCTAGTTTTTGTTTTTCATTTCTCACGTGCTAACTAATAGCAATAGCACTCGCCTAAAAAAATAAACAAATTGGACAAGCTTTCTACTTGTAATTTTTTAAGAACCGAACTTCTTTCCAAGTGGAATCAAGTACTTCCAAAGGATTCTATATTCAATCTGGTCTGTTATAACTACAAAATATATTAAAATCTGGTCTGGTATAACTAACAAAATATATTACTGAGTACTGGTAAAAAACTTCGTCCTTACTAATAATGAGGATTTAAGTCTACATCAATTCAATAAAAAATAAAATAATGCCAATAACAATCGGCCTAAAAAGATAAACAAATTGGACAAGCTTTCTACTTGTAATTTTTTAAGAACCCAACTTCTTTCCAAGTGTATTGAAGTACTTCTAAAAGATTTTATATTCAATCTGGTCAGGTATAACTAACAAAATATATTACTGAGCATTGGTAAACAAACTTCGTCCTTACTAATAATGAGGACTTAAGTCTACATCAATTCAATAAAAAATAAAATAAAATAAATTTCTTGACTAGCCCGTAGTACTAAAATCTATACCAACTCGATAAAACTAAAATAAAATAATTTTCTTGGCTAGGCATATTCACGAAATCCTTTCTTTTGGAGTCCACACCATATCAATAGAAAATGAAATAAAATGAAATTCTTTGCTAGGAATGTTCATGGAATAATTTCTCCTCTCACTCCTACTTTCCGTCTACTCACTAGTGTAATAAAGGACTCAATTTTTCAATTTACTCAAAATGTATACGAGGGATATACAGCCCCCTATTCAATTCAAAACAATGAAACATCTAACAATTTTTTTAATCACAATTGCATAATAAGTTCATAATTGTACCCTTATAACAATGGCATGATCATGAAAAAACCACATCAGACTACATGTGAAAATAGAGTGAGTCGTATTGCCATCTAATAACGGAACATGTAAACTATATGAATTTAATAGTTTCGAAGAACATAACTGACGAATTGTTTTTGTCTATGTTTTATTTGACCGATTTCTGTAAATTTTCAATCCAAATAATATCTGCCAAATCTAAATAACTGACTATTATAACCACGTTAAGACCACTCCGCCACATAAAAACGAGATTCTTTCCAAGTGGAAGTATCAAGTACTTCCAAAGGATTTGAAGTTGTGAATCCTCCCTCGACCTTTTATATTTTATCAAGTATGCTAATCAAAACAAACTATAGAGCATTGGTAAACAAACTTCTTTACGATTGGGAGTAAGACTTAGATTCAACACCAATACAATAAAAAAATAAATAAAATATAATAAATTTCATCCATATGAGAAAAACATTTGACTAGGCAGATTCATGGATCCTTCCTTTTCCCATTCACTTCACCTAGTCATTAGACAATAGTGAAATAAAGGACGGAAATTCCAATCGAACTCAAAAGAACAACTGAAATGAAATCTTACGATAGATGCGAGATCTGCCGATTATCAAATGATATTCTTTCTCATGTGATCTCATTGACTTCCCCTAAGGATGCATGTTGTTTCCAAGTCGTTTGTCCTGCATTTAAAGTTGCTTCAAATTCAGACATTGTTTGGGAGCGCTTCATTCCTTCAGATATCATTTCCCGTATCGTTCATCCTCTGCCTGTTTTTGCTTCAAAGAAAGAGCTCTACTTTCATTTGAGTGATCACGACACCCTCATAGATAATGAATTCATGGTATTTTTCTCATCATGCATTCTTTAAGTGTAGATTTGTTATTTTTCAATTATCTAATATCATTATTTTTTTTGAATTTGGTCGTGGTGTGTTAATCTCACACTCGAAGCTCTGAAATCATCATTAATTTAAGATAAAAGTTTTTACAAAATACACTCAAAAGTGGTATAGGCCCTGTCACCAATATTATTATTTTATTGGTGATTACATGCATATTATATTTAATTTTGTTGTTATATTTGCTTGATATGTATCAATTTGCCACAAAAATTAGACTTTCAGAATAGAGAAAAAGACCGGAGCCAAAACCTACATGGTACGGGCTAAAAATATATGGATTGCTTGGGCTGATACACAATACTGGCAAAGGGTTCCTTCCCGTGATTCCAGGTCCATATTTATCATCCAAAATATCTTGACATATTTGAAAATATATCTTTTTTCATTACTAAAAAGACTTAAAAATCATATTTATTTTAATTAAAATTACTGGGATCTATTAAAACTATATACTTTTGACCTCTTAACGTGGAACGTTAGAGGATTGGGAACTGATGATAAATGTAACGTTGTAAGAAACTCTATTAGAAACACTAAATGTAAGATTTTGTGCTTCCAAGAAACAAAATGGAGCGAGGTGAACTACTTCAAAGTCTCACGTATCGCTCCTTCTCATATCCGTAACTTTTATACAAATAACGCCATTGGCTCCAAAGGGGGTACACTCATTGTATGGAATGATTCATACACCTTACTAAACTCTTTCTCCTTTTCTCATGTCTCAAACGTCTTGCTCCAAGACAACAACACCAAATCTTCTATTCTTATCTCAAACGCTTATGGCCCAACATCGAATGATGATGAAAAAAGATTCTTCCTTCAAGAACTATCTCTGTTAGTAGTATACCCTAGGCCAATATGTTTGAGACCTAGATGTATGGATTGTGTTTATTTAGAGATATTTTATATAATAAATGCGTATTGGTTATTTTATTCTTATTACTAAAATGAACCTTGAATATGATATTCAGCTTTATATCATCAAAGTATGTGACTTTGATAGTAAAACTATAAAGTATTATGAATGATATTCTAAACCGTCCCTGATCATTCATAGGATGTTAGTGAGACAAACATACTTTATGATAAGCTATAAATGTACATCAGTATGTTAGTTGACTGATGGTCACATTTTACTGATCATGAATAAGAGTTATTAAGTCATTAACATAAGTATATGTTGGAGACCATATACTGGATTGACCCACTGTGAGAATACTACATAGTTCGTGTTATTAGTTATTCTTAGTAAAGAATGTATATGTAATTCTTAGACTTGAGATTATCTCAGTTTTCTACATGATAAATTTTATACTTTAATATAGTCTAACATCGTCTTTAACCGGGCGGTCATAAAGATTATAATTACGTATATAATGAATTGTGCGGACGAAAGAGTTTAATTCCTCTCATAAATTGAGAGAGATATCTTTAGGCCTTTTAATGATTTGATTGAAGAAACGCACGGCCGTGCTCGAGTGAATTAATAAGGAGTTATTAATGTCATTTCATGTTCAATCAAATTCGGTGTCAAGAAATATTTATCGACCAACGTAAGGTTGACACATACCATGCCTTATGGACGATATAGATATCGTGTAACAAAGGGATACAATGCATGAACATAAATTAGGTTTGATCGAATCATCTATACTTGCTTAATTTGGGTAATCATAATGTCTTGCTAGAGGCCGCTCATGATTTATAATCCATTGTGATTATTGGCAACATTAAGTAAACCTACAGGGTCACACACAAAGAACAACTATTGAGACGTACACAGAAAAATAATAACTTATGTGATAAGTTGTATGGAGAGCTACATAGTCAAGTGACACATTTAATACTACATCTTATATGATAAGATGTGTTGCATATATGGTTACATAGTTACCATGCACATAAGATATGAAACTTATGGACTATATAAGCACAAGAGACACCCCAAAATCAAATTAAGGGCATAATATTTTTCGTCCATCTTTTGTGAGACAAAGAGGAGAGAAAAATCCGAAAATTATTCTCTTGTTATTTCTGTGAGAGAAATGAAGAATGAATACTAGCATATATCGTTCTTTATCCGTTCAAAGGGGTTGTTCGTGTGGATACCGGTAGAGGACGAAGCGAAGTGCGGCGTCTTTGTGATTCGGGTTGAAGCCGTGGTTTTTGTTTGGAGAATCAGTTTGTTTGGAGAATCGGTTTGTTAGGAGAATCGGTTTGCTTGGAGAACTGGTTCGTTTGGAGATTGCTTGGAGATCGGTTTGTGAGACCGATTAGGCGAAACATTCAAAGGATCGGTTTGGAAACCGGTTTGGATCGGGAAAAGAAAAGCGTCAACCAAATTTGTTTTTGATCATCACGGATTAAGCAAAATCCGAAGGTACAATGTTATGAACTTTTCTTTGATTTAATTGTAATTCACGGATTCTTCTTTTGGGTTTCGAATTCGATTTTGTTTCGTTTTTGTTTTTCCGCTGCGTTATGAATGGTAGAAACCCAACAATCTCAAATTCATCAAATCCACCCAGACCACCCTTGGGTGCTCGTTGTAGATTTCAACATGTTTCGACAAAGAAGTGATACCACGTCACGCTCTTTCAATCATGAAATCATACTTGAGTTCAATCAAGTGATATACAACCTTGACCTATCGGAAGTTCTACTAAGAGGTAGGAAATTTACGTGGACAAATAAAAGACCGATACCATGCCTCTCCCGTTTGGATCGTGCTTTCCTCTCACCTCAATTCATCTCTTCCAATCTCAATTACTCACTCTCGGACCTTCCTACGACAACATCACTTACCCTTGCTGCTCTCTTTTTAAGCACCGGATTCTCATAGAACTAAGATGTTCAAAATGGAGAGATGGAGGTTCAAACATGAGGATTTCAAGCAAATTGTGACCACCTCATGGTCAGAGCCTACAAACTCTAACCTATCTTCAAAAAACTATCTTATTAAACTAAGTAGATTGAGGAAAAAATTAAAGACATAGTCTAGAGACCTAAACAAAGGACATAATTCATCTCTGTAGCGTGAAACTTGGTTAACTCAACTTTTAGATAAAGTTGAAGAAGTAAGAACTCTCTCCAATATTGAGTTCGGTTTTAGGCTTAAACTAAAAATCATCATCCATGATCTAGCAAACCTAACTGAAATCAAGTGGCAACAACGGGCGTCGTGTACGTGGATTAAGTTGGGGGATAAAAACTCATCCTATTTTCACGCTATTGCATCAAAAAGGCAAAAACAAAATTACATATCGACCATCAAAGTATCACAAGACTCAGACCAAACGTTTGACTCCTTAAGTGATCTACTCCATGCCTTCAAAAGTCATTATTCAAACCTATTTAGATATAGACTAGAGGACTTACAAGAAGAAGCCTCCTCTGACTTATCTTTTCTTCACAATTTTTAAAATGATCTAATAATCTTAGACTCTCCGATGGGAGAAGTAGAAATCAAAGGCATCATAGATGAATTCCCAAAAGGCAAGTCAACCGGTCCGGACGGTCTACTGAATGAATTCCTATAATCTTTTTGGGAAGTAATCAAAGATGATATTATGTGGCTCATTAGAGATTTCGAAAATAACTCTCTAGATTTATGGAGGCTCAATGAAGCGGCCGTTACCTTGATCCCCAAGATACAAGGCCCAACTCTCATAAATCATTACCGTCCGATTAGTGTAATTTGTGCCCCAATAAAGATTATCTCCTCTCTAATGACTAAAAGACTTCAACCTCACATGAACAAATTGGTCCACCCGAACCAATTTGTGTTCATAAAATTCAGATCCCTTATCGAGTCATTCTTAGTGGCGCGTGGGCTCTCTTCTTTTGCAGACAAAGCTCGTATCCCTTCAATCCTCTTCAAAATTGATTTTAAAAGAGCTTTTGACTCGGTCAAATGGAATTTCATCATGCAAATGTTAAAAGCAAGAGGCTTTCCCCCAATATGTATTAAGTGGATATTTAATCTTCTTAAATCCTCCTCCTCCTTTCTCAAGATAAATGGTCTTGAAAGCAAGCCTTTCTTTCACGCACGAGGGGTGCGACAAGGGGATCCGTTATCGCTCTTCCTTTTTAACCTAGTTGTGGATGTTCTACAAGGGATGTTACAAAATGTATCGTTGCTCTTGACACCACACCACATAATACCACCCTAAATGCTACAGTTCGCTGATGATACAACCTATTTCACCGAAGCATCTCCTCACAATTTAAAATTTTTGATTACGATGCTAGATGTCTTCGGAAAAATGAGTGACCTCCTCATAAACTATGAAAAAAGCTCATTCACCCCCTCTTAATACTGGATGAACTTATCTAACCAATCGCTTTCATTCTGAGGTGTCAAAAGAGCGATCTACTGATTAAATTTCTTGGCCTACCTCTCACCATTAAAAAGCCTAGAAAACATCTTTTCTTGCCTCTTCTAAAAAAGGTACAATATAGGCTGGTAGGATGGAAAGAACAAATTCTATCCTATGGAGGAAGACTGACGCTAATCCAAGCGGTGCTAGGACCGATCCTCAACTACTTTATGCAAGTGCCCTTGGTTCATGCATGAATTTCAGAAAGTTGTACGATCTTTCCTCTGGAGAGGGGACAAAGTATGCTATGGCGGTCATTGCCTAATAACTTAGGATCGCCTATCCTGACCCAAGGAGGTGGGTAGCCTAGGGATCTTAAACATAAAAAACCAAAATATGGCAATACTCACTAGATGGCTATGGCATGCGAGACAAAAGGCAGAGAGCCCTTTCGGCTCTCTATTTCGATCCCTGTACCACTTCTCACTTCTCACCTCTCTCTTTCTCTCTCCCTAACCCATCTAGGAGATCCTTCTTCATAAATGAGCTTCTATAACTTATGCCAATCTTTATACTCTCTACAAGGTATACTTTAGGTTCATGCTCAGAAACTAAAATTTGGACATATTTATGGCATCCGATTGGACGGTTAGATTATGAATTTCCGGACGTGTATGCATACATAGAGAACAAAATAAGCTCAGTAAGGCAGGTGGCAGACTCCAACTGGGACCTAAACCTGATTGTTTTCTCATCTAACTTTTTGTTGGCCAACCAAGCTTTTCAATTGCAAAGCCTAATGAGCAATCTAACTCTCTCTGATGTTCCGGACGCTCTCTCTTGGCGATGGACATCAAATAAAATCTATACCTCCAAATCATGCTACGATTTATTTTTCCGGACTAACACTAAATCTAGATATAAGAATGTAATTTGGAAGATAAAAATTCCGACAAAAATAAGATTCTTTCTTTGGTTACTAGAGGCAAACCGACTACCAACTCAACAAAATCTCACAAGAAAAGGATGGCAAAGCATCACCTCGTGCATTCTATGCACCGATGGAGAGATTGAGTCAAATAACCATCTCTTTCTCCACTGTCCCTATCACAAGCGTGCATGGGCTCTCTCTAACACAATTGATCCTCACACGTCCAATGCTCCATGTGAATTCTGGCAATCAGAAAGGGGGAATAAGGACACGGCCACGGAGAAACGAGCATGGGACATCAAATGGGCAGCCACCTGCTGGAACTTGTGGAAACAACAAAACCAAATGGTGTTCAATAACCGCCGAGCCACTCCAACAATCACGGCAAGTCAGGCAGCAAAGGAAGCTGAATTATAGACGCAGAATTTCTAAGCTCTCCTTACTAGTTAGTTCTAGGTCTTTTCTTTTGGTTTTCCATGCCAATAGATTATGTAATAGGCTAGCCTAGAAGAATTTCTGTGTAATTTTATTAAAGCCACTACCGCAAAAAGTGGCCATAATCCCTATATTATGTGAACTCCTTTTTGTTTTTTTTACTATAAATGAAATTTCAAGTAGGCAATCGCCTACTCGAACTTCAAAAAAAAAAAAAAAAATTGAAGTTAGTGGAATTTGAATCCTCAACATTTCATATCCAAGATAATCAACGCACTAAACTAGAAGATCATTGACAAAACAAATGAAACTATTTCACATTTTATTGGAAATATTTTCATAAATTGAGAAGCATCAAATTGCTCAAAGTTATTTTTTGGTATTCATTTCTTCCTTTCCTTTAAATGATTTCTTATATCTAGAATTTTCAAAAATAGAGAAGAATTGGATATTTCAATATCTATCTTTTTCATATTTTTGTAATCTTTGTCTTATAGAGACTTTTCAATGTTTTCATAAATTTATAAATGATTTTTCATAAATGTGCATAAATGATATATGTGCATAAATGACGGAGTGTTCAAATATGAATGAAAAGTTACTAATATGCTAATATTCTTTCTTCTTTTATGCATCCTAAGGTTTGGGGAGGTAGCCACCCTTCTTTTAGTATGGTGGTTGGAAATATATCTCAACTTCAAAATCAAGGATCTCTCTCATGAAACTATGTATTCTTCCTATCTTGTATTCAAACTAGCCGATGACTCAGACGGGCTGGATGATCTGCAGCAAACCTATGTCACATTGGGAAGTTATGAGTCAAGGCACAAGCACACAGTGTGTCTGCAGCCGGAAGATGAAGAGATGCTTTTAGAAGAAAATGAAGCCATAAGATTTCCGAAACAAAGGCAAGATGGATGGATGGAAATGGAGCTAGGAGAGTTTTATGTTAACAGGGGTCAGGTTGGTGTAGCCCGTATGGGATTAGAGGAGATTGATAAATTGTATTCAAAGACAGGTTTGATTCTTGAAGGCATCGAGATAAGGCCCAAGAAGATTGATGATTAGCTTGTTGACACTACAATTTTTATTTTGCTGCTAGCTATGGGTCTTGTTGTATTAATATTTCTGTATGTACTAGGATGGGAGTTGTTATTAGGAGGGTATTACTGAAATATCATTCCAATTTCTCCTCCTCTTCTTGTGCTAAGTTTTGTTATGTTACAAAACTCCCAAACTTAGCTATGGGTAGACCCAGTTATCCACTTAGTAACTACATAGTGTAGTAGTTTTCCGAATATTTGTTCATATATGATAATTGAATTTTATACTCGTTAAAATATTTTCATGTTGAATACTAGTTTCAATTGGTAAGTAAATATTGGACTTTTTTTCCTAGCATCCGTACGCAAAAAAATTGAGCAAATAGCACTGATATAAAAAAAAAAGAGTAACTAGCACTACCATCGGCTATTTTGGCGGTAGAGACCTTGTACCACCAGAATAGCCGGCGGTAGAGGCTATTTTTCAATTTTTCCTA
The DNA here is from genome assembly GCA_024447665.1 of Juncus inflexus. Lineage (NCBI taxonomy): Eukaryota > Viridiplantae > Streptophyta > Magnoliopsida > Poales > Juncaceae > Juncus > Juncus inflexus. The sequence continues at coordinate 10,455,493 of JAJHPC010000013.1, read as the reverse complement.
TCAGTGGCTTTAAACAGATTAATCAGTAACAAATTAGCTTCTACCGCACAGCTATTCTGGCGATAGATGTTTAAAAATTAATTTTTGAGATTTCAAAATTTTTATCCATTTTAACAAGAAAATTAGCGCAAAAATTTGAAAATTAAAGACTACCACAAGCTTTCCTGGAGGTAGTGGCATATTTGTAAATTTTTATAGGTCAACCATTAAATGACTTGTTAGGCAAAAAAAAATTTCTCAGGAAATTTATCTTTTCTTCTTAAGAACTTACTACATACTCAGGAAATTGCTTGTAAATAAAACTTTTATAACGCTTTTATTAATGCAAAATCTAAATAGACAAATTGCCTACAATTCTAAAAAAAAAAGAATAATAACGATATCAACAAATCAATTCAACAAGTCAATTCACCATATTAGGTACTCGAACAATTATATAAGGTTGTTTCTCACGATATAGTTTAATATCTTTTTTTGGCAAATAGTGGTTATGATATTCATTAATATAGTAAGTATGAAAACGGTACCTCATGCTTTTTAAACGGAAACTTGTGCTTATTGAATGGAAATTTGAGCTTATTGAATGGAAACTTGGGCTTTGAAGTCTTTGGGTCCTTCAAGTTATTGCTTTTGAACTCAACCATACATAACCAGCTCCGTAAGTCGTTTTGGTGATATATGAATGATGCAGAAGCTTAGAAACAACAAAGTAGGTAGACACTGACCTAAAGATACTTTATCACTTTTTTAATTACAAGAGATTTGGCATGAAGTTATTATTTGAAATAGATTGGCATTAAGTTAATATAACTTCAACTTGCATTTGGCAATTTCAATGGATTAACATATTGTAAACCTGTCTGTTGTAGTATGAAAACGATTTGATGCCTCATCCTCAACAACCAGCTAATAGTACACTTGTTTACTGTGATATTTGCTTGTCTCACGCATGCTAATCTTTTTCTTCCAATTTAAATTGCATGACAAAGCTAACAATTTAAAATTCTATAATTTGTTGGCATGACAGGGTAACAATTGAAATTTTGATGACTTCTGCATGACTGGATAAGAATTAAATTTTCTTTAGTTGGGCATGCCAAATACCCAATACCTCCTCCTCATTTCATTTTCACACTGAGAAGTGCTCTGTTTTTTTTTTTTTTTTTTTTTCGAAGGAGGAGGTATACAATAGCTACTCTCTTAAATTTCATCAACTGAAATAAGTTTCCAATTTACGAACACAATCCCATAATTACAGAGAAAAAAAGATCAAAAAAGAAAGATAGCAGGAATTTGAAGTAGTCTCTGTTGCCTCATATTCCAAGCAGCACTCGGACGACCACTTCCCCCTTCAGTCTCTGTTGCTAGTGCTCTGGTTCTCAAAACTTAATTTCATACAATTGGATGTAAAGGCTTACCATTATCTATCTGAAAAGTAATTCGATAGAGAAGTTGGGTGGAAATAAGCTATTAAATTAAAAGTTCATAGAAATAGAACGAACTTGAGCGATTCATTCAAACAACTAAACTACTAATTCAATGGTTTGTGGGGAATCTAGAACATAAGTCATGTGTAGCATCTTAGAAACTACATAGCATACTAAAATCGTTCCTTACACATTAAAAGAAAATGTCAAAGCAATTACTGATCATGTTCTCCAAGTAATTATTGACTGGTCACTATACTTCCATATATTTTAAGAGGGACCAACCAAAAACCAAAGACTAATGGCTATTATTTCTATTCCTAACTCCTTGCTCAACCCGTGTGTTCAAAGAAATGGCCCAACAGTCATCGTCATGCTAAGAAACCAAGTAGCTAATAACTTATTCGTGTGAATGCAACCCTACAATTATGAGAAGTTAATTCGAGCTTGGGAGCTCTCTCTCTCTCTCTCTCTCTCTCTCTCTCTCATACACACACACTTCCCTCTCCAGGACTCTATATCTCTCTCTCTCTCTCTCACTCCCCCTCTTAATTTGTGTGTGTAACGCGCAAAGTTTGCTTGCTTAAATGGCAGTAGCACTCGCGGGAGGATGGTTTGCTTCCACCGTTCTCCCAAATTTGGTTGACAAGGTGACCAACTACCTCTCTTCCAACTTTAACCTTCATCAAGGCACCAAAGATTTACTTGAAGAACTCACAAGAAACCTTGTGACTATTAAGGCAACCTTGGACGTAGTTGAAAGTAGTACGATGATCGAAAACCAGAGCCTCAGCGAATGGATGAGGAAACTCAAGTTAACCGCCTGCGAGGCAGAAGATCTTATCGATACCTTTCATGTGAAGGCTATCGAAACAACGGTTAAGGCGGAAAATAAGGTTAGCAATTTTGCATCCACCTCTTGTGAAACTGTTAAGAATATGTTGCTTCCTGATGAGGATTTAAAACAAATAACAAAGATAATTAACAAATTGAAAGCAGACTCTAAGGATATCGGGAATATAATAAATTTGGTTAATTTGAATAACAAGGATAATGTTGAAAAGCAAATGATGTTAGATACGAGAGAGACTATTTCTCATTTACCCGGTGATATGGAGCTAGTTGGTCGAGAGAAAGAACTAGATTATATATTAGATTTGATTTTGGATGTGATTGACAATCCAGAACCTAGTAAGCTGGATGGGGCAAGTAGCAGCAATACGAAAGAAATAATTACGATGAGTGGACCAAATAACAACAATATTGAGGGAATTATTGTGATTCCGATAGTAGGTTTAGGGGGTGTAGGTAAAACCGCTCTCGCTCAAGTTGTGTACAACAACCAAGAAGTAACGGAGACTTTTCCTCTTCGTGCATGGGGGTGGTGTTCCGACAATTCTGATATCAAAATAGTGATGGAAAAAATTATCCAAATTTTAGGTGGAAAATTAAAATCATATTCACTATCTTTAGAGTATGTTAGCAGAAAACTCATTGCACTAATAAATGGTAGGAAATTTTTGCTTGTCATCGATGATGTATCTAAAAATATAGAAGACCAATGGGATGTCCTACATGCAACCTTATCTCGTGGCGCACCACGAAGCATAGTTATAATAACCACTCAAAATAGAAAATTTGCCGATAGGGTAGCAACGTTAAGTCCTATAGTTTTGGATATTCTAGAGTGGAATAAGTTTTTGAAACTCTTTTATCGTCACACATTTGGGAATACAACAACGATGAAAGAGCAAAAGGGAATATTAGAATCAATTGCTATATCAATAGCTGAGAAATTACATGGGCTACCTCTAGCAGCAAAAATAATTGGAAATTTACTTAGATTTAGAGTAGATGAGAATGAATGGAAAAGAATATCCAAAAGCGAGTGGTGGAATATGCCCGAAGCCGCAGATAAAATTTTACCTTCAGTAGGTCTCAACTATCAGTACCTAAGTCCTAGTTTAAAACAATGTTTTGCTTATTGTTCCATATTTCCCAAGAATTATTTGTTCCATAAGGATAGATTAGTACAGATGTGGATAGCACACAATTTCATTCCAATAAGTAATTATGGGGTAAATAGGTTGGAGGATATCGCGCGGCAATGGTTTGATGAGCTAGTTGATTATTCATTTTTTCAACCGTCTTGGGACAGCAGCAAATATGTCATGCATAACATGATACGCGATTTGGCAGTAGCAGTTTCTACCGACGAATGTTTTCTTCTTAAAGAAGACACAATAAATATCCCACAAAATGTTCGTCACTTAGCAATAGAGACCAATGATCCGGAGGCAATTCGAAAAATACCCCAATTTAAACAATTGCGCACTATCTTATACTTTGGGCATTGCAAAGTTGATGGAATGTATGATGCTATCAACGAAACTTTGTCCAAATCATTGAATGTGCGTGTGCTAGATTTATCTTGCATGCACATGCAAAATAGGAAACCACCAACAAGTATTAAACACTTGTCCCATATTCGTTTCTTAGATCTTTCTAGCACGGGAATTGAACTATTAAGCAGTTCTTCATTTGAGCATTATCATTTGCAGACTCTATACTTGCAGGAAAATGAATTTAAAGAGTTGCCGAATAATATTAACAATTTGATTAATTTACGTCACCTTTACGCGAGTGCAAAAACTATTGCGCTGATTAATGGAATAGGTAAACTAACTAATCTTCAAGAGTTAAGTGAATATCCTATTGGAACAACAGACGGACATAGAGTAATAGAATTGAAAGATATGAATGAGATTTCAGGGAACATAAGAATTTATGGTTGTGAAAATATTGCAAGCAAAGAAGAGGCAATTCAGGCAAAACTAATGGACAAGAAACAACTTTCATTTCTTGAATTCCAATGGATCACACCACAAAGAGAATCCAACATAGATAAAGAGATATTTGAAGGGTTGGAGCCACATAAAGGTATTACCGGCTTGAAAATAAGTGGCTACATGGCTACATCATTCCCCAATTGGGTAATTCTAATTAATAATTTCTCCAATTTAAAATCCTTCAATGTTTACGGGTGTATACAAATAGATTCACTCCCATCTCTTGGGCAGCTTCCTTTCCTTAATGTTCTTAAAATTGAATATGCACACTCTGTAAAGTATTTAGGTGATCAATTTTATGGAAACAATCAAATCGTTTTCCCATCATTGAATGAATTAATACTCAACGACATGTCTTGTATTGAAGAATGGTCTGATGCACAGGCACAACAATTTGGCCAAAATCTCTCCAAAGTCGATATATTGGGATGCAAAAACCTGAGGAATGCGCCCCTTCTCTCCTTTAGCTCATCTCTCAAAGAGTTGAGAATATATCACTCCAACCAATTTACTTCTCTATCAAGATGCTTAAATGGTCTTAGATTTCTCAATGTGTTACACTTAATAGACTGCTATATGAAGATCACTCTTGATTTTTACAGCTTAAAATTGCTTGAGCATTTGTATTTACAATCTTGCCCCCAATTGTATACAGAAGGAACAATACAATCCATCATCAACATAAAAAAATTAGAGATTAATAATTGTCCGAATATTTTTAATAGATCCCCAACAGATCGTTTGCAAGAACAAAAGAATAAGCGGTTGAAAGTTCAAGAAGAAGGCCTAAGATCGCTTAAGCACCTTGAGGTATACCACAATGACATTTGTCAAAACCCTGATCTCATTCTAGGAAAGCTTCCTTCGCTACAATATCTCCATTATAAACTCTTTGAACTCAACCAACTCACAATTGAGCAAGATGCATGGTTTCGAGGATTAACCTCACTAAAAGAGCTTACCTTCAGTTCATGCGATTTTGAGTACCTTCCTGCTAGTCTAACAACTCTCCCTTCCTTGAAGAAACTAAAACTCATATCATGTCATAAGCTCATTTCATTTCGTGACAATGGAATACCATTGTCACTTAGTGAGTTACACATACTTCAATGCTCTCTGGAGTTCAGTCAACGTTGTCAACCGCCGGATGGTGATGATTGGCCAAAGATTTCTCATATCGCCTACATTAATATTGATACTAAAACGGTGCAAAATATGGTACACTACATCCAACTTTATATCCCCATAACTATTTAATTACAATACTAGCTTATGCACCATAATATTTTCATCTCTTCTTTGGTTTGCAATAACAGGGTCTAGAGGTGCGCTAATCAACCAGAAATGCAAAACTCCTATGTAATGATTGTCAGCACCAAGGTATTCAAATAGTCAAGTCGTGTGTAATTTTTGAAAACAAAACACTTGAGAAAAAGAATTGTAACAAACATATGTTTTTTCAGTTTTCGTTTAACAAATGATATATTTTCAAATTGATTAAGCACCGAAGCTTAATCAATATGCATCCATGTTATTTATTTTATTCCAAAGAAAATCAAGATTTCAATATTTCATTGTTTGGAAGAAATTCCAAAGAATCTAAATGTGTATTTGTGCATACAGATTTGTGCAATTGAAATTGATCTGAACCCAATTTGATCTGAAGAGAACCAAGGTCCGCTCATTTGATAAATCTACTTTCTCAGGTATTTTCTAATCATAACGGATTAAACAATAATAAACAGAGAATAAACTCACCTTAATTCGATCTATCATGTTTTGAAACATTCATCAGGCAACCAGCGAGTCGTAATTGATTGAGTTCCTTCGGATCTTCATTTGGAATTTGGAGAGTTGAGAAGGTGGTGGTGGCAGGTCCATAGCTATTTATGAGTTGATTAATTGGGTCTTGTCACAATTCTCTTGTTCGGCCCAAACGTTTTGGATAGGTAGAAAATATGACCCAGTTTACTTTTATCCACAGAGCTGATAAAACAATAGTTCACTGTTACAAATCAAAATAACTTAAAAAGAGAGGTAACGGGCGTTTTGGTCGAAAGAAACATAAGCAAAGTGCCGCTTGAGGATCCACGCTTCACAATGTTTACACCTTCCATACGGTCGAGGAGTTCTGGTGGTACGTTGTTTGCTGTTTGGATCGGATCTTGTTGATTTTTTTGCGTTTTGATGGGATTGGGTTTTGAATCGGGTTGGGTTGGTTGGGGTTCGTGTTTGGAGGGAGGAGTTGATGGAAATTGCGTGTTTGGAGGATGGGGTTGGGAAAATTGTTTGATTGATTGAAATTGGTTGATTTGTTGTTTGGAGGGATTAATTCATGGAAATTGAGGTTTTGGGGAAGAGATTGTGCGAATTCTTTGATTAATTATTTTTTTAATCGAAATCGCAAAACTTTGATTAATTGATTTGGTTTTCTTTGTTTTTTGTTGTAGTTTGTATGATCAGATATTTAAGCCAAGCAAATTAGTTGGAAATGCAGATTTCCATTTATTCAAAACTGGAATCGAGCTGAAATGGGAAGATCCAGAGTGTGCAAATGGAGGCAAATGGTCTGTTGCTGTCAGCAGAAAGCCGGCTCTTGATACCATGTGGCTCGAAACGGTATATTCTTTTTCTTAATAATTAATTTTTTAAATTTGTTTTCATTTTTTGTATTTATTGATTTAAATTTTGGTACTTTACTACATAAAAACTTTCATATTATGATTTATAGTTTTTAATAACAAAAAAGCTGAATAATTTTTAAAGGAGATTTAAACGACATGCATTTTAAATGGATAAGAACGCAAACAAAATTAAATCTTCCTTGCATTCGTATATGGCCTAATACACAGGGATATTGCTAAATAAAATATAAATTTGGTTTTCCGATTTATGAAGTCTGACTTTTAATAAGACAAATATTCGCATTAAGACATTTGTTACCGAAAAATTAAAAGGTTGTAAAATGCTTAACTAATTAAGCAATGCGTTTAGATATCGCTAATTCAGCTCCTTGTGTTTAATTTTCTCCAATATCTCAATATATGAGGGAAAAAAGAAATTGAAATGCAACATAATGCAACAACTTATATTGTTTTGAGAAGGCAAGTTTTTGTATATACCCAAATGCCAAATGATCATATTTATATACTATGTCAATCATACTCAAAGTATGAATTATTCACATCTTTTACATCATGAGCCAAGTCATTGAAAACCTGCTCCATGAAATTTTCTTTTTGGGCCCGTTCGGTATATGATGGAATAGTGGATTAGTGGAAGAAAGAAAAACCAACTATTCCATTTTATGTGTGTTCGGCAAAGATTAACAGAATAAGAATATTGATAGAATAATATAAATAATAGGAATGACAAAAGTACCCTTTTTTCATTTTTTGTCAATTAACATAATAAACGGAAATAAATTATTGTATAAATTTAATAATATGAAATAGAGTTTTCATATTAATAAAAATTAGAATAAAAATGATAAAAGATAATGGAACATGTTTGTGTTCCTATCATTCTTATTACAACATAAAACAACTAATGTTAATATTCTGAATCACGTAAATATAACCTGATAATCATTCATACTAAATTAAATAATACTCAATTCATTCATACTAAATTCAATAATACTCAATTGCAACAATGTACTCAACTTACAAATTACAATTCAGAAAAAAAAAATTATATACTGAACTAAAAATGCCAACTCATATAATACTCCTACCTCCTCAAATTTAAGACCTGAAAAGTAAAATACTTCGCAAAACAAATTATGTCAGGAACTTCAACAAATAGTGGAAAAAATGTTGAACCTACGTTATCCATAATTAACCCTCATTAATCCTCGATTAAACCCTAAGTCAACTCCATTAACCTTAATTATTAAAGCTCATTCCTTATATGAAAGTCAATTTGAAGCAAATATTACTTTGGCAGACAAATGACGATTGAGAAGATTCAGAGTGATATGTGTATGAATTAGGAGCATTACTGAACATGTGTAAAAATTAAACAGAGGAACAAATAAGGCTTTTATATATATATATAAAATCATTGAATAAAGAAGTAAAAAATTTCATATTTGTTTGCTAAAGATTGAAGAAGTAGTGCTTTTGTTATTCTTCTTTCTTTGTCTGGCGCCAGCAATCTTTAGCAAAACCATCACTACTCTAATGTTTAGCAATCAAAATTTTCACACCTAGGTCATGCTTTCTTTTCCTTCCAGCTCCAGGCATCACCCACTGTGTGTCTTTGTTTCTCTTTCCGTGGCTGGCAAAAAATTGTAGAGATAAAGAAAATGCTTTGTTTATGTATCGATTTGCAAAAATCGTAGAGGCGAAGAAAATTGAACGAGACGAAAAGTAGTCAATATGGGTGTTTTTAGAAAGAAAAAATGAGTTATTAGATAGACGAATTAACCGGCCGATCACCGGAAATAGGTCTTTAAAACAGACTTTAGGAAGAGGTTTTTTTACCTCTGGCTTTGTGCAGTGAAGAGGAAAACAGGGGAGACAGATATGGAAATTAATATTTTTTGCCACATTGGATTAGAGGTGGAATTAGGAGGGGTATATTTGTCATAATTTTTATCTTATTATGTGGATTTTCTTTATTCCATCACCCTGGAAGAAAATTATTCTGCTCTTCCACTCTCTCTTCCATCTTCGGATGGAAAAACTCATTTATTCCATCTTATGACACAATTCCACTCTCACCGAACAGGTACTTTGTGTCAATTTAGATTTAATTTAATTTTTTTTAATATTTTTATCTTTTATCTTTTTAATTTTTTAATTTTTAATTTTTTTTAATTAATTTTTTTACTATTAATTTTTTTATATTTTTGTTCAGTTGATTGCTTTGATAGAAAAATCTGTATGTTATTTTGTACATATAAAATGTGTTATTTAAATTCATTTCATATTACAAAATGTAAGTTTTAAATCACAAAAATACTAAAAAATTCGAAACAACATGTATTTTACATATATAAGAAATTAAGTAAAATCAATTCTTCATTACATTCACATATTAGAGGTATAATATATTGAGATATAGCTATGTAAAATGTAATTTTTTATTTTGCTTTATAAGAATTTCTTAATCATGTGATAAACATGTACACAAAGATCTTTTTCCCGATAAACATGGGTTCATAGCATAGTGGTTGAGTGCAAAGCATCACAAACTATAGGCTGTGGGTTCAATTTATATTGGCACCAAAAATAGAATTAGATGTAAAGTGACATGAAAAAATATTTCATAAATCTTGTTTTTTGTGTTTTTTGAGACTTGGCTTGATTAATGGTTGGTATAAGAGTGGAAAAGATGTGAATATTCATGCCATTAGTATGATGACGATTCACATAGTATATAAATATAATCAGTTGGCATTGGTGTATAAATAAATTAGCCTGTCTCAAAATAAAATAGATAAAATAAGTTCTTGCAATATGTTTCCTTTCAAGTTTGAATTTCTTCTCTCATTTATTGAGATATTAGAGAAAACTAAAGATAAGAAACTAGATGAATGTGGTGTTAAAGCAACGTTTAATTAACTGAGTATTCTATTTTTTTTTTTTTTTGATTAAATAAAGATGACTCTTTTTCTCATATTTAAATATTTTTTATTTTTGTGAAGATGATGGCTTTGATAGGAGAGCAATTTGATGAAGCAGAAGAAATATGTGGTGTGGTTGCAAGTGTGAGACAAAGGCAAGATAAACTCGCTTTGGGGACCAAGAATGCCAGCAATGAAGCTGTTCTTCTTCTTAAACAATTTTATTATCTTTTTTTTTTTAATTTTATGTGGATAATTTTCAATATTTGATATGAAATCTGTATTGGGAAGAGAAGTTTGATTTGATGTGGTTAGGGTTTTAGAGGGTAAATTTGATATTTTTGGGTTTTGGATGGGTGTTTATGAAGTTCAGTGTTCTTTTTATATTTGGAATTAATTAAACCCTAACTGGATTTAATTATTTTGAGTAGAACAAATCTTGTGATATATTTTGCCATTAATTTCAGAAATATGTATTTGTTATCATCTAATATATTATTTAAAAAAAAAGAGTTAATGCAGACAAGCATTGGGAAGCAATGGAAGGAAATAATGACTTCAATGAAAAGATAGTTTACACCTTTTTTTCAGGTACACCTTATTTCTTTTCCTCTCCATTATTACTAAAACTGGATACCTCCATCACTTTCAAATTTTAATGCGTGTTTTTTTTAATTATTATTACATGCAGGATGATGCTAAGAAAGAGAAATTGAGCCGAGACGGCCGATACAATGTTTAAGGAAAACTAATAGATGGATTAAAATTTTATAAATTCAGTTGTTTGGAAATTTGAATCTTAAAAGAAGATTTTGTTTTGTCGTGCAAGTACTGGTGTCAACTTGATTTTTATATTGAGAATTTGTCGGTTGTTTTGTTTGGTTGTATAAATGGCATTTTCATTACTCTGTTTTTTTTTCTATTGTTTATTGATTTTATTATTTCTTTACTAGATTTTTTTTGCTTAATGGCCCCAAAGTATAATCCCTGACAACTGAGTTTCCAGTTTGACCTTATGGCACCGTTTGGATGGAGGATAAGGTAAGGAATAAGCTTCTTATTCCTTTATTCCTTGCCAAACACCAAACATAATTTAAGGAATAAAGAGGTGTAAGAACAAAAATTGGGTATAAAATTATACCACCATTTTGTAGTTATAAGATTATCCCTCTTCTCCCCAATATTTTTACAATAATGCCCTTTCTTTTTTATATATATTTTATTATTCATTAATATCAAATAATTAAATAATATTTTTAATTATTAATTAAGCATTATTATAATTAATTATAACCTAAATAAAAAAATTAATTTATTAAATAAATCATAAATATTAAATATTAATAAATTAATCATGAATGTTAATAATATATAATTAATTGTAATAGAATTAATATGTAAGTAATAATATAATAATAATTAATATATAATAGTATAATTAATAATAATAATAATAAAATATAAATTAAAATGAAATAAAAAAAACAAAAATTAAGATCAACACTCATCTAGTCCTCCAATATTTTACCATAATACCCTTGCTTATTATTATTATTATTATTATTATTATTATTATTATTATTATTATTATTATTATTATATATATGAATAAAATAATTATCTAAGTTTAAATAATTAATTAATATTAATTATTATGTTATTAATTATAATCTAAGTAAATAAATACAATAAATTATAATATATATAATAAATCATAATTAGTATTAATAATATATTATTAATAATTAATATATAACAATATTATTATTAATAATATTTATATATAAATTATAATATAATTAAAAAATAAAAATTTAATATAAAATAATATCAATAATTAACTATATCTAATTTTACTTATCATGTTACAATATATAAATGCTACATAATATATATTATAATTAATAATTAAATCTTTTATTTTATTTATCATGTTACAAAATAAGGATATTTTAGTCATTATAAATTATTTTCTTTTTAAATTCAACGCTATCCTCTTTCATAATCTTATTATCTTACCAAACACCATTTTAAAATTTAGGAATAAGAAGGCATAAGTCTTTACTCCTTAATTAAATTACACCTTTCTTATCTTCCATCCAAACGAAGTCGTAGCATATTCTGGAGAATCCCAAATAAAATTTCAATTGACTTCAGTACTCGTTCGAATTTGAGAACTGAATTCTTGGGTTATATCTTGATGGTTCTAGTTGTGCACTTTACTCGTAAAACATTAGGGTAAAAATCATTATTAATCTATTTTAGAAATATATTAACACAAAAGGACAAGAAATCAGTTCATCTGCTCTTTTTTTCTTGTGGTATATACAAATTTCATAATAATATTCCTAACAAATCATTTGAAACAGCTAATCTGAACTGTATGTATGCGAAAACTGCATGAATCAGGTGGATGAATTTTGTAGTATTCAATTTGTGCACAATGTGATCTAGGTAACTTTCAAACTTTGGTTTTAAACCTTGTATTTTGTTTGTCTACAAAATCATAACTATGATTTTTGAATGATAAGACGGTGGAGGAAACCTAAAATAACTAAAAATAACTAAATAAGTTTCCCATCGTTTTTTAATCTGACTTTTGGTTTTTTTATTTTTACTTGTTATATATATGCGTAACAAAATGGAATGGTCAAGACAGATAAGCGTTGAAAAAAATTCTTTATCATGAATTGGACATTTTATATTTCACTTTAACAACCTACTGTCAAGCATGAAATGCTAAAAAGTGGAAGTTTAGACTTGCCAGTAACTAAGAGGATATCTTTCATAAAAAAACAATCTTTTTCCAATTTATTAGAATATACTTATTATTTATGTTAACAGATTTAAAATGGCAGTAACTAATTTTTTTTTTTGGTTATTTCTTTTATCTGGTATTTTTTCCTTAAATAAATATTTGTCAAATTATTTCGTAATTTTCGATACTACCATTTTATCTTGAAGTCCGTACAACAAATAGGTATCGCGACTCCACTTAAAAGTGATAAAATATTAATTATTTAGCCCCTTTGGGCCCACTTGTAAGACACACATTTCATTGTAATTTTATTATCTCGGATTGGGCAGGACTCAGAACCTGTTGTTTCATTGTAATCGTGGATTTGTGAATGTACATAATGTGAATGATTTAGAAGTACATTTTTGGGAGAAAAATATAATGATATATTTTTTCTTAGAACTGTCCGGTTAAAACAAGTAAAATCATTACAGATACATTTAAATATAAAAAGGGAAATAAACCAGTTCATTAACTGTTAATTTGTTATATATTTTTAAGGAAGAACTACAAAAGATCGCTTAATATTTATTCTCTTTTTAAGTAAGCTCATATGTCTTCACCTAAATTTTTAAATCAATCTTGCTATATGCGGGATTCGAACCCCCACCTATGAACAGATGAGATTGGTATCATGACTATTAGGCAAACATAGTGGTGGTACTTAATTTGTTATATTATATATAATAATTTGATAATCATATCCCTTACAAGTTGAATGAAACACCCAATATTAATTCTGCAGGTGAACATAGCATGAGTCTTGAGATGGTTGTAACACTTAATCTGTATGAATTTTAGAATATATAATTGTGTGTGACCTAGGTATTTTACAAACTGTGGTTTACACTTTATCTTTTGTTTCCCTTCAAAATAATAGCAAATTTTACTTTTGAATGATAAGATGGTGGAGAAAACTGAAAATAACTGAGAACAACTTTCATACAACATAATTTTGTTAAACTTCAACTTTACTCTGGCATGCTAGAGTTTTAAGTATAGGACCGGCACAAGAAAGATGAACATATTGGACAAATTTTCTCCAACCTCGCGTGAACCTTTTATATTTCGAAGTAACAAATTGTAGTTGATTACAAAATGTTCGAATGTAGAAGCTCATAGTTGATAGGTATCCATTGCTATTGGCATTACACATGTTGTTATATTAACTCAAAACACAATATCATTAAAGTGAAAGATGACACCTTGAAGAAGGAAACCACTGAAATGAAAGATGGCATCACCGGGTAGGAGCTATTAGAAGAAAATAGATGAAATGGAAGAAGAAGAACGGAGAGCTGAAGATGCTTAAGTAGACATTGTGGTAAGTGTTATTTTGATGTGGCGATCTCATATTTGTTAGAAAATAATCTGTAACGTAACAAATTGTTAATCTATTAAATAGTTTTCTAGCATATATATTTCTCCAAGATTGATGTCATAGGACAACAAATACTGCTCGGGTAAATGTTTGTGAAGGAAAAGAAAAAAAATATTTTGTAAGTTGTGTTCAATCATGTTTGCATCTAATTTAAGAAAAATCATGTTAGCATCCTTAACAATAGAAATGAGCTTATATTTTTATACATTCTCCTAAATCCTAAGGTACACCTTTCATAAAAGAAGTCATATTTTTTAATTTACTAAGTTATGCTTACTATTTATTAATGAATTCAAAATAAAAATCACAATATAAGTGACAATTTTCATTTTGGTGGTTATTTCTATAGCTTGGTCTGTTTGTTTCAATTAGAATTTGGTGTTTTTTATAGTATTTGGAAATATTGATGCGTTTGTATTCATGAGATTTCTGGACTTCAACGAGCCTGAAGCTATTCACAACCCCATAACAGAAATATCACGTTTGTCTAGTCAAATCCAAGAACTGAAATCCTGAATTTGACCAGTAAAATCTGAGAATTGAGTTCATGCATAAACTCTTGACTGGATTTGTAAAATCAAGCATTATTTTATTTTATAAACATTTGGCGCTTAGTTGAATTGAAATTGTAAACCTGCTATCAAGGATTTGAATGGCCCAATTGCAATTTTTAGATTTGAATGCTTAAAATCCAGTAATTAAATTCTCATATTTGACAAGTTAACCTGATTTTTTTAATAAGACCAGTAAAACTGATTATGGAAATCTTGTAATTTTTGACCATTCAAACCGAGAAGTGAACTCTTTGGTTGATCTTCAGTTGCCTAGTTTTCAGTTCTTTCTAATGCTATAAAGGAGAGAGTTAAAAGTGCCTCGGCGTATTTCTCCGTCCTAAGAACTTCTGTAATTATTTAATTTATTTCTTTTAATACAAAAAAATTATAGAAACTATTAACAATTTTATTAATTTTTGTCATAGATTCATATTATTTTGATATACCCATTAATGACAAACGCATGAGACATCTAATGCAAACTGCATGGAACAGTGGCATGAATCATGTGATGATTGTAATAGTTGCAGATTTTCAGACTATATAATATGTGCGCAACTACTATAATATTGAAAATTGTAGCTTAAACTCCATATTTTGTTATACTTCCAAAGTAAAACAATTTTGACACTTTGAATGATAAGATAATGGTGGAAACTAAAAATAACCGAAAATTGATGTCTGAAGAAACCAACTTGTTAGTTTTTGTTTTCATTTATCGCCTGCTAAATAATGGCATCAGCACTCGGCCTAAAAAGATAAAAATTGGACAAGCTTTCTACTTGTAATTTTTTAAGAACCAAACTTCTTTCCAAGTGTAATCATCAAGTACTTCCAAAGAATTCTATATTCAACCAGGCTATACCTAACAAAATAGATTACAGAGACAAACTTCTTCCTAACTGATAAAAGGACTCAAGTCTACAACAATTCGAAAAGAAATAAAATAAAATAAAATAAATTTCTTGACTAGACTAGACCGCTAGAGTCTACAGCAATTCGAAAAGGAATAAAATAAAATAAATTTCTTGACTAGGCTAGACTTTCTTGACTATGCTAGACCGCTAGATTCTATACCAATTCGAAAAGAAATAAAATAAAATCAATTTCTTGACTAGGCTAGACCGCCAGAGTCTACATCAATTCGAAAATGAATAAAATAAAATAAATTTCTTGACTAGGCTAGACCGCCAGATTCTACACCATTCGAAATGAAATAAAATAAAATAAATTTCTTGACTAGGCTAGACCGCCAGAGTCTACATCAATTCGAAAATGAATAAAATAAAATAAATTTCTTGACTAGGCTAGACCGCTAGAGTCTACACCATTCGAAAAGAAATAAAATAAAATAAATTTCTTAACTAGGCTAGACCGCTAGAGTCTACACCAATTCGAAAAGGAATAAAATAAAATAAATTTCTTGACTAGGCAGTCGTGTTAGACTCTACATCAATTCAATAAAAAATAAAATAAATTTCTTGACTAAGGCAAATTCATGGAATCCTTTCTCTTGGAATCTAGACCATATCAATAAAAAATGAAATAAAATAAAATAAAATCCTTGACTAGGGAAATTCATGGAATCATTTCTCATCTTACGTAATCCTACTTCCCATCTAGCATAATAAAAGACTCAATTCAATCCAACTCAAAAGAATAGGTTTGAAGTTCTTTTAATAGAAATGAAGTCTTATGATAGATGCGAGATCTCCCAGTTATCAAATGATATTCTTTCTCATGTTATCTCACTTACTTCCCCTAAAGATGCATGCCGTTTCCAAGTCGTTTCTCCTGCATTTAGAAGTACTTCAAATTCAGATGTCGTTTGGGAGCGCTTCATTCCTTCAGATATCATTTCTCGTGTCGCTGATCCTTTGCCTGTTTTCGCTTCAAAGAAAGAGCTCTACTTTCATTTGTGTGATCATGACACCCTCATAGATAATGAAACCATGGTATTTCTCTCATCATGCATTCTTTAATCATAGATCTATTGTTTTTTAATTATCTAATAATATTGCTTTATTGACAATTACATGCATATTATATTCAATTTTGTTGTTATATTTTCTTGATACGTGCCCATTTGTCATGAAAATTAGACTTTCAGAATAGAGAAAAAGACCGGAGCAAAAATCTAAATGGTACGGGCTAAAAATTTATTTATTGCCTGGGCAGATAACACTGGCAAAGGGTTCCTTCCCGTGATTCTAGGTATGCCATATTTATCATCCATATATCTTGAAATAAATGAAAATATTTCTTTCTTCATTATTAAGAATAATAAAGCATAGTACTTTTTAATAAAAGAAAAAAATCATATTTATTGTAATTAATGCCAATGGAATTTGAATCGACAACGTTTTATATAGCAAGCAAGAAAATTGACGCAACAAATTAGGTCATTGACAAATCAAATGGAACTATTTCGAATTTTATTGGAAATTCTCTCATAGATTGAGAAGCATCAAAATTTTCAAAGTTGTTTTGGTATTCATTTCCTCTCTGCCTTTAAATGACATTTTATAACTAAAATTTTCATTAATAGAGAAGAATTGAATAGTTCAATATCTTTCTTTTTCACATTTTTGGGATCTCTGTCTTATCGATGACTTTTCATAAATATATAAATGATTTTTCATAAACAGAATTTTTCATACATTTATAAATGAATTTCAAAAACAATTTTTCAAAATCATACTGATATATTAGTATAATTGAAGGAGTGTTCCAATATTAATGAAAACGTACTAAGATGCTAATCTTCTTTTTTCTATTCTTTTATGCAACCTAAGGTTTGGAGAGGTAGCCACTCTTCTCTCAGTATTTTGGTTAGAAATTTATCTCAACTTCGACATCAAGGATCTATCTTCCGAAACTATGTATATTTCCTATCTTGTATTCAACTTAGAAGATGACTCCGACGGACTGGATGATCCACAACATACCTATGTCTCAGGCCGCAGGCATGTTGTGTGTCTTCAACCAGAAGACAAAGAGATGCTTCTAGAAGAAAATGAAGACATAAGATTCCCAAAGGAAAGGCAAGACGGATGGATGGAAATGGAGCTAGGAGAGTTTTATGTTAACAAGGGTGAGGTTGGTGAAGTCCGTATGGAATTAGAGGAGATTGATAAATTGTATTCAAAATCAGGTTTGATTCTTGAAGGCATAGAGATAAGGCCCAAGAAGTGTGATGATTAATGGCTTCTTGACACGAATATTCTTTTTATTTTGGTGATGATTATTGGTCTTGGTGTATTAATATTTCATGTGTGTACCTGGATGGGCTATGTTGCAATTTTGTAATTTGGATGATATTATTGGAATATCATTCCAATTTCTCCTTCTGTGGTTGGATTGCATTGTAAAATTCCTTGCTTGTTCAGTAGTGATAATATTAACCACATACATAGATTATTGCACAATTTCTTACCCGGGGTCCGGGGATGACGACTATGGAAGATTAAAGTGCCATCACGAGTGAAAACACCATGGATAGCCAAATCATCGGTGCACCAATCAGTAGCTGTCAGGGCCACGTTAAGAACATAAAGCTGTTGAAGGGGGTAATGAACATAGAGATATATTATGACTAGATAGTGGAAAGTAGTGTAAGATTTCATTTACTGTTCATATAATTGTAAATACCATTGTATCTTTCATTCTAATTTTTAATGAAATCTATACAGGTCAATAATAGACTTTTTTACCACTTAATTGCTTGACAAGGCTAAGAATTTAAAATTTCATAATTTGTTGGCATGACTTTATACATGACAGGTAAGAATTAAATTTCCATGACTTGGACATGCCAAGTATTTAGCACCTTCTTCTGATTTCATTTTCATGCTAACTGCTCCGGTCTTCAAAACATACAATTGGTTGTAAAGGCTTACCTATCTGAAAAGTCATTCAATAGAGAAGTTGGGACTAAATAAGCCATTACATTAAAAGTTCACTTAAATAGAGTGGCATTGTTTAATTCATTCAAACGACTTCTTCACAGGTTTGTGGGGAATCTAGAACCAAAGTCATGTATAGCATCTTAGGCATTGAAAGAATATGCCAAAGCAATTATTGATCATGTTTTTCAATCAAGTAATAATTAATTGGGAACTGTTTTTTCCTTTAAAGTCCTTAGGCGATTACCATTAATTGGTCACTATACTTCCATACATTTACGAGGGATTAACGGAAAACCAAATACTCTGGCTATTCTCTCTATTTTAAACTCATTGCTTAACCACGCATGTTCAAAGAAAATGGCCCAACAATCATCATCATCCTCAGCAACCAAGTAGCCAATAACTTTGTGTGTGCAGCCCCCTCTCTCTCTCTCTCTGCAGCCCTCTCTCTCTCTCTCTCTCTCTCTCTCTCTCTCTCTCTCTCTCTCTCTCTCTCTCACACACACACACACACACATCCCTCCCCTCCCTCCACACTCCCGCTCTGTCTTTGTGTGTGACTCACGCGCAAAATTTGCTTGCCAAAATGGCAGCAACACTCGTGAGAGGATGGTTTGCTTCCACCGTTATCCCAAATTTAGTTGACAAGGTGACCCACTACCTCTCTTCCAACTTTAATCTTCATCAAGGCACCAAAGATTTACTTGAAGAACTCACAAGAAGCCTTTTGACTGTTAAGGCAACCTTAGACATAGTTGAAAGTAGTACAATGATCGAAAACCAAAGCCTAAACGAATGGATGAGGAAACTCAAGTTAACCGCCTGCGAGGCGGAAGATCTTATCGATACCTTTCATGTGAAGGCAATCGAAACAACTGTTAAGGCTGAAAATAAGGTTAGCAATTTTGCATCCTCCTCTTGTGAAACTGTTAAGAATATGTTGCTTCCTGATGAGGATTTAAAACAAATAACAAAGATAATTAACAAGTTGAAAGCAGACTCGAAGGATATCAGGAATTTGATAAATTTGGTTAATTTGAGTAACAAGAATATTGTTGAAAAGCAAATGATGTTAGATAGGAGAGAGACTATTTCTCATTTGCCCAGTGATATGGAGCTAATTGGTCGAGATAAAGAATTAGATTATATATTAGATTTAATTTTGGGTTCGATTGACAATCCAGAATCCAGTACGCTGGATGGGGCAAGTAGCAGCAGTACTAAAGAAATAATTAGGATGGGTGGGCCAAATAACAACAATATTGAGGGAATTGTCGTGATTCCGATAGTAGGTTTAGGGGGTGTAGGTAAAACCGCTCTTGCTCAAGTTGTGTATAACAACCAAGAAGTAACGGAGACTTTTTCTCATCGTGCATGGGGGTTTTGTTCCGACAATTCTGACATCAAAATAGTGATGGAAAAAATTATCCAAATTTTAGGTGGAAAATTAAAATCATATTCGCTATCTTTAGAGTATGTTAGCAAAATACTCATTGCACTAATAAATGGTAGGAAATTTTTGCTTGTGATCGATGATGTATCTAAAAAAATAGAAGACCAATGGGATGTCTTACATGCAACCTTATCTTGCGGTGCACCAAGAAGCATAGTTATAATAACCACTCAAAATAGAAAATTTGCCGATAGAGTAGCAACATTAAGTCCTATAGTTTTGGATATTCTGGAGTGGAATAAGTTTTTGAAACTCTTTTACCGTCACACGTTTGGTAATACGACAACAATGAAAGAGCAAAAGGGAATATTAGAATCAACTGCTTTATCAATAGCTGAGAAGCTACATGGGCTACCTCTAGCAGCAAAAATAATTGGAAATTTACTAAGATTTAGAGTAGACCAAAATGAATGGAAAAGAATATCCAAAAGCGAGTGGTGGAATATGCCCCAAGCCGCAGATGAGATTTTACCTTCAATTGGACTTAACTATCAGTACTTAAGTCCTGGTTTAAAACAATGTTTTGCTTATTGTTCCATATTTCCCAAGAATTATTTGTTCCATTAGGATAGATTGGTACAGATGTGGATAGCTCACAATTTCATTCCAATAAGTAATTACGAGGTAAATAGGTTGGAGGATATTGCCGGACAATGGTTTGATGAGCTAGTTGATTATTCATTTTTTCAAATGGCTTGGGACAACAACAAATATGTCATGCATAACATGATGCGTGATTTGGCAATTGCGGTTTCTTCTGCCGAATGTTTTGTTCTTAAAGAAGATACAATGATCCCACAAAATATTTTTCACTTAGCAATAGAGACCAATGATCCCGAGACAATTCGAAAAATACCCGAATTCAAACAACTGCGCACTATATTATACTTCGGACATTGCAAAGTTGACGGAATGTATAATGCTATCAACGAAACTTTGTCCAAGTCAAAGAATATACGTGTGCTAGATTTATCTTACATGCATATGCAAAATAAGAAACCACCAACAAGTATTCAACACTTGTCCCTTATTCGTTTCTTAGACCTTTCCAGCACGGAAATTGAACTATTAAGTAGTTCTTCATTTGAGCATTATCATTTGCAGACCCTGTACTTTCAACAATGTGAAATTAAACAGCTGCCAAGCAACTTTAACAATTTGATTAATTTACGTCACCTATATGCTTATGATAAAATAACTGCCCGGATTAATGGAATAGGTAAACTAACAAACCTTCAAGAGCTAAATAAATATGATATTGGAACAACAGACGGACATAGAGTAATAGAACTGAAAGATATGAACGAGATTTCAGGGAAATTAATTATCTATGGTTGTGAAAAAATTATAAGCAAAGAAGAGGCCATGCAAGCAAAGCTAATGAACAAAAAACACCTTTCTTCTATTGAATTTAAATGGATCGGACAACAAAGAGAATCGAGTATAAACAAAGAGATATTTGAAGGGTTGGAACCACATAAAGGTATAACCGAATTGACAATAAGTGGATACATGGTTTCATCCTTACCGAATTGGGTAATGCTAATTAATAATTTCTCCAATTTAAAATTCTTCTGGGTTTGCAATTGTATTCAAGTAGATTCACTTCCATCTCTTGGGGAGCTTCCTTTTCTAAGTGTGCTTAAAATTGATTATGCACACTCTATAAGGTATTTAGGTCATCAATTTTATGGAGACACTCAAATAGTTTTCCCATCATTGAATGAATTAACACTCCGCGAGATGTCATGTTTCGAAGAATGGTCTAATGTGCAAGCAAGGCCATTTGGTCGGAATCTCACAAAAGTCAATATATATGAATGCCAAAACCTGAGGAATGCACCCCTTATCTCCTTTAGCCCATCTCTCAAAGAGTTGAGAATAGTTCATCTCAATCACTTTACTTCTCTTTCAAAATGCTTAAATGGATTTAGTTCTCTCAGTTTGTTATACTTAATAAATTGTAGTATGAAGATCACTCTTGGTTTTTATAACTTAAAGTTTCTCGAGCATTTGTGTTTAAAAGATTGCGCACAGTTGTATTCGGAAGGAACGATACAATCCATTGTCCACATAAGAAATTTAGAGATTAATAATTGTCCAATTATTTTTAATAGATCCACAACAGATCGCTTGCAAGAACAAAAGAATAAGCGGTTGAAACTTCAAGAAGAGGGCCTAAGACTTCAAGAAGAGGGCCTAAGATCGCTTAAGCACCTGGATATAGACCACAACCTCCTTCACCAAAACCATGATCTGATTCTAGGAAAGATTCCTTCGCTACAATTTCTCCATTATAAACTCTGTGAACTCAACCAATTCACAGTTGAGCAAGATGCATGGTTTCGAGGATTAACCTCATTAAAAGAGCTTAATTTCAGTTCATGTGATTTTGAGCAGGTTCCTGCTTGCCTAACAACCCTCCCCTCCCTAAAGAAACTAAAATTCACATCATGCCGGAACCTAATTTCATTTCCCGACAATGGAATACCGTTGTCACTTAGTGAGTTACACATACTTCAATGCTCTCGGGAGTTCAGTCTGCGGTGTCAACCACCTGATGGTGATAATTGGCCAAAGATTTCTCATGTCTTCTATATTAATATTGAGACTAAAACGGTGCAAAATAAGGTACACTACATCCATTTTTATATCCCCATAACTATTTAATTTCAATACTAGCTTATGCACCATAATATTTTCATCTCTTTCTTTTGTTTCCAATAACAGGGTCTAGAGGTGCGCTAATTATGCAGAAATACCAAACACCTGTGTCATGATTGTGAGCACCAAAGGTATTAAACTAGTCAAGTTTTATGTTAATTAAAAACATATCACTTGATAAAAATAATTGTAACAAAACTTATGTTTTTCCCGTTTTCGTGTAACAAGTGATATGTTTTCAATTTGATTGGCAGAGAAATCAATACGTATACATGTTATTTATTTTACTCCAAAGAAAATCAAAATTTCAATACTTCATTGATTGGAAGAAATTCTAAAGATATGTATATACAGATTTGTCCAATTGAAATTGATCTGAACCCGATTTGATCTGAAGAGAACCCCAGTTCACTAATTTGATAAATCTACTTTCTCAGGTTAAATTCTAATCATAACGGATTAAAGAATAAACAGAAAAAACTTACCTAAATTCGACCTATCAAGTTTTGAAGCGATGCATTAGGCAACCAGCAAGTCGTAATTGATTGAGTTCCATCGAATCTTCATGTGGAATTTGGAGAGTTGAGAAGATGGTGGTGGCAGGTATATAGCTATTTATGAGTTGATTAATTCGGTCTGTCACAATTCTCTTTTTGGGCCAAACGTTTTGGATAGGTAGAAAATCAGGCCCAATTTAAACCCAAAATTTTAAGCTTCTTTTTCATTTTATTTTTTCATATTTCTAATTTTATGTTAATTGTAAATAGATATAAAATATTCAGGATTGTTTTTTCTGGGTATCATCCACAGTGCTGATAGTGATAAGACACAATCCATTACACATCATACCATTCCGAGTTAAAAATCAAAATAATTGAACCGAATATTGACCACTCTTATTTTCTCTCTCACAATGCCAACTGTGTTTATCCATGAATAACTTCCTTGACTTCAGTCTGTTAGGACTTACCAAATTTAGAAAACAAAATGTAGTATTTAATTGTTTAGACTGAAATGCTTTTGATGCATATTCACATTCTTGACCATTTTGTTCCGCAGACTTGACGTCCCGTCATAGCCGACGAAAGGGTGTTTCTTAAAAAGGCGTATGTACAATTATTTTAACTTGTTTGCTGTTTTCTTTTTCAAATTGCAGATTACTATGTAATATTCAGTACAATTATATAACATTCTTTTTTCATATAACAGTGTGTATAATTTGAGGTTCCAAAAATGGTGGAAGGAGGGATTCAGAAGGCTGACAAAGCTGAGTTCAAAGAATGCCTTAATTTGACATGGAAGCAACCTTATATTCTTCGTCTTGCCTTTTCGGCCGGTATTGGCGGTCTGCTTTTTGGCTATGATACTGGTAAATCATAAAAACCTACTGCTGTCTCCTTGATTTTTTTTCAATTTTCGTCTAGAAAATATGTCACACACACAATTTGTAGAAAAGTATTGAAGAAATTATAACTATAAAATATTAATTTGTAGGGGTTATTTCGGGAGCTCTTCTCTATATTAGAGATGATTTCAAGGCGGTTGAGAAAAGTACCGTTCTCCAGGTCCGCGTCATAAAATAATTAAAATGTTCAAATTTCACATATTTTATTGCCTAAAAAAGTTTCATATATTTTGTTACCAAATAAATTAAAATGCTTAAATTTTGATTAATTAACAGGAAACGATTGTCAGTATGGCAGTCGCTGGAGCCATAATTGGGGCTGCACTTGGTGGGTGGATGAATGACCGATTTGGAAGAAAACTATCGATACTTATTGCCGATGTTTTGTTCTTTATCGGTGCAATTATCATGGCTGCGGCTCCAATTCCCGGGATCATCATCTTAGGAAGAATCTTTGTGGGTCTTGGAGTAGGTAAGTATATTATGATTTTGGTGAATTTTGTTCATTTCTACTTCAGCCGATTCGACAAGTTCTCTGTAGTTTCAGACTTTGTTAGCTCCTATTTACAGAAGAACATATGTAACATATCTTACTAATTGTTTCCAATAGGCATGGCTTCTATGACTGCTCCATTATACATATCGGAGGCATCTCCGGCAAGAATCCGAGGTGCACTTGTCAGCATGAACGGATTGTTGATCACCGGCGGCCAGTTCTTGTCTTATCTCATTAACTTGGCTTTCACCAGGGCAAGTTCAAACTTTACTACTAAATTTATAATATAGTTGTAACGTTCTATTTCAAACTCAAAATCAAACGATATTTTTTTTTGCGTAGACAAATGGAACATGGCGGTGGATGCTTGGTGTTGCCGGACTTCCAGCCTTGGTGCAGTTTTTGCTCATGCTTTCCCTCCCAGAGTCACCAAGATGGCTCTACAGAAGGGTACTTTCAGGAAAAAAAAAATTATCAGCTCAACATTATTATTATTATCCAAAATCGTTTTAACCAGTTAAATTTAGTGACATTGAAAGATGTGAAATCAAACCATTAACTAGATATAATTTCTTTTGATGAGCAGGACAGGAAAGAGGAAGCAGAGGAAATCTTGCGGAAAATCTACCCAGCTGAGGAGCTCGACAATGAAATCGAAGCGCTTCGCCAGTCGGTTGAAGAAGAGATCGCCATTGAAGGTGCCATTGGAGAGGATGGTTTCTTTGGCAAGATTAAGAAGGCATTGAGCAATAAGGTTGTTCGTCGTGGTTTGGCTGCAGGTACTGACAAAATAAATTAAAGAAATTAAATTATATTTTTGATAATTTTTCGTCATAAAAGTATAATCTAATAAAATGATTCAGTAATTGAGTTTGAAACTTTTGATTGTAGGTATCCTTTGCCAGGTCGCCCAACAATTTGTCGGCATAAACTCTGTCATGTACTATAGCCCTACAATCGTCCAACTCGCCGGTTTCGCCTCAAATAGCACTGCCTTGGCTCTTTCTCTTATCACTAGTGGGCTCAATGCGGTCGGGTCAATTGTCAGCATGTTCTTCGTCGATAGGTAGTGCAAAAGATGATTTTTTAAGATTATAGCTGATTGTCTATCAATTATGTTCATACTGAAAATTGAAAAAATATGAAAAGAGTTCAGAAATTGAAAGAAAAATTGAAAGATTATAGCTGATTGTCTTTACTGGAATTATCAATAGGTCTGGAAGGAGGAGGCTGATGCTGATCAGTTTGGTCGGGATTATAGTGTGCCTTGGGTTATTGACCGGCATTTTCTATGCCGCATCGACTCATTCGCCACTCGTCAGCGCAGATGAAACCAAATTCTTTGGAAATGCTACTTGTCCAGATTTTACAGTCACATCCAAATGGAAGTGTGTTGATTGTCTGAAGGCGGCTGCTGAGTGCGGCTACTGCGCCAGTACTCCAAATAAGGTTAGTTAGCCATCCAAATATCATTCAAAAACAGTCGAAGGATTTTGGTTATATGTCAATTTTTGTCTTTCTTTACACATATTACATACTATACAATTACTAATTTTAATGATCGAATTATCATAAATGTACAACTCATTTTTTCAGTCTTACGATGTATATTTTCTTCCTTTTTAGCTTCAACCTGGTGCATGTTTGGCGACGACCGATTTCTCGAAGGCCACATGTCATGCAAACAATCGTGAATGGTACACTCAAGGTTGCCCAAGCAACTTCGGTTGGCTCGCCCTGGTAGCTCTCGGTCTCTACATCATCTCTTACTCTCCAGGCATGGGAACCGTGCCTTGGATCGTCAACTCTGAAATATACCCTCTTCGGTTTCGTGGGACATGTGGCGGAATGGCAGCTGTTTCAAACTGGGTTTCCAATCTTGTCGTCAGCCAGAGTTTCCTTAGCATGACCGAGGCTCTAGGCACCGCCGCGACTTTCCTTTTCTTTGGATGTGTGTCTTTGGTGGCCTTAGTTCTGATTTATTTTATCGTGCCGGAGACAAAGGGGTTGCAATTTGAAGAGGTGGAGAGCATGCTTGATGAGAAGGGGTATAAGGCCTGGAAGACCAAGAGACCTTCTGTATCGCCGGCTTAAATGGTGTATTATCGACCTTTTTTTTGAAGAGGAATTATGTATTTATTAAAAATCTTGTGTATCATATTTTTTGGAGAGGAGTGATTATTTGGTATGTAACGGATTTATTTCAACGCTACAAGTTTTTTGGGTTATTTTGTTATTGTTCTTGAGTCTTTCATGTCCCTTCAAATTTCTTTCAGAGTAATACAAGTAGTATCAAATGCAAAAGAAAATGAAATTAGTATACAATATACAAAAAGTACCATATGTATACATAAACAAGTCTATTAAATTTTTTAATATAACATGACAGAGTATAAAAGTACATATTCCAGTAAGGGGCTTAATACATACCACTGGTTTATTTGTCATCATCATCTCCGAAATTCGAAGAGGTATAACAGAATTACAAAAAGATATATTGATATACAAAAATTAGAATGAACATATAAAAATAATATGATATGAAAAAAATAAGAATATATATTTGTCATTCATATAAAATTTTATTATATTAAAAAAAATATAATGGATAACTAAAAAGGTATAAAATTATGATGAGCGATATTGAAGAAATATTTAAAAGGATGGCGCGAATATTTTTCCTTCGGACAAAAAAACAATTGAAATAAATTAAAATGTAAAAATAAAGAACTTTCATATCACTAGTACATAACCAATTCTTACTAGCTCAGATGGTAAAACACATTTGAACTTTGAGAGAGATCCTATTTTGAGTCTTTGCCGAGATCTTTGAAAAGCAATCTTTATAGCACGTTAGCACAACTGATAATCTGATATTTAACAAAATCTCTTATCTCGCTAACTGTGGTGGAGCTTGTCTCTTTTTATTGATAGTCCTAAAAATTTCTTCTTACTAATTAACACTGTATATAAAATATCTGAGAGATAATAAAAAACATAAAAATACATATATTTCAAAACAATTATGTACTAAAGCACTATTGATAGATATTATTTTGTCAAAATCTTAGAGAGAAGGACATATCATCGGTCTCTATAAAGTTGTGTCACTACCCATTCATAGATTTTGAGTCTTATAAAAATAATAACATTGCATAAACTACCCTACCACACAAATCAAAGACTAATTAACTGGCCCGTTTTGCCCAAATATAAATTGGAATAAAGCCCACTGTCACCCTTGCCGACTTTTATCTTCTCTTTTATTTTTCTCAACTCTCCCAAAACCCCAACAAAGATGAAACTCAATTTATTCTATTTTTTCTTTATTGAAAAAGGTGTGCTAAACAAAGGAAAGTGAAATACACCAGATAAACTTAAGTGGAGGGGAAAAAAGAAAGTAGGTTTATTGTGCATCTTTTATTTTCCTTTGTCCATGAGTCATTTGTCTTTGGGAGGGGTAGAATAATTGCACTAGACACCATCATTTCATTGGAAATTTGGACGGAGAAGTCTGAATTTGACACCTTTGGATAGTCATTTTCCTTTTTTTTATCGGTTAATCACGAAAAGTTTTGTTAAATTTGACCTGTAAGCAAGCGATAATGTGTGTATAGACCACATGAAAAAAAATAGTCAATGCATACAAAGTATGGTTAGTATATTTCTCATATTTCTTGAAAATTAGCTTATGAAACTTCAAAGTTGATTAAATTAGTTTGAGTTTTGTTCATTCAATATTTTTTGGTGTGATGTTAGCTATTTTTTTATGTTTTACAAGAGACATGACATGCACCACCTATTTATTTGTCATTATTATTGACAAAATACAAAAAGTTATAACTGAATTACAAAATGTATATTGCTATAATAATGGAATGAATTTACATAAATATATTGATGTTTAAGTAATGTTTAAGCGGGTGATATAAATATTTTTTTTTCTACAAAACTGATGTTTGCTTTATGTTAAAGTTAAAAGACATGATTGAAATGAGAGAAAGGAGTCAATCTAATAGTTGGGAGTTAAAATTAGACCAAAAAAAAATAAGGGGAAAAATGGAGCATTTCAATTGTTGTTTTGGGGTTGGGGGGAAAGGGGGGGGGGACTAAGTTCAGAGTTTTCTCTTAATTGATTACACTATAATAATTCTTTTAAGTAGTTATCCCTTAATTCACTTTTTCAGACAAAAATGACTACTCAGGTCAATTGAAGTCAAGTCAACATTTACCCTACCACTCAAGGAAAAAACATACTACAGGTTATCTTGACTTAGGTTAATTTTCTAGTCTCCTCCATTTCCCTTTTTTAATCCTATATAATTATTAGGCACTGTGATGATAATTCTAACTCCTAGTAATTAAATAGCATTTCTCTTGTGTTTTCTTATGGTGACCATCTCTCTTGTGTTTCAAAGTTACAACCATTATCAATATCATGAACTCAAGCTCAAGGAGTCCATATAATATTCTCTTTCTTATTCTCCTTTTCTCTCTTTTCCTCATCTAGTCATGAAACCTTTGAAAACAAAGAAGCAAAAGCTCTACTTAAATGGAAGGTTAGCTTGTACAATTCTAACACCATAAACTCATGGTCTCTCCCAAACTCCATCAGCCCATGCAAATGGTATGGCATCAGTTGTCATTCTACAGGTAGAATCACAAGGCTCGAGCTACCAAATGCCTATCTGAATGGCACTTTGAATGAACTAGATTTTTTCTCTCTTCAGTACCTATCGGTCCTCAACATCTCGGATAACTATAATCTCTACGGACCAATTCCTTCAAGCATATATGCGCTATGCAATCTGAAAATTATGGATCTTAGTTGGAATGAGTTCAACTCATTCATTCCACCAGAGATTGGTAAACTCTCGAATCTCACTGATCTAGACCTCAGTGGTAACTCACTTGAAGGATTCATTCCGCATGAGATTGGCAATCTTTCGAAGCTCAATTATATTTCTTTAGGAAGAAACAATCTTAATCATTCAATACCATGCCATATTGGCCGACTCCAATCTTTGAAATATTATCAATGTATTCCAACCATCTAGCCAGAGAATTTCCTCATGTCTTATCTAATTTGACAAATCTTACTTACCTTGATCTATCAAACAATTAGTTCACAATTCGTCTAATACCCGATTGAATTGGAACAAATTTACTGAAACTTCAGGGCCTCTATCTTAATTATAATAACTTCATTGGTAAAATACCAGCTTCCTTTGAAAACCACAACTGCGAGAACTATACCTGGGGAAAAACAATCTCACAGGAGAGATACCGAAAGAGCTTGTGTCTCCTTCAAATTTATAAGAATTAGATCTAGGATATAATTCCCTAAGTGGACCTTTTCCGCAGTTTTTTTGTAATCTAACAAACCTGAGTTTACTTAGGGTCTCAAAAAATAAGTTGTCTGGCTTGATCCCTTCTTGTTTATTCACTAATATGAAGCAACTTGAGGAATTGGATATAAGCCAGAACTCGTTCTATGGGGAAATTCCAGATCAAATTGGTAATTTAGTGGTAACATCACATTTCTATCTGAGTTATCCATTAAAAATAACAAATTGGAGGGGACCGTCCCAAGCACAATTTCTTTGATCTTGGGCCTTGAAGTTTTCTCTGCTTTCTCAAATGTTCTTAATAGTTCGATACCTTTTTCTATGTGTAGTATGGAATATATACGATACTTAGACCTCTCAAATAATATGTTCTCAGGAAATCTCCCTCAATGTTGGTGGGAACTAAAAAGAGTAGAATATATGAACTTAGCAAATAACCATCTTTTTGGAAAGATTCCCAACTCTTTGGAAAGATTCCCAACTCTAGCCCATTTCCGCATGCGCAATATGTTATTCAATGGCTCTATTTTAATGGTAATAACTTCACCGGAGAAGTTCCCACTTTTTTGTCAAACTTTAGCGATCTTTCTATTCTTGACATTGGCGAGAATAGTTTCTATGGAGCTGTGCCAAATAAAATAATTAATTGAAAATTTTACAGGCCAGGTAATGAAATAAAATATAAAAAAAGGCCCTTGAAAATTTGTGGGCTGTCTCAAATATATCCAAGTCAAATGTGTTATTGTTACACTGATTACTAGCTAGCAAGATGTAGATTTAACTCTCATATTGATTATAAAAAGAAAAATTGAACAAATTCATATTAATATATTGATCTATTAACTGGCCCATTTAACCCACATATAAATCGGAATAAGCCCACTATCACCCCTTCTCACACTATTATCCAACGGAGAGGAAACGGCGAGACAATTAAATTCAACCATTTCGAACGACCTGCTGCCTTGACTTAATTTTTGGTAAGTAGAATTGTTCATTTAACTCCATTCTTTTTTTTTCTTTATTGAAAAATGCATGCTAAACTAAAGAAAGTGAATTACACCAATTAAGTGGAGGGGGAGAAATGAAAGTAGGTTTATTCAACATTTCTTTTATGGGCAATTTGCAAAAAAGCCCCTACTTTATGCCTTAATTGCAAAAAAACCCCGCCTTATTGGAAATTGCAAAAAAGCCCCTGCATTATTGCTAAAATTGCAAGAAAGCCCCTACCGTTATATTGAAGCTAACGCCGTTAGTTTCAGTAGTTTAATCATTTCAAAGTTATTTTTTAAATGATAATTAGCATTCTTGTAGAAAAAGTATTTTAAAAATAATTATGAAAAAATATTTTTTTAATATTTAAAAAAATAAATATTATTTTTCAGTAAATTATTTTATTAAAAATATATGTTCCCGAAACAAAAGTTTTTCTAAAACAAAATTTTTTTCAATAACAAAAAAGTTTTCGATTTTTTTCTTAAAAATAGATTTAAATTTTTTTTTTTAAAATATAATTTTTAGATAAAATGTTAATTAATATTTAAAAAAAATAATTTTGAAGTGATTAAACAACTGAAACTAACGGTGGTAACTTCAATCTAACGGTAGAGTTTTTTTTACAATTTAAGCAATAATGTAGGGGTTTTTTTGCAATTTCCAATAAGGCAGGGGCTTTTTTGCAATTAAGGCATAATGCAGGGGTTTTTTTGCAAATTTCCCTTCTTTTATTTTCCTTTGTCTATGATTAGGTTTTTGGGAGGGGCAGAACAATTGCACGTGGCACCATCACGTTATTCCTTGGATTGGAAATTTGACAAAGAAGTCTGAATTTGACACCTTAACCCTGCCAATGGTTAGTTAGTCATTTCTCCTTTTTTCATCAGTTAAGTACTTCAATTTTTGTTAAATTTGACATATATAAGCAAGTCATGATATACTATTTTTTATAAAGTTTAAAAAATGAGTATAAAATTGTATAAATTAGCTTAAAAGTGTTGAGACTTGAGAGTAACTGCATTTTTTATGATATAGCAACATATATCTGTTGAAATCATCTTATAATACAAGTCTGCGTTGCATACTTTGTTTTTTCTCCTCCAATTTATGAATTATATGGTGATGGTGTCTGTTCTGTTATTCTTGTTTCTTACAAAATTTTTGAATGTTGAAATTTGAATATGGGGTGCTTTTGTTCATTCAATATTTTTGGTGTGATGTTAGCTACTTTTTTTATTTTTTTTAAAAATTGATGCATTTTTCTTAATTTCAAAGTTAACAGACAGGATTGAAATGAGAGAATGGAGCCAATCATAGTTGAGAGTTAAAAAATAGAGAAAAATAAATAAATTATAACAAGGGGCAAAAATATGCACCATATCAATTGTTGGGGGACTAAATTCAGAGTTTTCTCTTAATTGATTACACTATAATATTTTTTTTTTTTTGAAGGATTATCAGGCTTTGCCTGTTAATTAATTATATTAATAACAAACCATTACAAGAAACATTTGTACAGAGTACATAGTAAGAAACAGAAAGTCCTTATTTGTTCAATTAGCTATCATGTAGTTTATTTTTTCAGACAAATATGACGACTCAGTTAAGTAAAGTCAACAGTTTTTTTGAATCTCAGTAGACGATTGCCTACGGAATTGTTTTCATTAAAATAAAATAAAAAGAGGTTTTACAATATATTACAATAGTCAGTTGAAAACCACTGGGAAGAAAAATTTATATAAACATCTCCTTAGAAAAAGAAAAGAAGGAAAAGGAACAAATTAGAATTAGTATATTAATATATAGTATTAGTAAAGCTCACAGGTTTCTTTCTGACTTTGACACGTGTCCTGAACGGAATTATTTCTTATATTTGTTATAGATGCATAAGTCACTAATGTCGCTGAGCGCAGTCGGTAATATAGCACACTCGAAGTCCATACGTCGCGAGTTCGAACCTTGCTATCCTCAATTTTTTTTGCAAATTTTGTCAAATTTATTAATGAACAATGAGTATTTAATAGTTATGAAGGCCTGAACATCAAGTTTAAGCTTTGGTATAGTGGCTACTCAACTGACATCCACTTGAGAGTTGAACAGTTCGGACCTGCCTTTTGCACATTTTTTCTTATTACATTTATTAATTTTCCTTCTCTCTAAATCTCAACAAAAAATAAATGAACCTGGGCCACAACTAGAATTATTCGAGCCTAGAAAGAGCAGCTCGCCAGTCTTCTCCAAATTCTCTCGGAAAAAAAGATTATTCTATATGTGTTAAATAATTAATTCTCCAAATATTTTTAAAAAAATCAAGATTTTAAATTATCTTTTAAAATTTTTAAATTCTCCGAAGCTGAGCCGAAAAAAGCATATTTTGAAGGAAAAAATATTCTTTTTATATGCTTTAATTTTAAATTATTTCTATCTATTGACTAATTTTATATGAGGAATCATTTTTTATTTATTTTGTTCACCAAAAAATAAAAGTAACATAACAATTAAAATTTTAAGAATATATTTTTTGAGTACAATAAAAGAACATATATATAAAACCATAAATTATATACCAAAGCGGAGAGAGAAACGTTGACTTTTTTTTTGAAATGGACAAAAAAAAAAGATTAATTCACGGAATAACCTAGTTTTGAAATTATTTGGGAAAATGGACATTTTCGCCCCATATCTGGGCGAAAATCAGTTATTTTCGCCCAGGTCAGGGGCGAAAAAACCATTATCTCATTTTTCCCTCACTCCGCCTGTTAGCGTTAAATCAGCTATTAATTAAGTTATAAAACAGACATTTTCGCCCAGTTATGGGGCGAAATTTGAAAATTTTAATTTTTTCCCATAATCTCAGGTTAGAAAGAATTCTTAACAAAACGATTAAAAAAATTGAAAATTTTAGTATTTCGCCCCATATCTGGGCGAAAATTCATTTGGCCCAATAATTGAGCGAACAGACTGAGCCCAAAAAATCGAACCTAAAAGCCCAAAAAAATTTAAAAATATCATTTTCGCCCCACAATGGGGCGAAAATAGCAGTTTTTCGAAAAAAAAAAATCTGTAATTTTAAATTTTCGCCCCACTGTGGAGCGAAATGTTCATTTTCCCAAATAATTTCAAAACTAGGCTATTCCGTGAATTAATCTATTTTTTTGTCCATTTCAAAAAAAAAGTCAGAAACGTTCTAGTTCTAATCAGTAAAGTCAACATTTATCCTACCACTTAAGGAAAAAACGCCCTACACGCTTATTTTGACTTAGGGGACTTTTCTAGTCTCCTCCATTTGCCCTTTTTAATCCTATATAAAAACAAATTTGACAGAAATTTAATCCTAGATAATTATTAGACACTGCGATGATAATTCTAAGTCCTAGTAATTAAGTAGCATCTATCTTGTGCTTCAAGTTCCAACAATTATCATGAAGTTAAGCACAAGGAATCCATATAATCTTATCTCTCTTATTCTCCTTTTCTCTCTCTTTTCCTCATCTAGTCATGGAACCTTTGAAAACAAAGAAGCAAAAGCTCTACTTAAATGGAAGGTTAGCTTGTACAATTTTACCTCCATAAGCTCGTGGTCTCTCACAAACTCCATCAGCCCATGTAAATGGTATGGCATCAATTGTGATTCTCTTGGCAGAATCTCAAGACTCGAGCTGCCAAATGCCGATCTGAATGGTACTTTGAATGAACTAGATTTTTTCTCTCTTCAGTATGTATCAGTCCTCAACATGTCGGATAGCTCTAATCTCTACGGACCAATTCCTTCAGGCATATACGCGCTATCCAATCTGAAAATTATGGATCTCAGTTGGAATGCGTTCAACTCATTCATTCCTCCAGATATTGGTAAACTTTCAAATCTCACTACTCTAGACCTCAGTGGTAACTTTCTTGAAGGATCCATTCCGCATGAGATTGGCAATCTGTGGATGCTCAATTATCTTTCTCTTGGAGATAATAATCTTAATAGTTCAATACCATACCATACTGGCCAACTCCAATCTTTGAAATACTTATCACTGTATTCCAACCATCTAACCGGAGAATTTCCTCATGTCTTATCTAATTTGACCGATCTTACTTACCTTGATCTATCATCTAATTACTTAACCGGCCTAATACCTGATTCAATCGGAACAAATTTACTGAAACTTCAGCACCTCTATCTCTATAATAATAGCTTCATTGGTAAAATACCAACTTCCTTCGGAAACCTCACACAACTGCTAGAACTACACATGGAAAACAACAGTCTCACAGGAAAGATACCCGAAGAGCTTGGGTTCCTTTCATATTTAGAAAAATTAGATCTAAGACATAATTCTCTGAGTGGACCTTTTCCGCAGTCCTTTTGCAATCTAACAAACTTGATTTCACTTAAGGTTTCGGACAATAAGTTGTCTGGCTTGTTTTCTTCTTGTATATTAATTAATTTGCAGAAACTTCATTTATTCGACATAAGAAACAACTCGTTCGATGGAAAGATACCGCCAGAAATCGGACTATTCAAAGACCTGGAATATTTTGTAATTTTTGCCAATAACTTCTCAGGAACAATTCCATGGCAAATTAGTAATTTAGTTAATTTAAAAGTATTGGACCTATCATTTAATTCACTTACCGGTCACATTCCCAACACAATTGGCAATCTCATTAGACTCAAAAATTTGATGCTCAGTAATAATAACCTTACTGGCGTTATACCTCAAGAAGTAGGTAACTTGATAATTCTAGATACGTTATACATTAACAACAATAAATTAGAGGGCACCCTCCCAAATACAATTTCTTTGCTTTCGGATCTTAGATATTTTGCTGCTTTCTCAAATGTTCTTAATGGTTCGATACCTTTGTCTATTTGTAATATGAAGTATTTAATTTTCTTAGACCTCTCAGATAATATGTTCTCAGGGAAGCTCCCTCAATGTTGGTGGGAACTAGAAAAAGTACAATATATGAACCTAGCAAATAATTATTTGTTTGGAAAAATTCCCAATTCTACACCAATTGTGTCTTCTCTTCAATGGCTCCATTTTAATGGTAATAACTTCACCGGGGAATTTCCCACTGCTTTATCGCACTGCAACGAGCTTGTTATTCTTGACATTGGTGAGAATAATTTCTATGGAGAAGTTCCAAAATGGCTAGGAAATAGTTTTTCAGCATTGAAAATTTTCAGGTTAAGGTCTAATGCTTTTCAAGGAGGTATACCACCAGAGTTATTCCTTATTTCTTCACTTCAATTTATAGATATCTCAAATAATAATATCTCAGGAAGTATCCCCCATGGTTTGGGTAATCTTGCTGGCATGAAAAAAATACAAATGAACGAATCAAGCATAGGATTGTTTATAACAAACTATTATTTTCCAAATAGCATGTCGCTAGTATGGAAAGGACATATATATGAATTTGTTGAGACGATGATCCCATTCATGGTAGGAATTGACTTATCACACAACTTGCTTTCTGGTGAGATTCCTGAGGAACTGACAAGTCTCTCAGGCCTGAATCTTCTCAACTTTTCAAGAAACAAATTAACCGGGGACATTCCATATACAATTGGCAAGCTAACAAATCTCGAGTCTCTAGACCTGTCAATGAATCAATTATCCGGTTCAATTCCTCAAAGCATTGTCTCATTAGATTCCTTGAGTGCATTGAACTTATCATTCAATAATATATCTGGATCCATTCCATCTGGACATCAGCTACAAACTTTCAACGACCCATCAATTTATGAAGGAAATCATCGGCTTTGTGGACCCCCATTGAGCAAAACTTGTTCTTCTGATGGTTCTTTCAATCCCTGAACCGGTAGAAAGCACACACGATGAAGTGGATGATATGATTTGGTTCTATGTTAGCATGATACTGGGTTTTGTTTTTGGATTTTGGGGTCTTGTAGGTCCTTTATTGTTTAAAACATATTGGAGGTACCGATTTTATGGTCTTGTCGATCGCATACAAGATAGGTTCTTCTAGATAATAATTACTGTATTGTAATTATATAATATATTGTGAGAATAATATAATCGTGCTACTCATAAGCTAGTTTGATGTTTTGTTATTGAGCAAATACAAGTTTGGTGTTGTTTGCTAAATACTGTAATATAAGTTTATCGTAATCCAAAATATTATGTATTTATTCTTTATTTGTGGATTCATTGGAAACTGAGGTTAGTAATTTATTCAAGATATATGAAGAGATGTGGATATCAACGTTCAAACTTATAAATATGAAATTTCTGTACCAAATATATATAAAATATTGTTCTCCAGTTGGCTCGGCTAGCTGAAAGAAAACTATAACGAACCTGACATGATTAATATACCAGTTCAAACGGTTTAACATATTAGAGGGAAACTCAACAGCAAGGACCATCTTCAAATCGTGTAAGAATGTAGTGGCTTTTGCATAATTTTTGTTATAAAATCATGAAGGTTTTACAAAAAGAAACCAGACTTACAGTTCTTAATTAAAATCATCTGTCTTTTCCTTTTGCATTAGATGCAGCATTAGACTTGTAGTCGCAGAATTTAACAGAGCTCACCTCCCACAGAGTTCCGCTGGGAAAAGAATTGGGTTGAGAAGACAATTTCGGTTTAATGATAACCGGGTATTGGAATCATGGAAACTTCTGCCGTTTCGAATTCAGCGGAGGAATTTGATGGGTCATTCGAGAGAGTGAGATCATTGATGATTTCAATCCTCTTTTTATTGAAATATCACCATAACTTATAAGTTAAGTTGGTATGTTATCTATTGCAAGTATTATATAATCTCTCTTTGTGACTTGTATAATTATTCTCTGTAATGCTCAATTTTTCAGTATTCTTTTAAATTGTTATCTCCGTTGGCAATTATTTCTTTGCGAATTGAGTCTTGTGAATTATTGCACATAAAATTTATTTATTAAATGCTACAACATGGTAAACAATAAAGTAAAAAGTCGCAGCGAAGCGTGCGGAATTTTCCTAGTTCTTAATAAAATAACAATTATTTGCTTCCAAATTCTTAATAAAATAAACAAGAAAATAAAAGAAAATTAGACAAGTTTTAAGAACTGATGGACAAAAATGCAGTTTCACATGTTAAGTATGCACAAAGATTCTAATAATTAAACCACAGTAAAACGAGGCTAAGTTGATAAACTTACTGTTTTAATAATACTAAAATGGTGGTTTCGCATGAGCCATCAGAGATTACATCTTTTATCTCTCTCAATTTCCATGCATTAACTCCAGTTTTGCAACTAAATTTTGACTGCTACTCGTTCAGATTGTTGAGGGGTTGTTGCATATTTTTATCTCCTTTGTTTCCAGTCTAATGGTATAGGTCTTGTACTCAAAATATTGAATCATGATATAATTGAAGATTCAAATTTGAGCTTTCATGATTACTTAACTAATACAAAGCAATATATAACTTGAGCTTTCTTCGTCAAAACAAAGAAACTAATAGAAAGCAATAAATATACTGAACTATTAGCAATTAATGAATTAATTACTAAAAAAAATAACATTAGTAAAATCAGCTAGAAAAGGAAAAATAACTCAACTGAAATCATCCTATCCAATAATATGATTTAAGGTGTAGACAACTCAAGAACAATTACACCACGATTAGGCGTGATGAAACCGAATTTTATCCTAATCAACCAAACAGCCAATTATATTGCTAATTGATGCACTGCACATATCACAACTG
The DNA here is from genome assembly GCA_024447665.1 of Juncus inflexus. Classification (NCBI taxonomy): domain Eukaryota; kingdom Viridiplantae; phylum Streptophyta; class Magnoliopsida; order Poales; family Juncaceae; genus Juncus; species Juncus inflexus. The sequence goes on along the minus strand of JAJHPC010000013.1, from coordinate 10,416,926 downwards.
ATGGCACTCCAAACAGCCTAATTTGAATGCAAACCAGTCTGAAAAGTGACAAAAAAAGAAAAAAAAATTATTTATACCACTAAAAGAAAAGAAATAAAGCATTTTCAATAAATACATATATCTTTTAATATCTAATTGAAAAAACATTCAAACGATCAGTCAAGGTTCAGAAAAAGAAATGTTTATTCATATTAACAAAAAATTATGATGAAATTAGGCACATAACAGAAGCCCATTTCTTTTATGCATAACCATACCAATTGTGTAATGAAAAAACGAGATAATTCCTTTCAAAACACCAGTTTCATAATGTTTCAAGAATCAAAAGATATCCCAATTAGAGATATGCCTTTTGGGGAGTAATTTCCACAAACACCTTGCAGGCATGACATTTAAATGTCAGACATCTTGCTGAATTCTAGTGAAGATTGGATAATATCTCTCATTTTAGAAATCTATATTCATTCAAATGGCCTTGAATCAAACCTTTCAAATCAAATTAACAAATCAACTAATCAAACCAGAAAAAAAAAAGGAAAAAAATTAACTACAATCTGGGATCGGGACACCACTGCTCGTACCAGTCAGTATTTGCGGCAGTTCCTCGTTCAGATCGAGAAGGAAGATCGGCCGTTCCTCCCTCGTATCGAGAGGGGAGGCCTTCAGTCCCTTGGACTAATTGGGAGAAGAAGAATTGGGAAAAAGGAAATTTTAGACGAAAATTGAGTAACGCTCGCCAAATAACAGTGTCGTTCTGGCGGACCAAGGTTCTGCATCTTCAACTGTTGCAATAATATCTCAAAATTTGGCTTACGGGCACTTGAGTCCTCTGCCAGAAGATTATCGCCACTACAAGTCATTTTTTTAGTAGTGATAACAAACCAGAGATGATTAATAATAATATATGAGTTCAGACGGTTTAACATATTAGAGGGAAACCCAACAGCAAGGACCTTCTTCAAATCTTGTAAGAATGTAGTGGCCTTTGGGTAATTTCGTTATAAAATCATGAAGGTTTTACAAAAAGAAACCAGACTTACAGTTCTTGATTAAAACCATCTTTCGTTTCCTTTTGCATCAGATACAGCTGGGTTGAGAAACAGGGAAATGGAATCATGGAAAGTTCTGCCGTCCCAAATTCAGTGATGGAATTTGACGATTCTTTCACGGGCCAAGGGCTGTGCCAAATCAAAAAATTAACTGCAAAATTTAAAGGCCCTGAAATATTTTTTAAGGACCCCGCTTTACCTATTTCCACGTCCGTGACTTGAGTTGGATGATATAATGGGTCATGTTTTTTATGATACAAGGAAGAAGCTGATGATTTAGGCTGCTGGAGTGATTTTCAAATTGATTTATTCAACTTATATTGTTTTTTTTTTTTTTTTTTGAGAAATAATTTTTATTGTTAAGAAGGAGAAGTGGCATTCTTTAATTTATTGCTAATTAAAATAAAATTATTTATTATATTATATTTTATTGTTAAAAATAAAAACAAGCAAATAGTGCAAATATTTACAAATAATGAAAGAATAGCTAATAGTTAGCAATTTTCCCTATTAAACCAGTCTGATAGAAACATTACAATCTCAATCCTCTTTTTCAGATTATTTTCCACATTGATAGAGGTTTAAAACAACAAGAAAAATCATCTCTAAACTGGGGATTATTACATTATATTTTTTTTCCTCATCTTTGTATAAATTGTATAGTTATTTTCTCAATTAACTATTAGACAGAAATGACGAACTCAGGTCAAGTGAAGTCAAGTCATAGACTATCTTACACGTTATATTGACCTGGGTTTATTTCAGTCTTCTCCCTCTCCTCTGCTCAGCCTTCATAACCCCTTATATAATCAATCATCTCTAAACATTTTGATATGACAATTCCAAGTCCCCATTAAGTAACATCTCTCTTGCGTTTCCAATCATATCATGAAGTTAAGCAACCCATATAATCTTCTTCTTATTCTCCTTTTCTTTCTCCTTTCCCTAACTTGTCATGGAACTGATGAAAACGAAGAAGCAAAAGCTCTACTTAAATGGAAGGTACGCTTGTCCAACTCTACCACCATAAGCTCGTGGTCTTTCACAAACTCCACCAGCCCATGCAAATGGTATGGTATCACTTGTGATTCTACATCACAAGGCTCGAGCTGCCACATGCCGATCTGAATGGTACTTTGAATGAACTAGATTTTTCCCCTCTTCAGTACCTATCGGTTCTCAATCTGACATTTAATGATCTTTATGGACCAATTCTTCCAAGCATATATATGCTATCCAATCTGAAAATTATAGATTTCAGTGGGAATTCCTTCAACTCATCAATTCCATCAGGGGTTGGTACGCTCTCGAAACTCACCACTCTAGACCTTAGTGTTAATTTTCTTGGAGGATGCGTACCACCTGAGATTGGCAATCTTTCTAAGCTCAATTATCTTTCTCTCGGAAATGGAGAATATTATTCTGATCATAATAACTTATCAATACCATACCAGCTTGGTCAACTCCAATCTTTAAGATACTTATCACTAATTGCCACCAATCTAACTGGAGAAATTCCTCATTTCTTATCTAATTTGACCAATCTTACTTACCTTCATCTATCATATACTTGCTTAACCGGCTTAATACTCAATTCAAACGGAACAAATTTAGTGAAACTTCAGATTCTTGATCTCTCTTATAATAGCTTCGTTGGTAAAATACCAACTTCCTTTGGAAACCTCACACAACTGCTAGAACTTCACCTGGTAGAGAATAATTTCACAGGAGGGATACCAGAAGCGCTTGGGTCTCTTTCAAATTTGGAACTATTACATCTAGAATTTAATTCCCTAAGTGGACCTTTTCCGCAATCTTTTTGTAATCTAACAAACTTGAGTTCAAATAGGGTTTTAGAAAATAAGTTGTCTGGCTTGATCCCTTCTTGTATATTCACTAATTTGAAGCAACTTGAAGAATTCGACATTCGCAGTGACTTATTTCATGGAAAAATACCGCCAGAAATTGGATTACTCGAAGACCTGCAGCTCTTGTTTTTTTCCTTTAATAACTTCTCAGGGACAATTCCAAGGCAAATTGGTAATTTAGTTCATTTAGAAATCTTGGACCTATCATTTAATTCACTTATCGGTCACATTCCCAAGACAATAGGCAATCTCATCAGCCTCAAATATTTGGCTCACAATAATAATAACCTTACTGGCGTTATACCTCAAGAAGTAGGTAACTTGTTAATTCTAAACGCGTTATACATTAGCAACAATAAATTAGAGGGCACCCTCCCAAATACAATTTCTTTGCTTTCAGATCTTTGGTATTTTGCTGCTTTCTCAAATGTTCTTAATGGTTCGATACCTTTGTCTATTTGTAATATGAAGTATTTAATTTTCTTAGACCTCTCAGATAATATGTTCTCAGGGAAGCTCCCTCAATGTGGTGGGAACTAGAAAAAGTACAATATAGGAACCTAGCAAATAATTATTTGTTTGGAAAAATTCCCAATTCTAGACCAATTGTGTCTTCTCTTCAATGGCTCCATTTTAATGGTAATAATTTCACCAGGGAATTTCCCACTGCTTTATCGCACTGCAACGAGCTTGTTATTCTTGACATTGGTGAGAATAATTTCTATGGAGAAGTTCCAAAATGGCTAGGAAATAGTTTTTCAGCATTGAAAATTTTCAGGTTAAGGTCTAATGCTTTTCAAGGAGGTATACCACCAGAGTTATTCCTTATTTCTTCACTTCAATTTATAGATATCTCAAATAATAATATCTCAGGAAGTATCCCCCATGGTTTGGGTAATCTTGCTGGCATGAAAAAAATACAAATGAACGAATCAAGCATAGGATTGTTTATAACAAACTATTATTTTCCAAATAGCATGTCGCTAGTATGGAAAGGACATATATATGAATTTGTTGAGACGATGATCCCATTCATGGTAGGAATTGACTTATCACACAACTTGCTTTCTGGTGAGATTCCTGAGGAACTGACAAGTCTCTCAGGCCTGAATCTTCTCAACTTTTCAAGAAACAAATTAACCGGGGACATTCCATATACAATTGGCAAGCTAACAAATCTCGAGTCTCTAGACCTGTCAATGAATCAATTATCCGGTTCAATTCCTCAAAGCATTGTCTCATTAGATTCCTTGAGTGCATTGAACTTATCATTCAATAATATATCTGGATCCATTCCATCTGGACATCAGCTACAAACTTTCAACGACCCATCAATTTATGAAGGAAATCATCGGCTTTGTGGACCCCCATTGAGCAAAACTTGTTCTTCTGATGGTTCTTTCAATCCTGAACCGGTAGAAAGCACACACGATGAAGTGGATGATATGATTTGGTTCTATGTTAGCATGATACTGGGTTTTGTTTTTGGATTTTGGGGTCTTGTAGGTCCTTTATTGTTTAAAACATATTGGAGGTACCGATTTTATGGTCTTGTCGATCGCATACAAGATAGGTTCTTCTAGATAATAATTACTGTATTGTAATTATATAATATATTGTGAGAATAATATAATCGTGCTACTCATAAGCTAGTTTGATGTTTTGTTATTGAGCAAATACAAGTTTGGTGTTGTTTGCTAAATACTGTAATATAAGTTTATCGTAATCCAAAATATTATGTATTTATTCTTTATTTGTGGATTCATTGGAAACTGAGGTTAGTAATTTATTCAAGATATATGAAGAGATGTGGATATCAACGTTCAAACTTATAAATATGAAATTTCTGTACCAAATATATATAAAATATTGTTCTCCAGTTGGCTCGGCTAGCTGAAAGAAAACTATAACGAACCCGACATGATTAATATACCAGTTCAAACGGTTTAACATATTAGAGGGAAACTCAACAGCAAGGACCATCTTCAAATCGTGTAAGAATGTAGTGGCTTTTGCATAATTTTTGTTATAAAATCATGAAGGTTTTACAAAAAGAAACCAGACTTACAGTTCTTAATTAAAATCATCTGTCTTTTCCTTTTGCATTAGATGCAGCATTAGACTTGTAGTCGCAGAATTTAACAGAGCTCACCTCCCACAGAGTTCCGCTGGGAAAAGAATTGGGTTGAGAAGACAATTTCGGTTTAATGATAACCGGGTATTGGAATCATGGAAACTTCTGCCGTTTCGAATTCAGCGGAGGAATTTGATGGGTCATTCGAGAGAGTGAGATCATTGATGATTTCAATCCTCTTTTTATTGAAATATCACCATAACTTATAAGTTAAGTTGGTATGTTATCTATTGCAAGTATTATATAATCTCTCTTTGTGACTTGTATAATTATTCTCTGTAATGCTCAATTTTTCAGTATTCTTTTAAATTGTTATCTCCGTTGGCAATTATTTCTTTGCGAATTGAGTCTTGTGAATTATTGCACATAAAATTTATTTATTAAATGCTACAACATGGTAAACAATAAAGTAAAAAGTCGCAGCGAAGCGTGCGGAATTTTCCTAGTTCTTAATAAAATAACAATTATTTGCTTCCAAATTCTTAATAAAATAAACAAGAAAATAAAAGAAAATTAGACAAGTTTTAAGAACTGATGGACAAAAATGCAGTTTCACATGTTAAGTATGCACAAAGATTCTAATAATTAAACCACAGTAAAACGAGGCTAAGTTGATAAACTTACTGTTTTAATAATACTAAAATGGTGGTTTCGCATGAGCCATCAGAGATTACATCTTTTATCTCTCTCAATTTCCATGCATTAACTCCAGTTTTGCAACTAAATTTTGACTGCTACTCGTTCAGATTGTTGAGGGGTTGTTGCATATTTTTATCTCCTTTGTTTCCAGTCTAATGGTATAGGTCTTGTACTCAAAATATTGAATCATGATATAATTGAAGATTCAAATTTGAGCTTTCATGATTACTTAACTAATACAAAGCAATATATAACTTGAGCTTTCTTCGTCAAAACAAAGAAACTAATAGAAAGCAATAAATATACTGAACTATTAGCAATTAATGAATTAATTACTAAAAAAAATAACATTAGTAAAATCAGCTAGAAAAGGAAAAATAACTCAACTGAAATCATCCTATCCAATAATATGATTTAAGGTGTAGACAACTCAAGAACAATTACACCACGATTAGGCGTGATGAAACCGAATTTTATCCTAATCAACCAAACAGCCAATTATATTGCTAATTGATGCACTGCACATATCACAACTGATGGCACTCCAAACAGCCTAATTTGAATGCAAACCAGTCTGAAAAGTGACAAAAAAAAAAAAAAAATTATTTATACCACTAAAAGAAAAGAAATAAAGCATTTTCAATAAATACATATATCTTTTAATATCTAATTGAAAAAACATTCAAACGATCAGTCAAGGTTCAGAAAAAGAAATGTTTATTCATATTAACAAAAAATTATGATGAAATTAGGCACATAACAGAAGCCCATTTCTTTTATGCATAACCATACCAATTGTGTAATGAAAAAACGAGATAATTCCTTTCAAAACACCAGTTTCATAATGTTTCAAGAATCAAAAGATATCCCAATTAGAGATATGCCTTTTGGGGAGTAATTTCCACAAACACCTTGCAGGCATGACATTTAAATGTCAGACATCTTGCTGAATTCTAGTGAAGATTGGATAATATCTCTCATTTTAGAAATCTATATTCATTCAAATGGCCTTGAATCAAACCTTTCAAATCAAATTAACAAATCAACTAATCAAACCAGAAAAAAAAAAGGAAAAAAATTAACTACAATCTGGGATCGGGACACCACTGCTCGTACCAGTCAGTATTTGCGGCAGTTCCTCGTTCAGATCGAGAAGGAAGATCGGCCGTTCCTCCCTCGTATCGAGAGGGGAGGCCTTCAGTCCCTTGGACTAATTGGGAGAAGAAGAATTGGGAAAAAGGAAATTTTAGACGAAAATTGAGTAACGCTCGCCAAATAACAGTGTCGTTCTGGCGGACCAAGGTTCTGCATCTTCAACTGTTGCAATAATATCTCAAAATTTGGCTTACGGGCACTTGAGTCCTCTGCCAGAAGATTATCGCCACTACAAGTCATTTTTTTAGTAGTGATAACAAACCAGAGATGATTAATAATAATATATGAGTTCAGACGGTTTAACATATTAGAGGGAAACCCAACAGCAAGGACCTTCTTCAAATCTTGTAAGAATGTAGTGGCCTTTGGGTAATTTCGTTATAAAATCATGAAGGTTTTACAAAAAGAAACCAGACTTACAGTTCTTGATTAAAACCATCTTTCGTTTCCTTTTGCATCAGATACAGCTGGGTTGAGAAACAGGGAAATGGAATCATGGAAAGTTCTGCCGTCCCAAATTCAGTGATGGAATTTGACGATTCTTTCACGGGCCAAGGGCTGTGCCAAATCAAAAAATTAACTGCAAAATTTAAAGGCCCTGAAATATTTTTTAAGGACCCCGCTTTACCTATTTCCACGTCCGTGACTTGAGTTGGATGATATAATGGGTCATGTTTTTTATGATACAAGGAAGAAGCTGATGATTTAGGCTGCTGGAGTGATTTTCAAATTGATTTATTCAACTTATATTGTTTTTTTTTTTTTTTTTGAGAAATAATTTTTATTGTTAAGAAGGAGAAGTGGCATTCTTTAATTTATTGCTAATTAAAATAAAATTATTTATTATATTATATTTTATTGTTAAAAATAAAAACAAGCAAATAGTGCAAATATTTACAAATAATGAAAGAATAGCTAATAGTTAGCAATTTTCCCTATTAAACCAGTCTGATAGAAACATTACAATCTCAATCCTCTTTTTCAGATTATTTTCCACATTGATAGAGGTTTAAAACAACAAGAAAAATCATCTCTAAACTGGGGATTATTACATTATATTTTTTTTCCTCATCTTTGTATAAATTGTATAGTTATTTTCTCAATTAACTATTAGACAGAAATGACGAACTCAGGTCAAGTGAAGTCAAGTCATAGACTATCTTACACGTTATATTGACCTGGGTTTATTTCAGTCTTCTCCCTCTCCTCTGCTCAGCCTTCATAACCCCTTATATAATCAATCATCTCTAAACATTTTGATATGACAATTCCAAGTCCCCATTAAGTAACATCTCTCTTGCGTTTCCAATCATATCATGAAGTTAAGCAACCCATATAATCTTCTTCTTATTCTCCTTTTCTTTCTCCTTTCCCTAACTTGTCATGGAACTGATGAAAACGAAGAAGCAAAAGCTCTACTTAAATGGAAGGTACGCTTGTCCAACTCTACCACCATAAGCTCGTGGTCTTTCACAAACTCCACCAGCCCATGCAAATGGTATGGTATCACTTGTGATTCTACATCACAAGGCTCGAGCTGCCACATGCCGATCTGAATGGTACTTTGAATGAACTAGATTTTTCCCCTCTTCAGTACCTATCGGTTCTCAATCTGACATTTAATGATCTTTATGGACCAATTCTTCCAAGCATATATATGCTATCCAATCTGAAAATTATAGATTTCAGTGGGAATTCCTTCAACTCATCAATTCCATCAGGGGTTGGTACGCTCTCGAAACTCACCACTCTAGACCTTAGTGTTAATTTTCTTGGAGGATGCGTACCACCTGAGATTGGCAATCTTTCTAAGCTCAATTATCTTTCTCTCGGAAATGGAGAATATTATTCTGATCATAATAACTTATCAATACCATACCAGCTTGGTCAACTCCAATCTTTAAGATACTTATCACTAATTGCCACCAATCTAACTGGAGAAATTCCTCATTTCTTATCTAATTTGACCAATCTTACTTACCTTCATCTATCATATACTTGCTTAACCGGCTTAATACTCAATTCAAACGGAACAAATTTAGTGAAACTTCAGATTCTTGATCTCTCTTATAATAGCTTCGTTGGTAAAATACCAACTTCCTTTGGAAACCTCACACAACTGCTAGAACTTCACCTGGTAGAGAATAATTTCACAGGAGGGATACCAGAAGCGCTTGGGTCTCTTTCAAATTTGGAACTATTACATCTAGAATTTAATTCCCTAAGTGGACCTTTTCCGCAATCTTTTTGTAATCTAACAAACTTGAGTTCAAATAGGGTTTTAGAAAATAAGTTGTCTGGCTTGATCCCTTCTTGTATATTCACTAATTTGAAGCAACTTGAAGAATTCGACATTCGCAGTGACTTATTTCATGGAAAAATACCGCCAGAAATTGGATTACTCGAAGACCTGCAGCTCTTGTTTTTTTCCTTTAATAACTTCTCAGGGACAATTCCAAGGCAAATTGGTAATTTAGTTCATTTAGAAATCTTGGACCTATCATTTAATTCACTTATCGGTCACATTCCCAAGACAATAGGCAATCTCATCAGCCTCAAATATTTGGCTCACAATAATAATAACCTTACTGGCGTTATACCTCAAGAAGTAGGTAACTTGTTAATTCTAAACGCGTTATACATTAGCAACAATAAATTAGAGGGCACCCTCCCAAATACAATTTCTTTGCTTTCAGATCTTTGGTATTTTGCTGCTTTCTCAAATGTTCTTAATGGTTCGATACCTTTGTCTATTTGTAATATGAAGTATTTAATTTTCTTAGACCTCTCAGATAATATGTTCTCAGGGAAGCTCCCTCAATGTGGTGGGAACTAGAAAAAGTACAATATAGGAACCTAGCAAATAATTATTTGTTTGGAAAAATTCCCAATTCTAGACCAATTGTGTCTTCTCTTCAATGGCTCCATTTTAATGGTAATAATTTCACCAGGGAATTTCCCACTGCTTTATCGCACTGCAACGAGCTTGTTATTCTTGACATTGGTGAGAATAATTTCTATGGAGAAGTTCCAAAATGGCTAGGAAATAGTTTTTCAGCATTGAAAATTTTCAGGTTAAGGTCTAATGCTTTTCAAGGAGGTATACCACCAGAGTTATTCCTTATTTCTTCACTTCAATTTATAGATATCTCAAATAATAATATCTCAGGAAGTATCTCCCATGGTTTGGGTAATCTTGCTGGCATGAAAAAAATACAAATGAACGAATCAAGCATAGGATTGTTTATAACAAACTATTATTTTCCAAATAGCATGTCGCTAGTATGGAAAGGACATATATATGAATTTGTTGAGACGATGATCCCATTCATGGTAGGAATTGACTTATCACACAACTTGCTTTCTGGTGAGATTCCTGAGGAACTAACAAGTCTCTCAGGCCTGAATCTTCTCAACTTTTCAAGAAACAAATTAACCGGGGACATTCCATATACAATTGGCAAGCTAACAAATCTCGAGTCTCTAGACCTGTCAATGAATCAATTATCCGGTTCAATTCCTCAAAGCATTGTCTCATTAGATTCCTTGAGTGCATTGAACTTATCATTCAATAATATATCTGGATCCATTCCATCTGGACATCAGCTACAAACTTTCAACGACCCATCAATTTATGAAGGAAATCATCGGCTTTGTGGACCCCCATTGAGCAAAACTTGTTCTTCTGATGGTTCTTTCAATCCTGAACCGGTAGAAAGCACACACGATGAAGTGGATGATATGATTTGGTTCTATGTTAGCATGATACTGGGTTTTGTTTTTGGATTTTGGGGTCTTGTAGGTCCTTTATTGTTTAAAACATATTGGAGGTACCGATTTTATGGTCTTGTCGATCGCATACAAGATAGGTTCTTCTAGATAATAATTACTGTATTGTAATTATATAATATATTGTGAGAATAATATAATCGTGCTACTCATAAGCTAGTTTGATGTTTTGTTATTGAGCAAATACAAGTTTGGTGTTGTTTGCTAAATACTGTAATATAAGTTTATCGTAATCCAAAATATTATGTATTTATTCTTTATTTGTGGATTCATTGGAAACTGAGGTTAGTAATTTATTCAAGATATATGAAGAGATGTGGATATCAACGTTCAAACTTATAAATATGAAATTTCTGTACCAAATATATATAAAATATTGTTCTCCAGTTGGCTCGGCTAGCTGAAAGAAAACTATAACGAACCCGACATGATTAATATACCAGTTCAAACGGTTTAACATATTAGAGGGAAACTCAACAGCAAGGACCATCTTCAAATCGTGTAAGAATGTAGTGGCTTTTGCATAATTTTTGTTATAAAATCATGAAGGTTTTACAAAAAGAAACCAGACTTACAGTTCTTAATTAAAATCATCTGTCTTTTCCTTTTGCATTAGATGCAGCATTAGACTTGTAGTCGCAGAATTTAACAGAGCTCACCTCCCACAGAGTTCCGCTGGGAAAAGAATTGGGTTGAGAAGACAATTTCGGTTTAATGATAACCGGGTATTGGAATCATGGAAACTTCTGCCGTTTCGAATTCAGCGGAGGAATTTGATGGGTCATTCGAGAGAGTGAGATCATTGATGATTTCAATCCTCTTTTTATTGAAATATCACCATAACTTATAAGTTAAGTTGGTATGTTATCTATTGCAAGTATTATATAATCTCTCTTTGTGACTTGTATAATTATTCTCTGTAATGCTCAATTTTTCAGTATTCTTTTAAATTGTTATCTCCGTTGGCAATTATTTCTTTGCGAATTGAGTCTTGTGAATTATTGCACATAAAATTTATTTATTAAATGCTACAACATGGTAAACAATAAAGTAAAAAGTCGCAGCGAAGCGTGCGGAATTTTCCTAGTTCTTAATAAAATAACAATTATTTGCTTCCAAATTCTTAATAAAATAAACAAGAAAATAAAAGAAAATTAGACAAGTTTTAAGAACTGATGGACAAAAATGCAGTTTCACATGTTAAGTATGCACAAAGATTCTAATAATTAAACCACAGTAAAACGAGGCTAAGTTGATAAACTTACTGTTTTAATAATACTAAAATGGTGGTTTCGCATGAGCCATCAGAGATTACATCTTTTATCTCTCTCAATTTCCATGCATTAACTCCAGTTTTGCAACTAAATTTTGACTGCTACTCGTTCAGATTGTTGAGGGGTTGTTGCATATTTTTATCTCCTTTGTTTCCAGTCTAATGGTATAGGTCTTGTACTCAAAATATTGAATCATGATATAATTGAAGATTCAAATTTGAGCTTTCATGATTACTTAACTAATACAAAGCAATATATAACTTGAGCTTTCTTCGTCAAAACAAAGAAACTAATAGAAAGCAATAAATATACTGAACTATTAGCAATTAATGAATTAATTACTAAAAAAAATAACATTAGTAAAATCAGCTAGAAAAGGAAAAATAACTCAACTGAAATCATCCTATCCAATAATATGATTTAAGGTGTAGACAACTCAAGAACAATTACACCACGATTAGGCGTGATGAAACCGAATTTTATCCTAATCAACCAAACAGCCAATTATATTGCTAATTGATGCACTGCACATATCACAACTGATGGCACTCCAAACAGCCTAATTTGAATGCAAACCAGTCTGAAAAGTGACAAAAAAAGAAAAAAAAATTATTTATACCACTAAAAGAAAAGAAATAAAGCATTTTCAATAAATACATATATCTTTTAATATCTAATTGAAAAAACATTCAAACGATCAGTCAAGGTTCAGAAAAAGAAATGTTTATTCATATTAACAAAAAATTATGATGAAATTAGGCACATAACAGAAGCCCATTTCTTTTATGCATAACCATACCAATTGTGTAATGAAAAAACGAGATAATTCCTTTCAAAACACCAGTTTCATAATGTTTCAAGAATCAAAAGATATCCCAATTAGAGATATGCCTTTTGGGGAGTAATTTCCACAAACACCTTGCAGGCATGACATTTAAATGTCAGACATCTTGCTGAATTCTAGTGAAGATTGGATAATATCTCTCATTTTAGAAATCTATATTCATTCAAATGGCCTTGAATCAAACCTTTCAAATCAAATTAACAAATCAACTAATCAAACCAGAAAAAAAAAAAGGAAAAAAATTAACTACAATCTGGGATCGGGACACCACTGCTCGTACCAGTCAGTATTTGCGGCAGTTCCTCGTTCAGATCGAGAAGGAAGATCGGCCGTTCCTCCCTCGTATCGAGAGGGGGAGGCCTTCAGTCCCTTGGACTAATTGGGAGAAGAAGAATTGGGAAAAAGGAAATTTTAGACGAAAATTGAGTAACGCTCGCCAAATAACAGTGTCGTTCTGGCGGACCAAGGTTCTGCATCTTCAACTGTTGCAATAATATCTCAAAATTTGGCTTACGGGCACTTGAGTCCTCTGCCAGAAGATTATCGCCACTACAAGTCATTTTTTTAGTAGTGATAACAAACCAGAGATGATTAATAATAATATATGAGTTCAGACGGTTTAACATATTAGAGGGAAACCCAACAGCAAGGACCTTCTTCAAATCTTGTAAGAATGTAGTGGCCTTTGGGTAATTTCGTTATAAAATCATGAAGGTTTTACAAAAAGAAACCAGACTTACAGTTCTTGATTAAAACCATCTTTCGTTTCCTTTTGCATCAGATACAGCTGGGTTGAGAAACAGGGAAATGGAATCATGGAAAGTTCTGCCGTCCCAAATTCAGTGATGGAATTTGACGATTCTTTCACGGGCCAAGGGCTGTGCCAAATCAAAAAATTAACTGCAAAATTTAAAGGCCCTGAAATATTTTTTAAGGACCCCGCTTTACCTATTTCCACGTCCGTGACTTGAGTTGGATGATATAATGGGTCATGTTTTTTATGATACAAGGAAGAAGCTGATGATTTAGGCTGCTGGAGTGATTTTCAAATTGATTTATTCAACTTATATTTTTTTTTTTTTTTTTTTTGAGAAATAATTTTTATTGTTAAGAAGGAGAAGTGGCATTCTTTAATTTATTGCTAATTAAAATAAAATTATTTATTATATTATATTTTATTGTTAAAAATAAAAACAAGCAAATAGTGCAAATATTTACAAATAATGAAAGAATAGCTAATAGTTAGCAATTTTCCCTATTAAACCAGTCTGATAGAAACATTACAATCTCAATCCTCTTTTTCAGATTATTTTCCACATTGATAGAGGTTTAAAACAACAAGAAAAATCATCTCTAAACTGGGGATTATTACATTATATTTTTTTTCCTCATCTTTGTATAAATTGTATAGTTATTTTCTCAATTAACTATTAGACAGAAATGACGAACTCAGGTCAAGTGAAGTCAAGTCATAGACTATCTTACACGTTATATTGACCTGGGTTTATTTCAGTCTTCTCCCTCTCCTCTGCTCAGCCTTCATAACCCCTTATATAATCAATCATCTCTAAACATTTTGATATGACAATTCCAAGTCCCCATTAAGTAACATCTCTCTTGCGTTTCCAATCATATCATGAAGTTAAGCAACCCATATAATCTTCTTCTTATTCTCCTTTTCTTTCTCCTTTCCCTAACTTGTCATGGAACTGATGAAAACGAAGAAGCAAAAGCTCTACTTAAATGGAAGGTACGCTTGTCCAACTCTACCACCATAAGCTCGTGGTCTTTCACAAACTCCACCAGCCCATGCAAATGGTATGGTATCACTTGTGATTCTACATCACAAGGCTCGAGCTGCCACATGCCGATCTGAATGGTACTTTGAATGAACTAGATTTTTCCCCTCTTCAGTACCTATCGGTTCTCAATCTGACATTTAATGATCTTTATGGACCAATTCTTCCAAGCATATATATGCTATCCAATCTGAAAATTATAGATTTCAGTGGGAATTCCTTCAACTCATCAATTCCATCAGGGGTTGGTACGCTCTCGAAACTCACCACTCTAGACCTTAGTGTTAATTTTCTTGGAGGATGCGTACCACCTGAGATTGGCAATCTTTCTAAGCTCAATTATCTTTCTCTCGGAAATGGAGAATATTATTCTGATCATAATAACTTATCAATACCATACCAGCTTGGTCAACTCCAATCTTTAAGATACTTATCACTAATTGCCACCAATCTAACTGGAGAAATTCCTCATTTCTTATCTAATTTGACCAATCTTACTTACCTTCATCTATCATATACTTGCTTAACCGGCTTAATACTCAATTCAAACGGAACAAATTTAGTGAAACTTCAGATTCTTGATCTCTCTTATAATAGCTTCGTTGGTAAAATACCAACTTCCTTTGGAAACCTCACACAACTGCTAGAACTTCACCTGGTAGAGAATAATTTCACAGGAGGGATACCAGAAGCGCTTGGGTCTCTTTCAAATTTGGAACTATTACATCTAGAATTTAATTCCCTAAGTGGACCTTTTCCGCAATCTTTTTGTAATCTAACAAACTTGAGTTCAAATAGGGTTTTAGAAAATAAGTTGTCTGGCTTGATCCCTTCTTGTATATTCACTAATTTGAAGCAACTTGAAGAATTCGACATTCGCAGTGACTTATTTCATGGAAAAATACCGCCAGAAATTGGATTACTCGAAGACCTGCAGCTCTTGTTTTTTTCCTTTAATAACTTCTCAGGGACAATTCCAAGGCAAATTGGTAATTTAGTTCATTTAGAAATCTTGGACCTATCATTTAATTCACTTATCGGTCACATTCCCAAGACAATAGGCAATCTCATCAGCCTCAAATATTTGGCTCACAATAATAATAACCTTACTGGCGTTATACCTCAAGAAGTAGGTAACTTGTTAATTCTAAACGCGTTATACATTAGCAACAATAAATTAGAGGGCACCCTCCCAAATACAATTTCTTTGCTTTCAGATCTTTGGTATTTTGCTGCTTTCTCAAATGTTCTTAATGGTTCGATACCTTTGTCTATTTGTAATATGAAGTATTTAATTTTCTTAGACCTCTCAGATAATATGTTCTCAGGGAAGCTCCCTCAATGTGGTGGGAACTAGAAAAAGTACAATATAGGAACCTAGCAAATAATTATTTGTTTGGAAAAATTCCCAATTCTAGACCAATTGTGTCTTCTCTTCAATGGCTCCATTTTAATGATAATAATTTCACCAGGGAATTTCCCACTGCTTTATCGCACTGCAACGAGCTTGTTATTCTTGACATTGGTGAGAATAATTTCTATGGAGAAGTTCCAAAATGGCTAGGAAATAGTTTTTCAGCATTGAAAATTTTCAGGTTAAGGTCTAATGCTTTTCAAGGAGGTATACCACCAGAGTTATTCCTTATTTCTTCACTTCAATTTATAGATATCTCAAATAATAATATCTCAGGAAGTATCCCCCATGGTTTGGGTAATCTTGCTGGCATGAAAAAAATACAAATGAACGAATCAAGCATAGGATTGTTTATAACAAACTATTATTTTCCAAATAGCATGTCGCTAGTATGGAAAGGACATATATATGAATTTGTTGAGACGATGATCCCATTCATGGTAGGAATTGACTTATCACACAACTTGCTTTCTGGTGAGATTCCTGAGGAACTGACAAGTCTCTCAGGCCTGAATCTTCTCAACTTTTCAAGAAACAAATTAACCGGGGACATTCCATATACAATTGGCAAGCTAACAAATCTCGAGTCTCTAGACCTGTCAATGAATCAATTATCCGGTTCAATTCCTCAAAGCATTGTCTCATTAGATTCCTTGAGTGCATTGAACTTATCATTCAATAATATATCTGGATCCATTCCATCTGGACATCAGCTACAAACTTTCAACGACCCATCAATTTATGAAGGAAATCATCGGCTTTGTGGACCCCCATTGAGCAAAACTTGTTCTTCTGATGGTTCTTTCAATCCTGAACCGGTAGAAAGCACACACGATGAAGTGGATGATATGATTTGGTTCTATGTTAGCATGATACTGGGTTTTGTTTTTGGATTTTGGGGTCTTGTAGGTCCTTTATTGTTTAAAACATATTGGAGGTACCGATTTTATGGTCTTGTCGATCGCATACAAGATAGGTTCTTCTAGATAATAATTACTGTATTGTAATTATATAATATATTGTGAGAATAATATAATCGTGCTACTCATAAGCTAGTTTGATGTTTTGTTATTGAGCAAATACAAGTTTGGTGTTGTTTGCTAAATACTGTAATATAAGTTTATCGTAATCCAAAATATTATGTATTTATTCTTTATTTGTGGATTCATTGGAAACTGAGGTTAGTAATTTATTCAAGATATATGAAGAGATGTGGATATCAACGTTCAAACTTATAAATATGAAATTTCTGTACCAAATATATATAAAATATTGTTCTCCAGTTGGCTCGGCTAGCTGAAAGAAAACTATAACGAACCCGACATGATTAATATACCAGTTCAAACGGTTTAACATATTAGAGGGAAACTCAACAGCAAGGACCATCTTCAAATCGTGTAAGAATGTAGTGGCTTTTGCATAATTTTTGTTATAAAATCATGAAGGTTTTACAAAAAGAAACCAGACTTACAGTTCTTAATTAAAATCATCTGTCTTTTCCTTTTGCATTAGATGCAGCATTAGACTTGTAGTCGCAGAATTTAACAGAGCTCACCTCCCACAGAGTTCCGCTGGGAAAAGAATTGGGTTGAGAAGACAATTTCGGTTTAATGATAACCGGGTATTGGAATCATGGAAACTTCTGCCGTTTCGAATTCAGCGGAGGAATTTGATGGGTCATTCGAGAGAGTGAGATCATTGATGATTTCAATCCTCTTTTTATTGAAATATCACCATAACTTATAAGTTAAGTTGGTATGTTATCTATTGCAAGTATTATATAATCTCTCTTTGTGACTTGTATAATTATTCTCTGTAATGCTCAATTTTTCAGTATTCTTTTAAATTGTTATCTCCGTTGGCAATTATTTCTTTGCGAATTGAGTCTTGTGAATTATTGCACATAAAATTTATTTATTAAATGCTACAACATGGTAAACAATAAAGTAAAAAGTCGCAGCGAAGCGTGCGGAATTTTCCTAGTTCTTAATAAAATAACAATTATTTGCTTCCAAATTCTTAATAAAATAAACAAGAAAATAAAAGAAAATTAGACAAGTTTTAAGAACTGATGGACAAAAATGCAGTTTCACATGTTAAGTATGCACAAAGATTCTAATAATTAAACCACAGTAAAACGAGGCTAAGTTGATAAACTTACTGTTTTAATAATACTAAAATGGTGGTTTCGCATGAGCCATCAGAGATTACATCTTTTATCTCTCTCAATTTCCATGCATTAACTCCAGTTTTGCAACTAAATTTTGACTGCTACTCGTTCAGATTGTTGAGGGGTTGTTGCATATTTTTATCTCCTTTGTTTCCAGTCTAATGGTATAGGTCTTGTACTCAAAATATTGAATCATGATATAATTGAAGATTCAAATTTGAGCTTTCATGATTACTTAACTAATACAAAGCAATATATAACTTGAGCTTTCTTCGTCAAAACAAAGAAACTAATAGAAAGCAATAAATATACTGAACTATTAGCAATTAATGAATTAATTACTAAAAAAAATAACATTAGTAAAATCAGCTAGAAAAGGAAAAATAACTCAACTGAAATCATCCTATCCAATAATATGATTTAAGGTGTAGACAACTCAAGAACAATTACACCACGATTAGGCGTGATGAAACCGAATTTTATCCTAATCAACCAAACAGCCAATTATATTGCTAATTGATGCACTGCACATATCACAACTGATGGCACTCCAAACAGCCTAATTTGAATGCAAACCAGTCTGAAAAGTGACAAAAAAAAAAAAAAAATTATTTATACCACTAAAAGAAAAGAAATAAAGCATTTTCAATAAATACATATATCTTTTAATATCTAATTGAAAAAAACATTCAAACGATCAGTCAAGGTTCAGAAAAAGAAATGTTTATTCATATTAACAAAAAATTATGATGAAATTAGGCACATAACAGAAGCCCATTTCTTTTATGCATAACCATACCAATTGTGTAATGAAAAAACGAGATAATTCCTTTCAAAACACCAGTTTCATAATGTTTCAAGAATCAAAAGATATCCCAATTAGAGATATGCCTTTTGGGGAGTAATTTCCACAAACACCTTGCAGGCATGACATTTAAATGTCAGACATCTTGCTGAATTCTAGTGAAGATTGGATAATATCTCTCATTTTAGAAATCTATATTCATTCAAATGGCCTTGAATCAAACCTTTCAAATCAAATTAACAAATCAACTAATCAAACCAGAAAAAAAAAAAGGAAAAAAATTAACTACAATCTGGGATCGGGACACCACTGCTCGTACCAGTCAGTATTTGCGGCAGTTCCTCGTTCAGATCGAGAAGGAAGATCGGCCGTTCCTCCCTCGTATCGAGAGGGGGAGGCCTTCAGTCCCTTGGACTAATTGGGAGAAGAAGAATTGGGAAAAAGGAAATTTTAGACGAAAATTGAGTAACGCTCGCCAAATAACAGTGTCGTTCTGGCGGACCAAGGTTCTGCATCTTCAACTGTTGCAATAATATCTCAAAATTTGGCTTACGGGCACTTGAGTCCTCTGCCAGAAGATTATCGCCACTACAAGTCATTTTTTTAGTAGTGATAACAAACCAGAGATGATTAATAATAATATATGAGTTCAGACGGTTTAACATATTAGAGGGAAACCCAACAGCAAGGACCTTCTTCAAATCTTGTAAGAATGTAGTGGCCTTTGGGTAATTTCGTTATAAAATCATGAAGGTTTTACAAAAAGAAACCAGACTTACAGTTCTTGATTAAAACCATCTTTCGTTTCCTTTTGCATCAGATACAGCTGGGTTGAGAAACAGGGAAATGGAATCATGGAAAGTTCTGCCGTCCCAAATTCAGTGATGGAATTTGACGATTCTTTCACGGGCCAAGGGCTGTGCCAAATCAAAAAATTAACTGCAAAATTTAAAGGCCCTGAAATATTTTTTAAGGACCCCGCTTTACCTATTTCCACGTCCGTGACTTGAGTTGGATGATATAATGGGTCATGTTTTTTATGATACAAGGAAGAAGCTGATGATTTAGGCTGCTGGAGTGATTTTCAAATTGATTTATTCAACTTATATTGTTTTTTTTTTTTTTTTTTGAGAAATAATTTTTATTGTTAAGAAGGAGAAGTGGCATTCTTTAATTTATTGCTAATTAAAATAAAATTATTTATTATATTATATTTTATTGTTAAAAATAAAAACAAGCAAATAGTGCAAATATTTACAAATAATGAAAGAATAGCTAATAGTTAGCAATTTTCCCTATTAAACCAGTCTGATAGAAACATTACAATCTCAATCCTCTTTTTCAGATTATTTTCCACATTGATAGAGGTTTAAAACAACAAGAAAAATCATCTCTAAACTGGGGATTATTACATTATATTTTTTTTCCTCATCTTTGTATAAATTGTATAGTTATTTTCTCAATTAACTATTAGACAGAAATGACGAACTCAGGTCAAGTGAAGTCAAGTCATAGACTATCTTACACGTTATATTGACCTGGGTTTATTTCAGTCTTCTCCCTCTCCTCTGCTCAGCCTTCATAACCCCTTATATAATCAATCATCTCTAAACATTTTGATATGACAATTCCAAGTCCCCATTAAGTAACATCTCTCTTGCGTTTCCAATCATATCATGAAGTTAAGCAACCCATATAATCTTCTTCTTATTCTCCTTTTCTTTCTCCTTTCCCTAACTTGTCATGGAACTGATGAAAACGAAGAAGCAAAAGCTCTACTTAAATGGAAGGTACGCTTGTCCAACTCTACCACCATAAGCTCGTGGTCTTTCACAAACTCCACCAGCCCATGCAAATGGTATGGTATCACTTGTGATTCTACATCACAAGGCTCGAGCTGCCACATGCCGATCTGAATGGTACTTTGAATGAACTAGATTTTTCCCCTCTTCAGTACCTATCGGTTCTCAATCTGACATTTAATGATCTTTATGGACCAATTCTTCCAAGCATATATATGCTATCCAATCTGAAAATTATAGATTTCAGTGGGAATTCCTTCAACTCATCAATTCCATCAGGGGTTGGTACGCTCTCGAAACTCACCACTCTAGACCTTAGTGTTAATTTTCTTGGAGGATGCGTACCACCTGAGATTGGCAATCTTTCTAAGCTCAATTATCTTTCTCTCGGAAATGGAGAATATTATTCTGATCATAATAACTTATCAATACCATACCAGCTTGGTCAACTCCAATCTTTAAGATACTTATCACTAATTGCCACCAATCTAACTGGAGAAATTCCTCATTTCTTATCTAATTTGACCAATCTTACTTACCTTCATCTATCATATACTTGCTTAACCGGCTTAATACTCAATTCAAACGGAACAAATTTAGTGAAACTTCAGATTCTTGATCTCTCTTATAATAGCTTCGTTGGTAAAATACCAACTTCCTTTGGAAACCTCACACAACTGCTAGAACTTCACCTGGTAGAGAATAATTTCACAGGAGGGATACCAGAAGCGCTTGGGTCTCTTTCAAATTTGGAACTATTACATCTAGAATTTAATTCCCTAAGTGGACCTTTTCCGCAATCTTTTTGTAATCTAACAAACTTGAGTTCAAATAGGGTTTTAGAAAATAAGTTGTCTGGCTTGATCCCTTCTTGTATATTCACTAATTTGAAGCAACTTGAAGAATTCGACATTCGCAGTGACTTATTTCATGGAAAAATACCGCCAGAAATTGGATTACTCGAAGACCTGCAGCTCTTGTTTTTTTTCCTTTAATAACTTCTCAGGGACAATTCCAAGGCAAATTGGTAATTTAGTTCATTTAGAAATCTTGGACCTATCATTTAATTCACTTATCGGTCACATTCCCAAGACAATAGGCAATCTCATCAGCCTCAAATATTTGGCTCACAATAATAATAACCTTACTGGCGTTATACCTCAAGAAGTAGGTAACTTGTTAATTCTAAACGCGTTATACATTAGCAACAATAAATTAGAGGGCACCCTCCCAAATACAATTTCTTTGCTTTCAGATCTTTGGTATTTTGCTGCTTTCTCAAATGTTCTTAATGGTTCGATACCTTTGTCTATTTGTAATATGAAGTATTTAATTTTCTTAGACCTCTCAGATAATATGTTCTCAGGGAAGCTCCCTCAATGTGGTGGGAACTAGAAAAAGTACAATATAGGAACCTAGCAAATAATTATTTGTTTGGAAAAATTCCCAATTCTAGACCAATTGTGTCTTCTCTTCAATGGCTCCATTTTAATGATAATAATTTCACCAGGGAATTTCCCACTGCTTTATCGCACTGCAACGAGCTTGTTATTCTTGACATTGGTGAGAATAATTTCTATGGAGAAGTTCCAAAATGGCTAGGAAATAGTTTTTCAGCATTGAAAATTTTCAGGTTAAGGTCTAATGCTTTTCAAGGAGGTATACCACCAGAGTTATTCCTTATTTCTTCACTTCAATTTATAGATATCTCAAATAATAATATCTCAGGAAGTATCCCCCATGGTTTGGGTAATCTTGCTGGCATGAAAAAAATACA
Organism: Juncus inflexus; assembly: GCA_024447665.1. NCBI lineage: Eukaryota > Viridiplantae > Streptophyta > Magnoliopsida > Poales > Juncaceae > Juncus > Juncus inflexus. The sequence continues at coordinate 10,394,407 of JAJHPC010000013.1, read as the reverse complement.
AATGAACGAATCAAGCATAGGATTGTTTATAACAAACTATTATTTTCCAAATAGCATGTCGCTAGTATGGAAAGGACATATATATGAATTTGTTGAGACGATGATCCCATTCATGGTAGGAATTGACTTATCACACAACTTGCTTTCTGGTGAGATTCCTGAGGAACTGACAAGTCTCTCAGGCCTGAATCTTCTCAACTTTTCAAGAAACAAATTAACCGGGGACATTCCATATACAATTGGCAAGCTAACAAATCTCGAGTCTCTAGACCTGTCAATGAATCAATTATCCGGTTCAATTCCTCAAAGCATTGTCTCATTAGATTCCTTGAGTGCATTGAACTTATCATTCAATAATATATCTGGATCCATTCCATCTGGACATCAGCTACAAACTTTCAACGACCCATCAATTTATGAAGGAAATCATCGGCTTTGTGGACCCCCATTGAGCAAAACTTGTTCTTCTGATGGTTCTTTCAATCCTGAACCGGTAGAAAGCACACACGATGAAGTGGATGATATGATTTGGTTCTATGTTAGCATGATACTGGGTTTTGTTTTTGGATTTTGGGGTCTTGTAGGTCCTTTATTGTTTAAAACATATTGGAGGTACCGATTTTATGGTCTTGTCGATCGCATACAAGATAGGTTCTTCTAGATAATAATTACTGTATTGTAATTATATAATATATTGTGAGAATAATATAATCGTGCTACTCATAAGCTAGTTTGATGTTTTGTTATTGAGCAAATACAAGTTTGGTGTTGTTTGCTAAATACTGTAATATAAGTTTATCGTAATCCAAAATATTATGTATTTATTCTTTATTTGTGGATTCATTGGAAACTGAGGTTAGTAATTTATTCAAGATATATGAAGAGATGTGGATATCAACGTTCAAACTTATAAATATGAAATTTCTGTACCAAATATATATAAAATATTGTTCTCCAGTTGGCTCGGCTAGCTGAAAGAAAACTATAACGAACCCGACATGATTAATATACCAGTTCAAACGGTTTAACATATTAGAGGGAAACTCAACAGCAAGGACCATCTTCAAATCGTGTAAGAATGTAGTGGCTTTTGCATAATTTTTGTTATAAAATCATGAAGGTTTTACAAAAAGAAACCAGACTTACAGTTCTTAATTAAAATCATCTGTCTTTTCCTTTTGCATTAGATGCAGCATTAGACTTGTAGTCGCAGAATTTAACAGAGCTCACCTCCCACAGAGTTCCGCTGGGAAAAGAATTGGGTTGAGAAGACAATTTCGGTTTAATGATAACCGGGTATTGGAATCATGGAAACTTCTGCCGTTTCGAATTCAGCGGAGGAATTTGATGGGTCATTCGAGAGAGTGAGATCATTGATGATTTCAATCCTCTTTTTATTGAAATATCACCATAACTTATAAGTTAAGTTGGTATGTTATCTATTGCAAGTATTATATAATCTCTCTTTGTGACTTGTATAATTATTCTCTGTAATGCTCAATTTTTCAGTATTCTTTTAAATTGTTATCTCCGTTGGCAATTATTTCTTTGCGAATTGAGTCTTGTGAATTATTGCACATAAAATTTATTTATTAAATGCTACAACATGGTAAACAATAAAGTAAAAAGTCGCAGCGAAGCGTGCGGAATTTTCCTAGTTCTTAATAAAATAACAATTATTTGCTTCCAAATTCTTAATAAAATAAACAAGAAAATAAAAGAAAATTAGACAAGTTTTAAGAACTGATGGACAAAAATGCAGTTTCACATGTTAAGTATGCACAAAGATTCTAATAATTAAACCACAGTAAAACGAGGCTAAGTTGATAAACTTACTGTTTTAATAATACTAAAATGGTGGTTTCGCATGAGCCATCAGAGATTACATCTTTTATCTCTCTCAATTTCCATGCATTAACTCCAGTTTTGCAACTAAATTTTGACTGCTACTCGTTCAGATTGTTGAGGGGTTGTTGCATATTTTTATCTCCTTTGTTTCCAGTCTAATGGTATAGGTCTTGTACTCAAAATATTGAATCATGATATAATTGAAGATTCAAATTTGAGCTTTCATGATTACTTAACTAATACAAAGCAATATATAACTTGAGCTTTCTTCGTCAAAACAAAGAAACTAATAGAAAGCAATAAATATACTGAACTATTAGCAATTAATGAATTAATTACTAAAAAAAATAACATTAGTAAAATCAGCTAGAAAAGGAAAAATAACTCAACTGAAATCATCCTATCCAATAATATGATTTAAGGTGTAGACAACTCAAGAACAATTACACCACGATTAGGCGTGATGAAACCGAATTTTATCCTAATCAACCAAACAGCCAATTATATTGCTAATTGATGCACTGCACATATCACAACTGATGGCACTCCAAACAGCCTAATTTGAATGCAAACCAGTCTGAAAAGTGACAAAAAAAAAAAAAAAATTATTTATACCACTAAAAGAAAAGAAATAAAGCATTTTCAATAAATACATATATCTTTTAATATCTAATTGAAAAAACATTCAAACGATCAGTCAAGGTTCAGAAAAAGAAATGTTTATTCATATTAACAAAAAATTATGATGAAATTAGGCACATAACAGAAGCCCATTTCTTTTATGCATAACCATACCAATTGTGTAATGAAAAAACGAGATAATTCCTTTCAAAACACCAGTTTCATAATGTTTCAAGAATCAAAAGATATCCCAATTAGAGATATGCCTTTTGGGGAGTAATTTCCACAAACACCTTGCAGGCATGACATTTAAATGTCAGACATCTTGCTGAATTCTAGTGAAGATTGGATAATATCTCTCATTTTAGAAATCTATATTCATTCAAATGGCCTTGAATCAAACCTTTCAAATCAAATTAACAAATCAACTAATCAAACCAGAAAAAAAAAAAGGAAAAAAATTAACTACAATCTGGGATCGGGACACCACTGCTCGTACCAGTCAGTATTTGCGGCAGTTCCTCGTTCAGATCGAGAAGGAAGATCGGCCGTTCCTCCCTCGTATCGAGAGGGGAGGCCTTCAGTCCCTTGGACTAATTGGGAGAAGAAGAATTGGGAAAAAGGAAATTTTAGACGAAAATTGAGTAACGCTCGCCAAATAACAGTGTCGTTCTGGCGGACCAAGGTTCTGCATCTTCAACTGTTGCAATAATATCTCAAAATTTGGCTTACGGGCACTTGAGTCCTCTGCCAGAAGATTATCGCCACTACAAGTCATTTTTTTAGTAGTGATAACAAACCAGAGATGATTAATAATAATATATGAGTTCAGACGGTTTAACATATTAGAGGGAAACCCAACAGCAAGGACCTTCTTCAAATCTTGTAAGAATGTAGTGGCCTTTGGGTAATTTCGTTATAAAATCATGAAGGTTTTACAAAAAGAAACCAGACTTACAGTTCTTGATTAAAACCATCTTTCGTTTCCTTTTGCATCAGATACAGCTGGGTTGAGAAACAGGGAAATGGAATCATGGAAAGTTCTGCCGTCCCAAATTCAGTGATGGAATTTGACGATTCTTTCACGGGCCAAGGGCTGTGCCAAATCAAAAAATTAACTGCAAAATTTAAAGGCCCTGAAATATTTTTTAAGGACCCCGCTTTACCTATTTCCACGTCCGTGACTTGAGTTGGATGATATAATGGGTCATGTTTTTTATGATACAAGGAAGAAGCTGATGATTTAGGCTGCTGGAGTGATTTTCAAATTGATTTATTCAACTTATATTGTTTTTTTTTTTTTTTTTGAGAAATAATTTTTATTGTTAAGAAGGAGAAGTGGCATTCTTTAATTTATTGCTAATTAAAATAAAATTATTTATTATATTATATTTTATTGTTAAAAATAAAAACAAGCAAATAGTGCAAATATTTACAAATAATGAAAGAATAGCTAATAGTTAGCAATTTTCCCTATTAAACCAGTCTGATAGAAACATTACAATCTCAATCCTCTTTTTCAGATTATTTTCCACATTGATAGAGGTTTAAAACAACAAGAAAAATCATCTCTAAACTGGGGATTATTACATTATATTTTTTTTCCTCATCTTTGTATAAATTGTATAGTTATTTTCTCAATTAACTATTAGACAGAAATGACGAACTCAGGTCAAGTGAAGTCAAGTCATAGACTATCTTACACGTTATATTGACCTGGGTTTATTTCAGTCTTCTCCCTCTCCTCTGCTCAGCCTTCATAACCCCTTATATAATCAATCATCTCTAAACATTTTGATATGACAATTCCAAGTCCCCATTAAGTAACATCTCTCTTGCGTTTCCAATCATATCATGAAGTTAAGCAACCCATATAATCTTCTTCTTATTCTCCTTTTCTTTCTCCTTTCCCTAACTTGTCATGGAACTGATGAAAACGAAGAAGCAAAAGCTCTACTTAAATGGAAGGTACGCTTGTCCAACTCTACCACCATAAGCTCGTGGTCTTTCACAAACTCCACCAGCCCATGCAAATGGTATGGTATCACTTGTGATTCTACATCACAAGGCTCGAGCTGCCACATGCCGATCTGAATGGTACTTTGAATGAACTAGATTTTTCCCCTCTTCAGTACCTATCGGTTCTCAATCTGACATTTAATGATCTTTATGGACCAATTCTTCCAAGCATATATATGCTATCCAATCTGAAAATTATAGATTTCAGTGGGAATTCCTTCAACTCATCAATTCCATCAGGGGTTGGTACGCTCTCGAAACTCACCACTCTAGACCTTAGTGTTAATTTTCTTGGAGGATGCGTACCACCTGAGATTGGCAATCTTTCTAAGCTCAATTATCTTTCTCTCGGAAATGGAGAATATTATTCTGATCATAATAACTTATCAATACCATACCAGCTTGGTCAACTCCAATCTTTAAGATACTTATCACTAATTGCCACCAATCTAACTGGAGAAATTCCTCATTTCTTATCTAATTTGACCAATCTTACTTACCTTCATCTATCATATACTTGCTTAACCGGCTTAATACTCAATTCAAACGGAACAAATTTAGTGAAACTTCAGATTCTTGATCTCTCTTATAATAGCTTCGTTGGTAAAATACCAACTTCCTTTGGAAACCTCACACAACTGCTAGAACTTCACCTGGTAGAGAATAATTTCACAGGAGGGATACCAGAAGCGCTTGGGTCTCTTTCAAATTTGGAACTATTACATCTAGAATTTAATTCCCTAAGTGGACCTTTTCCGCAATCTTTTTGTAATCTAACAAACTTGAGTTCAAATAGGGTTTTAGAAAATAAGTTGTCTGGCTTGATCCCTTCTTGTATATTCACTAATTTGAAGCAACTTGAAGAATTCGACATTCGCAGTGACTTATTTCATGGAAAAATACCGCCAGAAATTGGATTACTCGAAGACCTGCAGCTCTTGTTTTTTTCCTTTAATAACTTCTCAGGGACAATTCCAAGGCAAATTGGTAATTTAGTTCATTTAGAAATCTTGGACCTATCATTTAATTCACTTATCGGTCACATTCCCAAGACAATAGGCAATCTCATCAGCCTCAAATATTTGGCTCACAATAATAATAACCTTACTGGCGTTATACCTCAAGAAGTAGGTAACTTGTTAATTCTAAACGCGTTATACATTAGCAACAATAAATTAGAGGGCACCCTCCCAAATACAATTTCTTTGCTTTCAGATCTTTGGTATTTTGCTGCTTTCTCAAATGTTCTTAATGGTTCGATACCTTTGTCTATTTGTAATATGAAGTATTTAATTTTCTTAGACCTCTCAGATAATATGTTCTCAGGGAAGCTCCCTCAATGTGGTGGGAACTAGAAAAAGTACAATATAGGAACCTAGCAAATAATTATTTGTTTGGAAAAATTCCCAATTCTAGACCAATTGTGTCTTCTCTTCAATGGCTCCATTTTAATGGTAATAATTTCACCAGGGAATTTCCCACTGCTTTATCGCACTGCAACGAGCTTGTTATTCTTGACATTGGTGAGAATAATTTCTATGGAGAAGTTCCAAAATGGCTAGGAAATAGTTTTTCAGCATTGAAAATTTTCAGGTTAAGGTCTAATGCTTTTCAAGGAGGTATACCACCAGAGTTATTCCTTATTTCTTCACTTCAATTTATAGATATCTCAAATAATAATATCTCAGGAAGTATCCCCCATGGTTTGGGTAATCTTGCTGGCATGAAAAAAATACAAATGAACGAATCAAGCATAGGATTGTTTATAACAAACTATTATTTTCCAAATAGCATGTCGCTAGTATGGAAAGGACATATATATGAATTTGTTGAGACGATGATCCCATTCATGGTAGGAATTGACTTATCACACAACTTGCTTTCTGGTGAGATTCCTGAGGAACTGACAAGTCTCTCAGGCCTGAATCTTCTCAACTTTTCAAGAAACAAATTAACCGGGGACATTCCATATACAATTGGCAAGCTAACAAATCTCGAGTCTCTAGACCTGTCAATGAATCAATTATCCGGTTCAATTCCTCAAAGCATTGTCTCATTAGATTCCTTGAGTGCATTGAACTTATCATTCAATAATATATCTGGATCCATTCCATCTGGACATCAGCTACAAACTTTCAACGACCCATCAATTTATGAAGGAAATCATCGGCTTTGTGGACCCCCATTGAGCAAAACTTGTTCTTCTGATGGTTCTTTCAATCCTGAACCGGTAGAAAGCACACACGATGAAGTGGATGATATGATTTGGTTCTATGTTAGCATGATACTGGGTTTTGTTTTTGGATTTTGGGGTCTTGTAGGTCCTTTATTGTTTAAAACATATTGGAGGTACCGATTTTATGGTCTTGTCGATCGCATACAAGATAGGTTCTTCTAGATAATAATTACTGTATTGTAATTATATAATATATTGTGAGAATAATATAATCGTGCTACTCATAAGCTAGTTTGATGTTTTGTTATTGAGCAAATACAAGTTTGGTGTTGTTTGCTAAATACTGTAATATAAGTTTATCGTAATCCAAAATATTATGTATTTATTCTTTATTTGTGGATTCATTGGAAACTGAGGTTAGTAATTTATTCAAGATATATGAAGAGATGTGGATATCAACGTTCAAACTTATAAATATGAAATTTCTGTACCAAATATATATAAAATATTGTTCTCCAGTTGGCTCGGCTAGCTGAAAGAAAACTATAACGAACCTGACATGATTAATATACCAGTTCAAACGGTTTAACATATTAGAGGGAAACTCAACAGCAAGGACCATCTTCAAATCGTGTAAGAATGTAGTGGCTTTTGCATAATTTTTGTTATAAAATCATGAAGGTTTTACAAAAAGAAACCAGACTTACAGTTCTTAATTAAAATCATCTGTCTTTTCCTTTTGCATTAGATGCAGCATTAGACTTGTAGTCGCAGAATTTAACAGAGCTCACCTCCCACAGAGTTCCGCTGGGAAAAGAATTGGGTTGAGAAGACAATTTCGGTTTAATGATAACCGGGTATTGGAATCATGGAAACTTCTGCCGTTTCGAATTCAGCGGAGGAATTTGATGGGTCATTCGAGAGAGTGAGATCATTGATGATTTCAATCCTCTTTTTATTGAAATATCACCATAACTTATAAGTTAAGTTGGTATGTTATCTATTGCAAGTATTATATAATCTCTCTTTGTGACTTGTATAATTATTCTCTGTAATGCTCAATTTTTCAGTATTCTTTTAAATTGTTATCTCCGTTGGCAATTATTTCTTTGCGAATTGAGTCTTGTGAATTATTGCACATAAAATTTATTTATTAAATGCTACAACATGGTAAACAATAAAGTAAAAAGTCGCAGCGAAGCGTGCGGAATTTTCCTAGTTCTTAATAAAATAACAATTATTTGCTTCCAAATTCTTAATAAAATAAACAAGAAAATAAAAGAAAATTAGACAAGTTTTAAGAACTGATGGACAAAAATGCAGTTTCACATGTTAAGTATGCACAAAGATTCTAATAATTAAACCACAGTAAAACGAGGCTAAGTTGATAAACTTACTGTTTTAATAATACTAAAATGGTGGTTTCGCATGAGCCATCAGAGATTACATCTTTTATCTCTCTCAATTTCCATGCATTAACTCCAGTTTTGCAACTAAATTTTGACTGCTACTCGTTCAGATTGTTGAGGGGTTGTTGCATATTTTTATCTCCTTTGTTTCCAGTCTAATGGTATAGGTCTTGTACTCAAAATATTGAATCATGATATAATTGAAGATTCAAATTTGAGCTTTCATGATTACTTAACTAATACAAAGCAATATATAACTTGAGCTTTCTTCGTCAAAACAAAGAAACTAATAGAAAGCAATAAATATACTGAACTATTAGCAATTAATGAATTAATTACTAAAAAAAATAACATTAGTAAAATCAGCTAGAAAAGGAAAAATAACTCAACTGAAATCATCCTATCCAATAATATGATTTAAGGTGTAGACAACTCAAGAACAATTACACCACGATTAGGCGTGATGAAACCGAATTTTATCCTAATCAACCAAACAGCCAATTATATTGCTAATTGATGCACTGCACATATCACAACTGATGGCACTCCAAACAGCCTAATTTGAATGCAAACCAGTCTGAAAAGTGACAAAAAAAGAAAAAAAAATTATTTATACCACTAAAAGAAAAGAAATAAAGCATTTTCAATAAATACATATATCTTTTAATATCTAATTGAAAAAACATTCAAACGATCAGTCAAGGTTCAGAAAAAGAAATGTTTATTCATATTAACAAAAAATTATGATGAAATTAGGCACATAACAGAAGCCCATTTCTTTTATGCATAACCATACCAATTGTGTAATGAAAAAACGAGATAATTCCTTTCAAAACACCAGTTTCATAATGTTTCAAGAATCAAAAGATATCCCAATTAGAGATATGCCTTTTGGGGAGTAATTTCCACAAACACCTTGCAGGCATGACATTTAAATGTCAGACATCTTGCTGAATTCTAGTGAAGATTGGATAATATCTCTCATTTTAGAAATCTATATTCATTCAAATGGCCTTGAATCAAACCTTTCAAATCAAATTAACAAATCAACTAATCAAACCAGAAAAAAAAAAGGAAAAAAATTAACTACAATCTGGGATCGGGACACCACTGCTCGTACCAGTCAGTATTTGCGGCAGTTCCTCGTTCAGATCGAGAAGGAAGATCGGCCGTTCCTCCCTCGTATCGAGAGGGGAGGCCTTCAGTCCCTTGGACTAATTGGGAGAAGAAGAATTGGGAAAAAGGAAATTTTAGACGAAAATTGAGTAACGCTCGCCAAATAACAGTGTCGTTCTGGCGGACCAAGGTTCTGCATCTTCAACTGTTGCAATAATATCTCAAAATTTGGCTTACGGGCACTTGAGTCCTCTGCCAGAAGATTATCGCCACTACAAGTCATTTTTTTAGTAGTGATAACAAACCAGAGATGATTAATAATAATATATGAGTTCAGACGGTTTAACATATTAGAGGGAAACCCAACAGCAAGGACCTTCTTCAAATCTTGTAAGAATGTAGTGGCCTTTGGGTAATTTCGTTATAAAATCATGAAGGTTTTACAAAAAGAAACCAGACTTACAGTTCTTGATTAAAACCATCTTTCGTTTCCTTTTGCATCAGATACAGCTGGGTTGAGAAACAGGGAAATGGAATCATGGAAAGTTCTGCCGTCCCAAATTCAGTGATGGAATTTGACGATTCTTTCACGGGCCAAGGGCTGTGCCAAATCAAAAAATTAACTGCAAAATTTAAAGGCCCTGAAATATTTTTTAAGGACCCCGCTTTACCTATTTCCACGTCCGTGACTTGAGTTGGATGATATAATGGGTCATGTTTTTTATGATACAAGGAAGAAGCTGATGATTTAGGCTGCTGGAGTGATTTTCAAATTGATTTATTCAACTTATATTGTTTTTTTTTTTTTTTTTGAGAAATAATTTTTATTGTTAAGAAGGAGAAGTGGCATTCTTTAATTTATTGCTAATTAAAATAAAATTATTTATTATATTATATTTTATTGTTAAAAATAAAAACAAGCAAATAGTGCAAATATTTACAAATAATGAAAGAATAGCTAATAGTTAGCAATTTTCCCTATTAAACCAGTCTGATAGAAACATTACAATCTCAATCCTCTTTTTCAGATTATTTTCCACATTGATAGAGGTTTAAAACAACAAGAAAAATCATCTCTAAACTGGGGATTATTACATTATATTTTTTTTCCTCATCTTTGTATAAATTGTATAGTTATTTTCTCAATTAACTATTAGACAGAAATGACGAACTCAGGTCAAGTGAAGTCAAGTCATAGACTATCTTACACGTTATATTGACCTGGGTTTATTTCAGTCTTCTCCCTCTCCTCTGCTCAGCCTTCATAACCCCTTATATAATCAATCATCTCTAAACATTTTGATATGACAATTCCAAGTCCCCATTAAGTAACATCTCTCTTGCGTTTCCAATCATATCATGAAGTTAAGCAACCCATATAATCTTCTTCTTATTCTCCTTTTCTTTCTCCTTTCCCTAACTTGTCATGGAACTGATGAAAACGAAGAAGCAAAAGCTCTACTTAAATGGAAGGTACGCTTGTCCAACTCTACCACCATAAGCTCGTGGTCTTTCACAAACTCCACCAGCCCATGCAAATGGTATGGTATCACTTGTGATTCTACATCACAAGGCTCGAGCTGCCACATGCCGATCTGAATGGTACTTTGAATGAACTAGATTTTTCCCCTCTTCAGTACCTATCGGTTCTCAATCTGACATTTAATGATCTTTATGGACCAATTCTTCCAAGCATATATATGCTATCCAATCTGAAAATTATAGATTTCAGTGGGAATTCCTTCAACTCATCAATTCCATCAGGGGTTGGTACGCTCTCGAAACTCACCACTCTAGACCTTAGTGTTAATTTTCTTGGAGGATGCGTACCACCTGAGATTGGCAATCTTTCTAAGCTCAATTATCTTTCTCTCGGAAATGGAGAATATTATTCTGATCATAATAACTTATCAATACCATACCAGCTTGGTCAACTCCAATCTTTAAGATACTTATCACTAATTGCCACCAATCTAACTGGAGAAATTCCTCATTTCTTATCTAATTTGACCAATCTTACTTACCTTCATCTATCATATACTTGCTTAACCGGCTTAATACTCAATTCAAACGGAACAAATTTAGTGAAACTTCAGATTCTTGATCTCTCTTATAATAGCTTCGTTGGTAAAATACCAACTTCCTTTGGAAACCTCACACAACTGCTAGAACTTCACCTGGTAGAGAATAATTTCACAGGAGGGATACCAGAAGCGCTTGGGTCTCTTTCAAATTTGGAACTATTACATCTAGAATTTAATTCCCTAAGTGGACCTTTTCCGCAATCTTTTTGTAATCTAACAAACTTGAGTTCAAATAGGGTTTTAGAAAATAAGTTGTCTGGCTTGATCCCTTCTTGTATATTCACTAATTTGAAGCAACTTGAAGAATTCGACATTCGCAGTGACTTATTTCATGGAAAAATACCGCCAGAAATTGGATTACTCGAAGACCTGCAGCTCTTGTTTTTTTCCTTTAATAACTTCTCAGGGACAATTCCAAGGCAAATTGGTAATTTAGTTCATTTAGAAATCTTGGACCTATCATTTAATTCACTTATCGGTCACATTCCCAAGACAATAGGCAATCTCATCAGCCTCAAATATTTGGCTCACAATAATAATAACCTTACTGGCGTTATACCTCAAGAAGTAGGTAACTTGTTAATTCTAAACGCGTTATACATTAGCAACAATAAATTAGAGGGCACCCTCCCAAATACAATTTCTTTGCTTTCAGATCTTTGGTATTTTGCTGCTTTCTCAAATGTTCTTAATGGTTCGATACCTTTGTCTATTTGTAATATGAAGTATTTAATTTTCTTAGACCTCTCAGATAATATGTTCTCAGGGAAGCTCCCTCAATGTGGTGGGAACTAGAAAAAGTACAATATAGGAACCTAGCAAATAATTATTTGTTTGGAAAAATTCCCAATTCTAGACCAATTGTGTCTTCTCTTCAATGGCTCCATTTTAATGGTAATAATTTCACCAGGGAATTTCCCACTGCTTTATCGCACTGCAACGAGCTTGTTATTCTTGACATTGGTGAGAATAATTTCTATGGAGAAGTTCCAAAATGGCTAGGAAATAGTTTTTCAGCATTGAAAATTTTCAGGTTAAGGTCTAATGCTTTTCAAGGAGGTATACCACCAGAGTTATTCCTTATTTCTTCACTTCAATTTATAGATATCTCAAATAATAATATCTCAGGAAGTATCCCCCATGGTTTGGGTAATCTTGCTGGCATGAAAAAAATACAAATGAACGAATCAAGCATAGGATTGTTTATAACAAACTATTATTTTCCAAATAGCATGTCGCTAGTATGGAAAGGACATATATATGAATTTGTTGAGACGATGATCCCATTCATGGTAGGAATTGACTTATCACACAACTTGCTTTCTGGTGAGATTCCTGAGGAACTGACAAGTCTCTCAGGCCTGAATCTTCTCAACTTTTCAAGAAACAAATTAACCGGGGCCATTCCATATACAATTGGCAAACTAACAAATCTCGAGTCTCTAGACCTGTCAATGAATCAGTTATCTGGTTCAATTCCTCAAAGCATTGCTTCCTTAGATTCCTTGGTAGTTTTGAATTTATCATTCAACAATTTATCCGGACAAATTCCGTCTGGACGACAGCTACAAACTTTCATCGACCCATCAATTTATGAAGGAAATCCAGGGCTTTGTGGACCTCCTTTGAGCAAACGTTGTTCTTCTGGTGGTTCTTTCAATCCTGAGCCAGTTGAAAACACACACGATGAAGTGGATGATATGATTTGGTTCTATGTTAGCATGATACTGGGTCTTGTTTTTGGATTTTGGGGTCTTGTAGGTCCTTTGTTGTTTAAAACATATTGGAGGTACCAATTTTATGGTCTTGTCAATCGCATACAAGATAGGTTTTTCTGGATAATAATTTCTGTATTGTAATTATATAATATATTGTGAGAATAATGTAATTGTGCTACTCATAAGCTAGTTTGATGTTTTGTTATTGAGGAAAAACATGTTTGGTGTTATTTACTAAATATTTTAATATAAGTGTATCGTAATACAAAATATTATCTATTTATTCTTTATTTGTGGATTGATTGGAAACTTGTAAATATGAAATTTCTGTACCAAATATATATAAAATATTGTTCTCCAGTTGGCTCGGCTCTAGCTGAAAGAAAACTATAAAACGAACCTGACATGATTAATATAAGAGTTCTAACCGTTTAACATATTAGAGGGAAACTCAACAGCAAGGACCATCTTCAAATAGCGTAAGAATGTAGTGGCTTTTGCGTAATTTTGTTATAAAATCATGAAGGTTTTACAAAAAGAAACCAGACTTGATTCTACATTTTCTAATTTTATGAGAATGGGCTTGGACCGGCTGTGTAAAATGTAACTAGCCCAAGTGTTTTCTTTTTTTCTTTTTCTTTTTAATTGATAAATGTATAAAGAAAAAGGAACTCATGTAAATTCAAGATTATATAGTAATTAATTTTGGAAGGAGAATAATTAAGCCCTCTCCAAATTTCTCTAAAAATATAAAAAGAAATCAAACTTATAGTTCTTAATTAAAATCATCTTTCTTTTCCTTTTGCATTAGATACAACATAGTATTGATTTAATGCGAAATTGGCAATGGGTTTGATAGAGGTAATAATGAAATTAATAAAGAAACAGATAGATGGTGATGTTGAGAATCACTTACCTTAGTCGCCTTGCCTCTTTGCAGTCGCAGAATTCAACAAAGCTCACCTCGCGTAGAGTTCCCTTAGGGTGTGCTCCAGAATTTTGTGTTGGAGGGGAAGGGAAGAGAGGGAGGATAGAAGAAGGGAGGGAACGAGAAAAGAAGAAAGGAGAGAAAATACATACCCCGCAATTTGGAGGGAAACAAAATTTGGAAATTTTTTCATTTGAAAAAGAAAAATTGTCTCCTCTCCTCCATTCATCTCTTCCAAATAAATTTTGGAGCAAAGTAAATTTTTTCTTCTTTTCTCCTCCCCTTCTTTACTCTTTTCTGGAGCACACCCTTAGAAAAGAATTGGGTTGAGAAGACAATTTCGGTTTAATGATAACCTGGAAATAGAATCATGGAAACCGGTGCCATTTCGAAATCAGTGATGAAATTTGACGGGCCATTTCAATCAAACCTTCCTTTCACGGGCCAAGGGGTATGACAAATAAAATAATTAATTGAAAATTTTACAGGCCAGGTAATGAAATAAAATATATAAAAAAGGCCCTTGAAAATTGTGTGGTCTGTCGCAAATATATCCAAGTCAAAAATTGTTACTGTTACATTGATTACCAGCTTAGCTAGATGTAGATTTAACTCTTATATTGATTATAGAAAGAAAAATCGAATAAATTCATATTAATATATTTATCTATTATCAATATAGATTTTCTTGTATTAGACGTTAGTAATTGTATTGAACCATTTGTAAGCCTTTAAAAACGATCAGCTATTAACTTCTTCCAATTTCCAAACCATTAATGCCTCCTCTTTAATACATGCAGTAAGCCTGTAGGGATCTTGTTTAATATAAAATACATTTTACATTTCATAACCACAATTTAGAGCGCAGAAGCAACATGCAAACGGTTATGCTATGTTCTTACACTATAATAATTTTAATAGTTCACGAGGTTAAATTTCTGAACCGTGCCTTGGATCATCAACTCCGAACTTTACGCTCTTCGATTCCGTGGAACTTGCGGGGGAAAGGCGGCTGTTTCAAACTGGGTTTCCAATCTAGTCGTCAGCCATAATTTTTTTAGCATGACTGAGGCTCTAGGCACCGCCGCGGCTTTCCTTTTCTTTGGATGTGTGTCTTTGGTGGCTTTGGTTCTGATTTACTTTATCGTGCCGGAGACGAAAGGGTTGCAATTTGAAGAGTGGAGAGCGTGCTTGAGGAGAAGGGATATAAGGCACGGAAGACCAAGAGACCTTCTGTACCGCCGGCTTAAATGGTGTATTATCTACCTTATTTTGAAGAGGAATTGTCAATTATGTTTATATGAAAAATCTTGTCAATAATATTTATTGGAGGGGATTAATTGTTTGATATGTAATGGATTTATTTCAATGCTATAAGTTTGGGTGTTATTTTGCTATTCTTCTTTAGTTTTTTATTTCCTTCAAATGTTCCAGAGTAATAC
This sequence comes from Juncus inflexus, assembly GCA_024447665.1. Classification (NCBI taxonomy): domain Eukaryota; kingdom Viridiplantae; phylum Streptophyta; class Magnoliopsida; order Poales; family Juncaceae; genus Juncus; species Juncus inflexus. Next base: position 10,379,046 of record JAJHPC010000013.1, on the reverse strand, counting down.
AAGTTTTATTCAAAAACAAAAATAGAATAATACAAGTAGTATGTAATGCAAAAAAACGAACTACTATACAATATAAAAAAGAAAATTTGTATGAAATATGCATTCAAAGCCATTTAATCATTTGATAATGAAACTCATGGACTGTGGGTCTTCATTGAATTGTCCTCTTTAACCTGATTATATCTGAACGAGGCAAATCATAAGCCAAATATATTTGAATTTTACGAAAGCTCTATCTCTGGCTCATAATTTTTGCAGTGCTACACGGCAAGCCCAATCCGAGTCAGATTATTTCTCCTAGATAATGAAGGCATTTACTGCAAGAACAAAATTAATTCTAATTTTATTTTATTTTATTTTAATTTCTTTCTTACTTAATCGATATGTGAATTGTATACCTTAGCTATCTTTTTCAGACAAATGACAAAAAGCAAGCGAAATCAAGTCATGAACCACATCCTACGGTAACGTTATATTGACTGACGACTTTAGATGGAAGTAACGCTTCTTAATCCATATTTATTTTTTAATAATCACGCAGGGCTTAAAATCCAAAACCTGATATATTAAAAAGAAAATTAATTTACTCAATTTGAATCAAAAAGAAAAAAAAAATTATAGAAGGGCATAACTAAATTACCCCAAATTAGAATAAAAGAAAAAAATAACTGGTAGAGCACTAAGAAATAGAAAAACATAAGAATAAGAAAAACAAGCTAAAACCAACCAGTGATAAAAACAGCCAAATAAAAAGTAATACAAAAAAAAGTATAGAAACTATTAATAATTTTATTAATTTTTGTCAAAGATTCATATTATTTTGATATAACCATTAATGACAATCGCATGAGACATCTAATGCAAACTGCATGTAGTAGTTGCAGATTTTCAGACTATTTAATATGTGCGCAACTTTATACTTCCAAAATAAAATAATTTTGACACTTTGAATGATAAGATAATGGTGGAAACTAAAACTAATCGAAAATTGATGTCAGAAGAAACCAACTTGTTAGTTTTTGTTTTCATTTTTCACTTGCTAAACAATGGCATCAGCACTTGGCCTAAAAAGATAAACAAATTGGACAAGCTTTCTACTTGTAATTTTTTAAGAACCAAACTTCTTTCCAAGTGGAATCATCAAGTACTTCCAAAGGATTCTATATTCAATCAGGGTATACCTAACAAAATAACTACAGAGACAAACTTCTTGGTAAGGGTTTGTTTGGATGAGTAGTAAATGTTTGGTTTACTCTAGAATAGGGAAAATTTCCTACCTTTTCAAAAGTGCAAGTTTGGATCCACTTTTGGAAATTGGTAGGGAATTTTATATAGAAAGTTGGTCAAAAGTTTTTTTCTAGAAATTTTTTAGGAACTATTTTAAAACATGACAACACATTATTTAATAATTAATAATCAATAAATAATAATTAAAAAGTTAATAAATAATAATTAAGAAATAAGAAGTAAAAATAATAAATAATAAATAATAGTTAAAAATAATAAATAATTAATAATCAATAAATAATAACTATATACTAACAAATAATAACTTTAAAAATTATAAATAATAATTATAAGAATTCGAAAACTAATGAATAATAACAAATAGTTAATAAAAATGATAAAAAATAATAAGCAATGAAGTAAACTAATTACAAAATAGTTAAAAAAAATTAAAATAATAATAACTAAAATATAATAAGAATTTATAAAGAAAACAAGAATTAATAATTAATAAATAGTAAATAGTAAATAGCAATTAAAAAATAATAAATAAATAAAATAAAAAATTATCAATGGTAATTAAACATTTATATATGTCATTAATATGAATAAAATATAAAATAATTGAAAAAAATATAATTAAAAATTTACAATGTCATTAATGTTAGTAAAATATTAAAATAATTAATTATATATTAATAAATTTTTACATATGTATATTAATAAGATAAAATATTGAATAATTATTAAATAATTAAATTAATATTAAATTAAATTAAATATCACATAAATAAATAAATAAATTAATTAATTAATAAATATTTGAGAGGACAAATTGTATCATTTTGCATATAGTATTAAATACTTAATTTGCATACAAATAATTAATTTATTTATTTAATAAATAAATAAATAGTACTAAATAATTAAATAATAAATAATTTGATAATAATATAATGTTAAAATAATTAATATTTTTGTTAGTACCTATAAAGAAAAGAAATTTCATAAACAAATTCCTAAAAATTTAATATTTTGCATCCAAATATTTCATTTTGCCTACTCTTTAGAGTTCGTACTTTTTAGGATTGGAATTTCACAAATACTACTCCCTAGAAATATTCTAATCCTATACTAGAAAATTGGACACAAACTCTTAAGTCTACGCCAATTCGAAAAAGAATAAAATAAAATAAATTTCTTGACTAGGCTAGAGTCTACGCCGATATAATAAAAAAAAAAAAATTCTTGACTAGGCTAGAGTCTACACTCTACACCAATTCAATAAAAATAAAATAAATTTTTTGACTAGACAGTCTTACTTACAGTCGATATCAATTCAATAAAAAATAAAATAAAATAAAATAAATTTCTTGACTAGGCAATTCATGGAATCCTTTCTCTTGAAATCCAGACCATATCAATAAAAAATGCAATAAAATAAAATAAAATTCTTGCCTTGGGAAATTCATGGAATCATTTCTCATCTTACGTAATCCTACTTCCCTCTAGCGTAATAAAGAATTTTTTTGCAAAATAGAATTTTTATTGATGAATAATTAATCAGATGATACTATTTTAAAAATAACTCAGGAAATAACACTTTCGCTAGAGAGAATAACTTAATTTTTAATAGATCCACAACATATCGCTTGCAAGAACAAAAGATTAAGCGGTTGAATAACCTCCTTCACCGAAATCATGATCTGATTCTAGGAAAGCTTCCTTCGCTATAATTTCTCCATTATAAACTCTGCAAACTCAACCAATTCATAGTTAGCAAGATGCATGGTTTCGAAGATTAACCTCATTAAAAGAGCTTAGTTTCAGTTCATGTGATTTTGAGAAGGTTCCCGCTTGCCTAACAACCCTCCCCTCCCTGAAGAAACTAAAATTCACATCATGCCGTAACCTAATTTCATTTCCCGACAATGGAATACCATTGTCACCTAGTGAATTACACATATACTAAAGATCTCTATTGTCACTTAGTGAGTTACACATATATCAACAAATACAAGTTTTCCTAACTTAAATTTAAGGTGTACTAAAGATTATTTTTCTACAGTAAAACATTTTTAAAAGAGACCAAGTCACATCATAATTAATACCAATAGATAAGGTACAAGGCACCATATATATATTGTGTAACATAATGTGACTTAGTTATTCATGTAATATTTTTCGATTTTTAAAACATAACTAAAATGATATAGTACCAGTCAAGTATTGATACCGACATATCATGTCCAATACAATATATCTATCGGGAATATTTAAAAAATTATATATTCCAAAAACCCCCTCCTTTTAACTTTTCATTTTCAAATACTCCCCTAAGACTTTGTTCAAATATATAATGTACACAAACATGGTATGCTCACATCTTGCATGCACGCCAAATTTATTTTTTAATTCTGATATATATTAGTATGCATAAAATGTGAACTTTTTTTATTTCAAAATCCTATATTTTCATCTGAGTAATTTGATATCAAAAACCTGTATTTGACACTAATACGGTCCAGGGGGAGAAAACCCATTTCTTGATGGTCAATGGTCCAAGTCCTTCTGGGCTTTTATTTTTCCTCAGCTTTTTCTTTCTTTTCTCCGTCGAGTTCAACCCATTATTTTTGTGATGTTTTTATGTTGTAATAATGGGTTGAAGTGCATGTAATTATATAGAAAAGGATATTGTAATTTTTATATTTTATAGAAATTTTAGCTCTTAGATGGGGGACAAACTGAGCTCTCTCCAACTTTCCTTCAAAAAAAAAAAAAATTATGTACTATCCCAATCCGTATTCATAGAAATCTAACAAAAGCATGTAGGTTCTTGTTAAGATAATCTATTAGAACATTGCACATCTTAAAACTAATCAATAATCGACCTATCAGCTCTATTTTCCAAAGAAGAAAACCAAGATATCATTCATCGGAAGAAATTTTAAAGAATCTAAATGTGTATTTGGTCCAATTGAAATTGATCTGACCCAGATTTGACCTGAAGAGAACCCAACCCCCGTTTGATGAATCTACTCAAAACTCGGCAAAGCTTAATTAAAAACGAGAGAAAAGAGTAATAAACAGAGAAGACTCACCTAAATTCGAACTATCTATATCTTTCTCGGCCTTTTAGGCTAAGATCAAGTGTAAATTCGATCTATCCAGGCTTGAAGCGACGCATCAGCTGGCAGCCAGTGTCCAGTGAGTCATAATTTGGGATTTGGATTTGGACAGTTGACAACATGGTGGTGGCAAGTCTATCGCTATTTATAAGTTGATTAATTGGGTCTGTCACATTTCTCTTTTTCGGCCCAAACATTTTGGATAGGTAGAAAATCTGGCCCAATTTAACCGATTATTTTAAGCCTCTTTTTCATTTTTATTTTTCATATTTTATTTTTTTATAATAATTCTAAATGGCTCGACAATATTCAAGATTTCTATTACGTTGTCTTTGTTCTGGCTAGGAACTAAAAGGGGCAACGGTCCTCCTAAATTTTTTAAGCTATAATATATATATATATATAGCTATATTACTGTATTTTGTATAGAATTTTTTTTTTTTTTTTTTTTTGCTCTTTTATTTTGTATAGAAATTGAAAAAAAAAATAAAATATATATATATAGGCTTTAAGTCTACTCTGGTCACTTTCTCAACAATTTGCCACGGAGTGTCATTCACGCATTGAATGCACATCATAGTCCTGAGAATGAGGCCACCATTGACAATAATGCCAAGAAATTGAAAGATCCACGACATCACATTGGAAGATTTAGCGTCAGTTCTAGATAATCCAAGAATGAGAAAAAAAATAAAATTAACACATTAAAATTTACCGAATGTTATAAAATAAAGAACAAGAACAGTAAAAAGGAGAGAATTTGAGGAGACATTATTTATTCAATTATGAGATCCAGAATACAATAGTCACAACCTCCTTTATATAATAGAGGGTGAGTGCTGGACAAGAAATCTCTTGTCTGATTTAGAATTATAATAAATGAAATAATCTAATCTAAATACAATAGAATATACAGTAATAAATATCCTGCTACAATTTCTTTTATTCTCATAAGCATTTTCTAATTTATTTTTGTTTAGAGTCTAAGTATTGAATATTCATATTAATTATATTCATAACACTAAAAGAACGCTACCTTGGGAAAAATTATCAAATACTTGTTAGAAATGATTACTTTTAACCGGTTAGCAAATATATTCGTTCTATTCAATTAAGTAGGCAATATTCGTTGTTCATAGTAAAATATATATATATATATATATATATATATATATATATATATATATATATATATATATATATATATATATATATATATATATATATATATCAGAAGAATCCGGTTAGCCGACTGATAACCGTAAGACCGGCACATAAAGATTGGAAATTCTTTCCAAGTGGAATCATTAAGAAGGTGAATCCTCGACCTTTCATATCTTATCAAGTATACAAACAAGATAAACTATAGCATTGACGAACAAACTTCTTCGGTGTTCGTTCCTTAGGAACAGTAGTAGGAACTTTCTATATCTAGTCAATGAAAAAACAAAATAAAATAAATTTATATTCTTTATGGGCTATTTTCCATTGATATTGCAATGATTTAATTTTGTGTTTATTGAACAAAGTATGGATGGAACGGATATGTTCTGGGTGGAGGTAGCTCCATCCTCCAGGATGTTTTTGTAGTTGAGTGATGGTGTCTTGCGGGACAGCTCAGTTCACCTACGGTGAGTGTGACATAAAAAATGAGTTTATACAAGAGGACTCTCACGCGTTGCGCGAATTGCTTAAAACTGCTTGTATAATAAAAATGTGGAAAAATGTTATCATAGTGCAAATGTTATTGTTCTTATATTTTATTTGTTCTGAACTTGGCCTGAGTTTAGAGATTGAAATATTTGGTATGAACAAATACATAATAGTTGTTCAACGGTGAGAGCAAATACATAATCCAAATGATCTACAAAATATAAAAGGTGGATATACAAAAGATAAATAATGTTTTTTATAAGATACGGTTTCACTTAATTATTTATTGCTCCATTACGTATGCTCAAGCTAGAAGTTTTGTATAAATGTATTACCGTGCTTTAAATTAGTTTTCGTCAAGTTCTTTTCTCTAGAATCTCTAGAACATGCAGAATAGAACCTGGTGGAAGCGTAATGATAATACGTCTCTAACGCATATTAATATGAATAAAAAGATCTAATTTTGCAAAGAAATTATTTTCTAATGGTAACAAACTTATGATTGAATAATTCCACTTCTAACTGAATTTTTTATTTTGAGAGCTGAAATTGTTGCGTGCAGGTAAGCAATCTTGTCTATCAGATATTGATCGAACTGCACATATTACATGAAGAAAAAAATGGATGGTACATATTAAAAGGATATTGTGTCGTATTATATGGAGAGAAAAATGTTCAAAATTATATCCTATTATAAATTTAATATTTTGTTATAGTTTAATTAATTCAATTACTTTTTTTAACTCTTTTATTTTTTTAATTATTTTAGTTTTTTTAATTATTATCTAATTTTATTTTATTAATCTAATTTATTAAATATAGGTGAGGGTATTTTCAGCATTTAAAAAATTTAATAATTGGATGGATGGAAAAATTATTGTAAGGGGGTAGGAAATATATCTCAAATGAGTTATTTATAAATATTGAAAAGGTAGGGAGTTATTTAAAATATTCATAAAAGATAGGGTGTTATTTCTAAATTTTCTTTTAAAAAATAAAGGATATAAATTTCTCCATTTGAGCTATTATTTTCTTCTCCATTAATATTTTTTAGCCCTTGATTTTTAGATCCAATTGATAAAAGTAATGGAATGATGTGGCAAGAGGGATGAAGAGAAAAATATTTAGAATTATATTCTATTAATAATATGGCGACGTTCAAAAGATAAATAAAGAAATAGGTAAAATACTTGGCAAGTGCAAAGAACGTTCAAAGCAAAATGCTAGGGAAACGGACCTTTGAGAATTAATTATGTGTATTTTTTTCTTTTCTTTTCGAGATTTAACTTATGTTTGATGGAGTAAGAAATTTTTTGCTAAATATGTGCTAAATAAAATTATATTTGTCAGGATATAAATTCATGATTTTTTAAGTTCATATGTAATAGATTCTACTGTTAGGTTTTGGACGTGCATAACGCAGCGGAAAACAAAAATTTCGTCCAAAACCAATTCGAGGATCCGTGCGTATCGGTTAAATCAAAGAAATAAATTTTAAAGATACCTTCCGGATTACGCTTAATCCGTGACGCTCAAACCATGCGTGTTGTCTATGCGCCTCTAAACCGGTTACCGTCATAACCGATTTTCCATCCGTCTAATCCGTCTAGGTCAGATCGTGCGGAAATCATCTACCGCACATACAATTTGCCTCCACCGAAATTCTCAACAACCCGTTATCATCTTCTTAGACTGAATATATCACAAGCGCCGAAAGTACGAACGCCTCTACCAGTATCCACACGAACAAACTTCTTAAAACGGGAAGAAGAATAATATATATGCTAGTAACTTGTTCTCCTCTTGCATAAGAAAACTCTTTTTCTTCTTCTTATTTTATTTCACAAAAGATGTATATTTCCTCTCATATAATCACACTCTTTCATTTTTGTCATACAAAAAGAAAGCATCCTTTCATAATTTTGTCATACAAATTAGAAAGTATATTTTCTCTCTTTTGTCTCACAAAAGAGAATGTGAAATAATGAGAGAAAGAGAATGATGTGTTAGGTTGTGAATTTGGAGCCCTCTATATCCTTATATAGAGGTGAAGAGTAATATTTATTCACACTAAAATATGTGTATGACATCACTCATCATTATCCATATGCCATCATCTAGACTCTTCTAGATTACATGATCTTTTGTGCTCATAGTCTTTATATACATATATATCACATCTTATCACATAAGATGACAATATATATTATGACATTCTTATGCAACTCATCATATAAGTCGCTAGGATTTCCTGCGCCCGTTTCAATTTGTTCTTTGTGTGTGACCCTGTAGGTTCATTTACTGTTGGCAATAGACTTGACAGGCTATAAATCATGAGCGGACTCTAGCAAGCCATCATGACTACCAAATTTAAGTGAATATCGGTGATCCGATTTACCTAATCAACAATCACGTATTTAGTCCCTTTGTCACGCGATATCTATATCGATCATAAGGCATGTAATATGTCATCCTTATATAAATCGATTAATATTTCTTGATCCCAAATTAAACTAAACAAGAACAAATGACATTAATAACTCTTATTAATTCATTTGAGTATGGCCATACATTTCTTCAGTTCAATTCATCAAGAGGCCTAAAGATATCTCTCTCATTTATGAGAGGAACAAATCTCGTCTTGATTGCACTCATCTCTCTACATGATTCATTGTATACCTAATCATAACCGTTATGACCACCCGGTTAAAGACAATGTTAGCTTATATTAAAGTATAAAATTACTCATGTTAGGAACCGAGACAATCTCAGGTCAAAGGACTATAAATACTTTATGTTACAAGAATCGCTAATGACGTAAAACATGTAGCATTCTTATGGTGGGTCAGTCCAGTATATGGTCTCTAACATATATCTATGTTAATGACTTGATAACTATTTATCCATGATCAGTAAAACATAATCATCAGTCAACTAATATACTGGTGTACATTTATAGCTTGTGTATAAATATATATTTATATGTATCTGCAAGTATATTTGTCTCCACAAATATCCTATAAATGACCCAGGATGATTTAGAATAGCATTCATAACACTTTATAGTTTACTATCAAAGTCACGCACTTTGATGACATAAAGCTGAATTACATATTCATGGTCTATTTTAATTATATTCAAATAACTTATACGCACATATTATATGAAATATGTTAGAATAAATATTATTTTTATTATTACAATCCATCATCTAACTCACAAACACTTTAACATAGGGCATAACACCATCATCTACCAATTAGGCTATGGGATATTTGTTGTGTATATATTTTTGAACAAGAACTCGTGAGGAAATTTATTGGAGATCTTGACTTCTTGAGTTTTGTTGAAGGAAACTCCTTGGGATTTGCCTTAACACCGTTGTTTGGTACCACCTCGTTTATTAGGGAAGGGAACCGGGGACTTTTGAACGTGTCAATATTTTGAAAAGTATGATGAAAATACATAAAAAAATATATTTATTTTTTAAAAAATATAGTCAACATATTAAAATATATGTCATACTTTATAAACATAAATAGGGGTTTCCCCATTTATTATTGAGAAAAAAACGCTCACTATTGTTATTTCTGTATTTTTTATCAATTAAATTTGTAGCTAATTTATCAAAAAAAAAAAATATTCTTTATGGCATAAAATAAAGTTTGAATAGGCAAATTCATGGAACCTTCCTCCCTACGTCTTCCACCAAGTCAATATATAGAGTGTAACAATGAATAACAATGAAACAAATTTCATTCCAACTCAAAATAAAATAACAACTTTTTTTGTATTGTACCTGAAATGAAATCTTATGATAAGTGTGAGATCTTCCGATTATCAGACGATATTCTTTCTCATGTGATTTCGCTGACTTCCCCTAAAGACGCATGTTGTTGTGAAGTCGTTTGTCAGGCATTTAAAGTTGCTTCAAATTCAGACATTGTTTGGGAGCGCTTCATTCCGTCAGATATCATTTCCCGTTTTGTTGATCCTCTGCCTGTTTTCGTTTCAAAGAAAGAGCTCTACTTTCATCTGAGTGATCATGACACCCTCATAGATAATGGAACCATGGTATTTTTTTTCTCATCATTAAAAGTACCTTTGTTATTTTCCAATTATATAATATTATTATTTATTGGAATTATAAGTATATTATCTTCAATTTTGTTGTTGTATATATTTGCTTGATCTGTTTCCATTGTTACAAAATTAGACTTTCAGATTAGACAGAAAGACCGGAGCAAAAATCTACATGGTACGAGCTAAAAATTTAGCTATTGCGTGGGCCGATTCACAATACTGGCAAACAGTTCCTTTCCGTGATTCTAGGTATGCCATATTTCTTCGAATAAATGAAAATATACATTTTTTCATTATGAAGAAAACTCAAAGTCACACATTTATTTTATTTTATTTTATTGAATTGAAGACCCTAGGTCATGTCTAGGAGTCTGCAGTTTAATATTAATATAAAAATGGTCCAGTCATTATAATTATTTACAAGATCTAAAATAAAGAGAAACAATCAAAACAATAAAAGATAGAATAGTTAACAGCCAAGAAAATTGGCCCTATCTTAAGTCGTAGCTACGTTAATTTAATTTGTCTCTGGTTTAGATGATTTCCTTCCAGCGCAGCTTGCTCCCGTTGCTCTCTGTGTCGTTTGGCCCCATAGTTGTATGTCCTAGAGGATGAGTTGTCATATTCCTGCTTCATCCCTTGTTTCCTTTGTAAACATACGCACACATCTTTCCTTGTAGCCCCAGGATGGTATGTACTTGACATGCGAATGGGCATTCGTCAAATAAATGTTTCGCTGTCTCGGCATTTTGCATGCAGAGAAGACAAATATTTAGGAGTACAAATCCCCTTCTGCCCAACTGGTCTAGTGTGGGTATGTTCCTGAGCATTCTCCAAAGAAAAATCCTTACTTTTGGTGGGCATTGAAGTCTCCAGATATACTGATAGGGCACCTCAGTATTCGGAACCTTCGAAATAGTTCTGTATAGTGCAGCAGTTGTAAAGTTGAATCGTTTAACAACTTATGTTGCAATCTAGATACTCAAACACTAAACTCAACTAGGTCATAAATTGAGAAGCAGCAAAATTTTAAAAATAAATGATTAACAATTTTATTGAATATCTTTTCATAAATTGAGAAGCATAAAAAAAAAATTTGGTGTTCAATTTTTTTTTTTTTTTGAATAAATATGGTATTCATTTCTCTCTGCCTTTAAATGATTTTTTATAATTGGGATATTCATAAATAGAGAAGTATTGGATATTTCAACATCTTTCTTTTTCGCATTTACTTGATCTTTGCCTTTAAATGATTTATGATTATGTAACATACATTCTCTTGTCGGCTTTTTTTTCTTGAAAAATGAGTATAGCAGGCGAAAAGCCTGCCGAATCAAATTCACTAAAGCAAAGAAAGAGTAAATCATTACAAAACTCTACAAGCTATCATTGAAATCAACATAGAACCAAAAGACAAACGAAAAAGAAAGACTCCAATGAAACTTTAGCTGTTTATGTGGTGTTTAAACGGGTGATACAAATATTTTCTCTACTTGTAAAGCAGCAGGTATAGATATAATTACCAGGTCCAAGCTAATCCAGGTGGCTTTCGTCCAAGCTACTTCTGATGTCTCGATGGCCTCAATTTATTATAAATTGAAGATCCTGATATTTCTCTATTTCCAATGGTCCCCACAGTCTGCTTAATAGGGTTTCTTCTCATGTTAGCCATTGGTTTATCACATTTAGAATGTTGAAGTTAGTAAATAGTTCCGAAAAGATAAGGTGTACATTTGGACATAAATATATTTTCACTAATTTATAAATGGTTTTACATAAATAAAATTTCATAATCATTGATATATGTGCAAGACGAGAATGAATGTAAATTTCTTAAGATGAATAACCGAAACTTCTTTTCTTTTATGCATCCTAAGGTTTGGGGAGATAGCCACTCTTCTGTTAGTATGGTGGTTGAGAATATATCTCTACTTTGATATCAAACACCTCTCTCCTGAAACCATGTATGCTTCCTATCTTGTATACAAGCTAGAAGATGACTCGGATGGATTGGACGATCCACAACAAACCGTTGTCGCAGTCGGAAATTACCAGGCAAGACACACGGTATGTCTGCAACCAGAAGATGACGAGTCGTCCGAAAACATAAGATTTCCGAAAGAACGGCAAGATGGGTGGATGGAAATGGAACTAGGAGAGTTTTATGTTAATAAAGGTGAAGTTGATGAGGTCATTACGGGATTAGAGGAGATTGAAAAATTGTATTCAAAGAATGGTTTGAATGTTGAAGGCATCGAGATAAGGCCCAAGAGAGTTTAAGCAAAAACAAAGAGATAAGGCCCAAGAGGATTGGGATTGAGACTAGATATGCTTTACTTGGCTGATAGTACTGATCTTGCTGTATTAATATTTTATGCATGTACCTCAATCAAGTTTGTTGCTTTTATATTGTTGGTATGGTCACTAAACATTTCCTAAACATTTTATCCACCATAGTTTTATACATTTTCAATTATTTATTATAATTTTGTACAGAACTATTATGTATTTCTATATACCCATTATACTATATCATTTTTTAATATCAGAAACTTCTATATGAATTACAACATATATTCTTGTTTTTATCATATTTTTTATATGTTCAGTTCATCTTTTTGTATATATCAATATATCTTTTTATTGTTATACTATATATATATTTTTTTAATTCCGTCGACATTAGTGACAAATAAGCTGATGATGCATATTACATCCATGTTTTATCAATCCATTCTCTCCTTCACAAGGGAGCTTTACTATATTAGATCCATGTGTTTATCCATCCATTTTCTCCTTCAGGGGGGAGCTTTACTATCAGAAAGTTAACTTTGCCTTGCAGTTGGTTGGTGTCTGCGAGAATCACATTATCACATTAGACCTTTTTCTTTTTTCTCCTTCCGAGTAGAAAAAATATAACCACAAAAACTGAGGTAAAGTAGGTGGTTGGAGTCTAACCTGGCCGTGATAACTGGCAGAAGCTCTTATACCACAACAAACAAATTTTCATTTGTTAATTATTATTATTATAATCATCATCATCATCATCACCATTAGGAGAAGTTTCGCGCTAACTGCAAATTTTAAAGTTTATTGTTAATTAAATTTAAATTAATTAATTCTATTATAATTTGAAAGTCCAATTATGTAAATTTAATTATTTAAATATACATTATTATATATATATATATATATATATTCTTTTATATTCTTATATTTCAAATTTTAATTTTTAATTTTTAATTATCTAAGTATATATTATTTTACATATATGTCTGTTACATAATCATTTTTTCATATATTATGTGGTACATATGCCATCATCACATAGTTAAGTAAAATAGCAAATTAAGCAAGAATTATACAATTGTGAAGTTCAAAACATATAGAAAATTCAAACGAAATTATATATGAAGGTTTTAGTAAGAGATAAACAATTGAGTGAAAGCGGTTTAACATAAACCAAATGAGTTAGAACTAGGGTTCTAAACAGTTCGGATAGGATCACACCACATACCGGATTCGGTTCAAATACTACCGGATAAAAATACAAATATGGATATTTATACGGATATCCAAATACAGACGGCCGGTTCTTTCAAATATATATTTAATTATTAACAATAAAAAAAAGACAAGCTAAAACAAGTCACAACAATTTTTATAAGTACAACAAATAAATTTCGATGAATACGAATAATCCTTATTTGTATCCTTATATATACATCCATATCTGTATCTAAATGTAGAGTGAAATATCCAAAAATCGATAGTATCCGTTTTACAAATTATCCGGATACTAATATATTATTCATATCCGTTCAGATATGATCAATATTAGAAAGCCAAATCCATTATCGTATCCATATTCGTATATGGGATACATATATTTTTTATCCGAATAGGGATATTTTGGGGATACAAATACGAGTCGCTCAGATATTATCCAACCCGTTTACACTCCTAGTTAGAACAAGGCATGTCATTGATAAAAGATGATGTAGACTTATAAAAATCCTTAAAAATAGTTGTAAAATAACAACACATAAAAGCAAAAAAGTTATGGCCATAAAAAAATTAGTGATCAAAGAATGACTTACATTTGTCCATACTTTATCATCCAACGGTTGAAATAATTTGAATTATATGGCACAATAACATAGTTGAAAAAATAATGGGGTGGAGTTGTCGCTATCATCATCGTCGTCGTCGTCATCCTCATCATCATCATTATCATCATCATCATCATCATCATTATTATTATTATTATTATTATTATTATTATTATTATTATTATTATTATTATTATTATTATTATTATTATTATCTTCCTCTAGCAATAAAGCGGTAGTTTTAGATGTGTCTTGATTGGCCCTTTTCTTTCTTACCATATAATTTTTTTTTTTTGGGCATATAGTGGTTATGATATTCGTATGCAAATAGTTAATGTTGTTTTTATCATTTGTATATATTACTTTAAGATATTTACATACTGTTTTATGCTAAATTTATATATTATTTTACCATGTTTAATTAGTACATTTAGTTGAATTTGTGTTTTATTTTTTTACTCATTTTGGATAATATATTATGCTAGCTAGTTGTTAGTTTGGATTCTATCAAACATTATTCCATAAGTTTATAAAATTATTAAGATATTATAAAATAATATATAATATTATCATAACAATGAAATCAACAGTTTCGAACCCCCGCACACATACAATTAATATTTGAAATAATTATATCTGAGCTGCTCATTTCATTCAGATCAAGAATTATGATTAGAGGGTATAAAAGAGGGTAATTGACCCTGATCCTATATATATTTTTTATATATATAGAGAGAGAGAGAGCCTAAAAAGCTTGTACAAGTATGATTTTTGCTTGCAACTTTTCTACCATTAGATCTGGCGTCAAGATTCGTGTCTTTCTCCCTCCGTTTCTGTATTTTCTATCTCCGTTCATCTCTGTGCAAAAAACAGATCCAAAATCTCAGCTCCCCCCCCCCCAATCTGCTTCTTTCTTCTCCTTCTCTCACACAAAAGAAGATTGAAGGAGCTCTCTCTCTTCTTCCAGCTGAGGCCTTCTCCTCACCGTTAACCTGTAAAACATGCAAGCCGTATCACATCTAGGTATTTGGAAATAACAACAAGTCCAATAAAGATATTGAATTAATTAACATAAATTCCATAGCAGCAACTCTTTGATCGTATTGAGCTTCAGTTTTTCGAGAAACATTATGGTTAGAACTAAAACTCACATTGTTTTATTGATTTCGGATTAGTTTTGTTTGAACTGACTTATTTTGGATGAATTCAAACTTAATTGAGACTTCCTAACAGTAATTTTAACTGATTTGAGAGTGATTTTGATGGATTTTGGCTGAACGGGGACAATTGAGCTTATTAGGCTCTTTTTAGGGTCTGTTGGGGTTGAATGAGGTCAATTTGGGTTTATTAGGATCTAGTTACATGTTTATTTTATTTTAATAGGGTCTAATTAGGCTTTATTATGTTTTTTGTATATATACAGGAGTTGTGGAGAAAGGATGGATGCATGCTTGACTTGTAAGATGATGTTGAAAGGGTGGTAAGTGCCTTGCAGTTGCCATTCATCAAATGTGCATGATATTATTGGCCTTCTTCCTACTGATGTAACCTGAGTTTTACATGAACATGATTTATACTTAGGATCAGAGATGCTTAGCATTAGGATTGGGGATGGAAACTTGGAGTGTTGGTAGTGTATGAAGATGTAATTTGGTACCAAATTAACATGGTACGTATTTTGGTTTGCTTGTATGAATTTTGTTGAATGTGTATGAATGAAATTTTTGTGAATCTGAGTTATGGCAGTGTTAATGTATTTTTGTTTGTTTGTGTGTTAATTTTGTTAAAAATTATATGCTTGTTAATATTTGTGTTATCTGAGTTTAGTAGATATACTTTTTGTTGCCGCCTGTTAATATTATATATTTTGATACAAGTCAAGTAATACAATTCGATTAATCAATCTAGTTTGAATTTGTTTTAAATGTGAATCTAGTTTGAATTTTGATACTCAAGAAAATTTAATGAAGAGAGGATGGACAAACAGTGGTAGATGTGTCATGCGCAGACAGAATGATGAGACGGACAATCACATGTTCGTTAACTGCATGGCAACAAGAACAATAAGAGATAGACTATTCCCTCAGCTAAGAAATTCGAGCAATTAAACAGTACAACAAGTGTGGTGGGAGACAAGACAATTAATGCAAACCAAGAAGGACAAGAGTTGCTGGGACATAAGATGGTGGTCCTATAGCTGGGGATATGGTTAATGCGAAACGGGATAATCTTTAAGGATGAAAGCTTTAACGAGTGCAGACTGGAAGCTTCAATTGACGCAATGCGAGAGGAGTGGATCAAATATTGTATGTAAAAAATCAAAACAAAATAGTCAAAAGAGAAGGTAGGAGATGAGAAAGGATGATTTAAAAAGAGGACAACAATCTGTTGGTTAGGATAAAATTGGGAGTAATACTACAGATAGGGTTTTTAAATGGTAGATTTTGTTTTCTTAATGTAACTATCTTAGGTGTGTACTTGTAAATGAGTTTATATCAATGAGATAACGGGCCATTTGGCTCTATTTCCCTCAAAAAAAAAATGATTATAAATTTACGAAAAATCTAATTATGAAAAGTCACCATTAAGACAGAGAGAATAAATGACAAAAAAGATTTTATAAGAACATAAAAATCATTTGAAGGCAGATCGCATATGTCAGAGAGGAAATGAATACTGAAAATAATTTCAAGGTGTCTCGTGTCTTTGTTTGCGTTTTAAGATGTTGAGAATTCAAATTTCATTATTGCTCATTAGTTAAAGATAGAAGTGGGACTTTGACTCTTCTTCATAATGAAAAAGATATATTTTCATTTATTTCAAGATATATAGATACTAAATATGGCATACCTGGAATCACGGAAATGAACTGTTTGCCAGTATTCTGAATTGGCCCAGGTGATATCTATACATTTAGCTCCTACCATGTAGGTGTTGGCTCCTGTCTTTCTATCTAATCTGAGAGTTTATTTTTTGCAAAAATGGACATCTATGTTGCACGGATACAGATACAGATATCGTATTCAATACGATACGACGATATGGCAAATCTTAAAAAATATAGGATACGGATACGACAATTTATATTATTTTATTATTTATTAATTATATTTTATATATTTAATTAATTTATATATATTTAGATATTAGACTTTGATGTACGAGATACTAAAAATTTATTATTATAGAAATATCTTGATTATTTGTTTGTTATAGTTAATTAAATAATTAGATATCTTAATTTTATTTTATTGATTTTATATATGTAATCATATATTTTAAGAATAAATATTCTTACGTTGGAAGTATCCGATGCGGATACGGGAAGTATATGTGAAGTATCCGGTATTATTTTGGAATAAAATATTATGATATGCCACGTGGCGTGTTCAATACGGTATCCGAGCATCCGATACGAGTATAAGTATCCGATACGGTATCCGATATGATACGGCTGAATTTTTGAATTATCCGCGCAACATAGATGAACATGGATAATTAAAGCAAATACATAACAACAATATTGAATATAAGAAGATAGTTGTTTTCCAACAAAAATAAACTACCAGGCAAGGCATGGATCCTGTTTTTCAAAAAATAAATAAATAATAAATGGAATTGCTACAGATAATTACTATGATTTTTTCAAGAAAAAAAAAATTCAGGGAAAAGAACTTCATCCACACTACTAAAACTAATGTGCAAGAAAAATAACAAAGCTACTATTAATGATGAGAAAAATACCCTGGTTCCATTATCGATGAGGGTGTCATTATCACTGAGGTGGAAATACAGCTCTTTCTTTGAATCAAAAACCGGCAAAGGATCATCGACACGGGAAATGGTATCTGAAGGAATGAAGCGCTCCCAAACAACATCTGAATTTGAAGCAGCTCTAAAATGTTATAACATAAAATTTTAAAAAAATAAAATGAAATGAATGAATGAAATAATATGAAAATGTTGAAAAGTCAATAAACCGCTTACCTTGAACACCCATTCACACCTTCACGACTTAGAGCTGAAATTTTCATTTCATTTTGGGCTGGGATGAATTAAGCGGTGCCCATTATTTTCCTTATAATAGTTTGATATCATTCCTTCTCTCTCTAAACACAAAAAAAAATAAAACAATTTTCTCAATAGAGAGAGAGTAAGGCATGGAGAGAGAGGAGAGCAGCGGCTGAAGAGAGAGCGCGAGTAGAAGCGCGCCAAGTGAGAAGTTTGGGTCGGAGGTCAGCATCACCGGAATTCACGTACCGAAAAATTTATTTCGATATATGAATTTAGAAACTGATTTCAATTAAATCGGAGATTAATACAAGAATTTGTACCGATACGACTTTAACTCAAAATATCTATTTAAATATGGATCGTAAAAATAATAGTATATATTCTTAAACCTTGTGTTTTCCTTATAATTCAGTCTAATATCTTTCCAATTATTCCTAGACTATTCTGTAGTAAATATGAAATTAATTTCCTATTTTGTTTCTCATTTCAAAATCCTGCAAACATTCCTGTTTTTTTCTGTTCGGACACGAAATTTCGCACTAATCAGTACCACATAAAATCTTGCAAACCCTAATAATAAATTCCTATTTAAAGCCATGTTTGTCCTTCCTCCTTTTTTTTGTTTCCCTAGCCGAAAATCCAATCCACCATCCTCTCTCTTTGTCTCTTTCCCCTGTTGCGCACACAAAGCGAGAAGCTTGTCTCCTTGTCTCCTCTTGAAGCCAACAAGGAGCGACACGTGGACCAGTCAAGAAGTAGACACGTATGACTCTTTTCCTCATCTCCCAATCAAGATTCGCCATGTGGTTCTGTCAAAGCTTTTATATTCTTATTCATCTCCCAGTTCTGTCTCTATTTGCTAGTGATGCATAAAACTTATTTTAAATCTATTTTTAAATTAACTTATCAATATTTTTAAATTAGCAAATAATTTATTGATTGTGCAGAATAACCTGATCTGTTATTTAAAGTCCTAAATTATTATTATTATTAAATTTTTCCAATTAATTATGATGCATGAAGATTTATTTTTATTTTGATTTATTTATGTGATAAAACACGCATTTGATTTCGGGTACAACTTGGGGAGACTATTCAGAATTTCAGAATAAAACAAAAGAAGAACTGGGAACTAAAATCTGGGAAAACAGGGACTGAATTTCGTGTCAGAAAAATTGGGATTTGGGGTACTAGTCCGGGTCTGTCCAGATCCGGAATTTAGAAATCTGGGATTTGAATTACCAAATTTTGTTTTATTGATATCTCTTAAACCGTACTTCTGTTTCCTGCAAGTAACTAGTCGATTTTAATTGTCTCGACGCAAGGAATCTAATTATGTCATTTATGTCAGCGTTTGAGCTTTCTGTTTTAAAAGTGCATGTTCTTTCATAAGCATATAGATTGGTTGTTTTGTCGTGTGGTTATCATTGTGTGTACTTGGATTATGATCGAAGCTACTTGTAAATTATAGCCTCCGGCACCTTAGAAGACGAACTTGTGGAAGGAGCATCTACTGACGAGGAAGCAGGAGTAGAAGTTGCAGCTGCGCAAGGTTGAGGATCTGAGTTATTTGCTTGCTCATCCAGGTTAGGGAATTTGGATTTGGATCTCCTTTGGTTCCGTTATTAGTATACTCTGTGATTGCTTGATATATTATGTTTCGTATTGATATATATATATATATATATATATATATATATATATATATATATATATATATTTCCCTTGATATATTTTGTTACTTGTATGATATAAATTTGTGGGTGTTAAATAATAATAATTGAGGGTTAAATAATCTAAATAATTGATATGTGTCATGATTATACCTATAGGGACTAAGTAACCCGTAATATTGTATATTATGTTAAAACACCAAACGAAAGAAATAAAATGAGATAATAATGATAAAATATGGTAAGATAAAAAATAAAAAAAAGTAATATAATTAATACAAGATAAAATGGAAGAAGATAAGATAATAGAACAAATAATAAAAGAAGTAAAGAGAAGAACGAGAAAAGAAGAGAAGAAGTCAGATCTGGCGGAAAGAAGCCGGTTCCTAAGTTGCAATCTTGGGCAAGGACTCGCAACAATGTTAGGGGTTCCTAAGTAGCAATCTTGGGCAACCTGACGGATAGTGGGATCTCCTGTGTAGCAAGCTCAGACATCTCACTCAATAATTGAAAAATGAAAAAATTAAGTAAATTAAAGAAGACTATTTTTGACGATAATAAACATATAAATTAATAAGAAAATAAAGAAATGAATTAAATAAAGAAAAATAATCAACGAATTTAAGAATTATAAAGTAGGAAGTAATAAGTATAGGTATATATATACACACACATATAAGTATAATTATAATGAGAAAATACGATAATAGCTTATATAAAAGTTAATCTGAAGGAGGCTGGGTTTCGTTTATTTTGCTTTTTATCCTAACTGAGTGCGTCCGTACTCATCCTCTTTTTATTGTTTCGTTGTTGGCCCAGGTTAGCGGATTTATGAGAAGCCTTGGGGTATCTGGAGCGGCGAAAATATTTATCGTTATTTATTATTATGTTGTAGCGTACTTTATTATCTATTTTAGTAAGACGGTGAATTAATTTGAATAACTGATGTCATGGGACTATTTACGTATTTTGGATAAATTAAGACTTCTATCATATCTGTGTGAATAAGTATGATGATACCTTGTAGTTACGGCTACGGCGGTTATCCCGCTTCAAGCCCTATATTTAGGTTTTGGGACGTGACATTTACTCGGATGTTTTATGAGTAAAGTGCACAACTAGAACCATCAAGATATAATCCAAGAATTCAGTTCTCAAATTCGAACGAGTACTGAAGTAAATTAAATTTTATTTGGGATTCTCCAAAATTCGAACGAGTACTACTGAAATCAATTAAAATTTTATTTGGGATTCTCCAAAATCTCGTAAAGTCAAACTGGAAACTCAGTTGTCAGGGATTATACTTTACGGCCATTAAGAAAAAAAAAATCTAGTAAAGAAATAACAAAATCAATAAACAAGAGCAATTGGTGTTATGTCAACAGAATATGATCGGCCAAATATGAAAATATGATCAGCCAAATTCATATCTATATTTTAGTATCATATTTACTTTCTTTGTATCTTATTTTCAGTATTTTTTACATTATTTCAAGTTTATTTTATAAGAATTCAGTTATTGTTGATGTTTGTCTTTAATTATAGGAAAGAAGTGAATTGGATCCAAATGGAGCTTAAAATGAGTATTTTGGAGCTACTTAGAGGGGAGCCAAAGTCGGATCATGGGCCAGACCTACAGGTGCACTCTTCATTACCGCAACCGCGCTAGACATCACAACAACCACAGCTAGTGAAGGGACTACCCAGGAGAAGATGAACCGTGACCGCGGTAACCAGACCCACCAATCGAGGGTCAGACGAACTGGCGCCTTGGCCTAATTAAAAGCCCAATTGAAACCAAACTCAGCAACCAAAAGCCCTTCCCCCTCATAAAGCCAAAATCACGCCCTCGAGACCCCAAATGAGAATTCAAAACACTTGGAAGAAACAAAGGGTTTTGTCACCGGACCTTAAACCCTAGAGAGATTCGGAGATAAGAAGAAGCCCTTATGAAAGAAATCAGGAATGGAAGGAGGAAATCAACAGCCGAATTGGAGGGGTGCGAAGCGGAACGCTACCAAGGAAGGTATCGGCATCGATCGGAGCCGTAAGGAGAGCCAACAAGAACAACATGACTCCGGAAGAGGATGCACGGCTACAACACCTTAAGAGGCGGAGCTTCATTCCAACGCGGAGGATAAACTTCGACAACCTAGCCCCTTTGGGACCCAACCTCGTGCTAAGGTGGATTTTGATCGGGTGGGATTGGGTCACTTGATGGACATGACTCAACTCCAAAACCGAAACTTGACCATGGAATTCCTCACGACTGCAAGATTGGTGTGACCTCTGACCAACCCGACTGAAAAAGTATTGTGCTTTAACATGAACACGGAAAGGCGCTGCCTGACCCTGGAAGAGCTCAGGGAAGCCTGGGTGATAGAGCCCAGAGCGAGATAGCTAATCAAAGATTCTTGGGACCTTAACCAATTTTGGGATTGGATTGGGATGGGGGCTTACCACGCAAAGAAGAGTAGCCTTAAAAGAGTCTACAACCCAATGATAAGGTTAGCCCTCCAAATTCTATCTACAATCACTTTCCATGGTCCAGCAGGGAAGAGGTGATCCCGAGGAAAATAAAACTCAGGGTAGTTTCAGCGATGACCACCGAAGGAGACTATACCGTAACCATGGTAGAGGAGATGATCAAACACCTCCTCTAGGAAGCCAACGGGAGGGGACAAGATGAGCTCTTCGATGGAGCCCTGGTTACGAGAATATACAGATATGTTCACAAAAAAGATATGGAGAGGGAAGACCGGAGAGGGATGAGAAGTTGGACATGGACTTCCTAAAGGGCAAGAAGTTCATCAAATAAGAAGGAGAGATATTTCGGTAGAAGACGTGGAAATCACCGGACATTCTACTGCCGAACAAAGAAAAGACCGACGTGAGAGATCTTGAAATATGTCAACCTCCACCGCCTTCTCGCAAAAACTAAGGGAGTTATTCTTTTTCCCTCTCCTTTTTGTTTTGCATGTCCCGAGGACCAGAAAAAAATCTTAACTTGGCTAGAGTTTTAGTAGTTTTAGTTATTGCATGTAGTTTAGTTTTATTTTTGCATGTCAACTTTTTATTTACGTACTTGCATGTAGGTTAGTTTGCTTTTGCATGCATTTTCAAAAAATTTCGGTAAAAAATACCTAAATAAATTAATAAAACCAGCAAAAACATAAAACAAATCCGAAAAACTCATAAAATAAAATAAAATTAAGTAAATTAATAACAAAAACCCACCGACCAAACTTGTTTGGTGCACCAACCTTATATTAACTTAGGGTCATGAGTATAAGACGAGTTTAAAGTTAGGAGAAGACCCTTCCATCTATGAAAGAAGTCCGATTGCTCAACACTTAGTGCTTGGCCAAGAGGGTAGGGACAATTATAGGGACTGACCTCAACCTCTAGACCCAAAGTCTGTCTCAAGCTCACAATATAAACCAAACAATAATCCCATCTATATTTCTAACCCGTTAGCGACCGAAGAGTGGATATTGGCATGATTTTGGAGAAGGAGGATAGGTTGTTCCGAGAAGTAGTGGGAAATATGCATCATTGACGAAATTATCAGGGGAAAACCGCAATCGATGGGACAGAGACCCTGACCGCATAAGGAGTAGCCGTGACTACACCTTACTTGACCCGGACCACACCAAATTAAGACTACAGAGAACCCATACGGAGGAGATTTAACCACTATCGTGGTAACAGTAAGCTTGACTGGAGGAACCTCAACTGACCGCCACTCAGGTTTTTTACTGGCTCTCATGCCCCACCGAAGAAACCGACCATCATGGTTCGAGTCAACGAAATTCGAGTTACACATAAAAATAATCGCCGGAGATGAAAAAATAAGAAAAAGAAATAATAACGAACTGCCACCATAAAGCCTAGAAGTAGAAAGAAAAATAAAGAGCTGGCAGGCCGAATTGAGGTAGGAGAATTTTACAAGTCGTACTCAAAATGGCTAGGAGAAGAGAGGAAATTAAAAGCCAGACAACTCATGATTAGTGGGAATGCATGCCGCTCAATTAAGTTTGGGAGAATAGATTGAACGTTAAAAAGTTAGCAGCTGTGAGAGACTAACAATGAAGTCATGAATTTGCATTATTTAGTATTTACTTATGTGTCATATAGTGATTAGTGGAAGACTTAAAATGGACTAACAAGAAGTCATGAAGAATTATACCATCTAGAATAATTTTAATTATATGTTCTACCTAAAATGGACTAACAATGAAGTCATGAACTTACATTATTTAGTATTTACTCATGTGTCATAGTGATTAGTGAAAGACTAAATTGGTTAAATGACTAAATTATTTAATCATGCCATCATACAACCAAACAAAATAACCAACAAATTCTCAATATAAAAATCAAGTTATGACACCAGTACTTGCACAACAAAACAAAATCTTCTTCTAAGATTCAAATTTCCAAACGACTAAATTAATAAAATTTTAATCCATCTATTAGTTTTCCTTGAACATTGTATTGGCGGTCTTGGCTCAATTTCTCTTTCTTAGCATCATCCTGCATGTAATAATAATTAAAAAAAAACATGCATTAAAATTTGAAAAGGGAACTTTGGCTTATTTATATTGGTTATAATGAAAGTAATGGAGGTATCCAGTTTTAGTAATAATGGAGAGGAAAAGAAATAGAGTGTACCTGAAAAAAGGTGTAAACAATCTTTTCATTGAAGTCATTATTTCCTTCCATTGCTTCCCAATGCTTGTCTGCATTAACTTTTTTTTTTTTTTAAATAGTATATTAGATCATAATAATACATATTTCTGAAATTAATGGCAAAATATATCACAAGATTTGTTCTATTCAAAATTATTAAATCCGTAAAGAAATCAGACGTCACGCAAGAACTGAACCAGATAACCGTGTTGCTAACAGAGAAACAGCAGTAACACGGCAGCACTAAACCAGCAGTGACCTTGTGATTATCAGCAGCGGAAATATTAGTGCAGCAATACGCTCACACTAGCCCAAGAAAGGAACAATAATAGAAGAAGAAATGATTGAACAATGAAATTTGAAAAATAAGATAAATTTCTTATTACATGAGAAAGAAAGAGATACAAAATATTATTGTTGTTGGAATGAATAAAACTAGGATAGTCATATCTAATATAAGGAATAATCCAAAGAATTATTGTCCCAATTAACACCTATACAAGGAAATACTAAATCTCCTTGTCAAGAAATCTAATTCATGGTAATACCAAACTTTCTTATCAAGAAATATTATTTCAAAGAAACATCTTTCCTAATTTGTTGACTGCCTTCATAACATATAAATGCATCTTTATATTTTAACACTCTCCCTTAAAGTGCATTTGGCCACGACCCCAACTTGGCTCGCAATAACTCGAATGATCCCTTGGAAAGAGACTTGGTGAAGATATCAGCCACATTGTCAACGCTTCTCACCTCCTCAACTCCAATAATTCCATCCCGCCTTCCTTTTCACGAATAAACTGTGATCCGAACTCGAAGAAGAATAACCACAAAATTGCAAATATTTCGTAATCTTGCCCATACCAAGCTCAAGGTACCTGCTTCAAACTATGCAGCGCCCTCTTCAGCTTGCACACATAGTCAGGACGTACTTTGGAAATATATCCTACCGGTTGCTCCATATAAATTTCCTTGTCGAGTTCACCATACAGGAAAGCATTCTTCACATCCAGCTGCCACAACTTCCAACCTAACGAAGCAGTCATTGAAATCACAACTCGCACGGATATCATCTTGGCGACATGACTAAAGGTCTCTTCAGAATCCTCACCATACCGTTGAGAAAAACCTCTCGCTACAAGCTTAGTTTTTTAGTGCTCAACACTCCCATCCGGCTTGCGTTTCAACTTGTAGACTCATTTGCAAGTAACTGGCTCCACTCTCTTGGGTTTCGGAATAAGATCCCAAACTTCATTTTTCCGATTGTAGGGCTAACTCTGTCATGTATTGTAGGGCTACAATACATGACAGAGTTTATGCCGACAAATTGTTGTATGACCTGGCAAAGGATACCTATAGTCAAAAGTACATAACTCAATTATTAAATTATTTAGCTATATTATATTTTTATGACTAAAAAGCATGAGAATATTATTTCTTTAATTTCTATCTTTAATACCTGCAGCCAAACCACGGCGAACAACCTTACAGCTCAATGCCTTCTTAATCTTGCCAAAGAAACCGTCTTCTCCAATGGCGCCTTCAATGGCAATCTCTTCTTCAACCGACTGGCGAAGCGCTTCGATTTCATTGTTGAGCTCCTCAGCTGGATAGATTTTCTGCAAGATTTCCACAGCTTCTTCTTTCCTGTCCTGCTCATCAAGAGAAATTACTATTAGTTAATGGTTTGATCTCACATGTTTCCATGTCACTGAATTTCAATGGTAAAAATGATTTGTATAGCGATAATGATGAGGTGATAATTTTTTAAAAAAATTACCCTTCTGTAGAGCCACCTTGGTGACTCTGGGAGCGAAAGCATCAGCAAGAACTGCACCAAGGCTGGAAGTCCGGCAACACCAAGCATCCACCGCCACGTCCCATTTGTCTATGCAAAAAAATACTATTTGGTTTTGAGTATTAAATAATAAGTTAAGACTATTTTAAAAATTTAGTAATAAAGTTTGAACTTACCCTGGTGAAAGCCAAGTTAATGAGATAAGACATGGCCACAGGTGATGAGCAGCCCCATTAATGCTGACAAGTGCTCCTTGGATCCTCGCCGGAGATGCCTCTGAGATCCGGGTTCTCTTCAGATCAAATCAGGTTCAGATCAATTTCAATTGGACAAATCTGTATACATAAATACACATTTAGATTCTTTAGAATTTCTTCAAATCAATAAAATATTGAAATCTTGATTTTCTTTGGAATAAAATAAATAACATGTTAAAAACAAAAAAAAACATGTATACTATTGAATAAACTTCTCTACTCAACCAATTTGAAAACATATCAGTTGTTAAACGAAAACTGAAAAGACATATGTTTGTCACGATTCTTTTTGTCAAGTGTTATATTTTAAGAAATTACACAAGATTTGACTATTTGAATACCTTGGTGCTGACAATCATGACATGGGAGTTTGGTATTTCTGGTTAACTAGCGTGCTTGACCCTGTTATTGCAAAAAATACAAGTGATGGATATTTATTGTGCGTAAGGCAGTATCAAAAGTTACATAGTAATGGGGATAAAAAAGGATGTAACATACCTTATTTTGCACCGTTTTAGTATCAATAGTAATATAAGAGACATGTGAAATCTTTGGCCAATCATCACTATCAGGTGGTTGACAACGACGAGTGAACTCCCGAGAGCATTGAAGTATGTGTAACTCACTAAGTGACAATGGTATTCCATTGTCAGAAAATGAAATGAGCTTATGACACGATGTGAGTCTTAGTTTCTTCAGGGAAGGGAGGGTTGTTAGGCTTGCAGGAAGGTGTTCAAAATCACATTGACTGAAATTAAGCTCCTTTAGTGAGGTTAATCCTCGAAACCATGCATCTTGCTCAATTGTGAATTGGTTGAGATCAAAGAGTTTATAATGGAGAAATTGCAGCAAAGGAAGCTTCCCTAGAATGAGATCAGGGTTTTGGCATAGGAGGTTGTTGTCTACATTAAGGTGCTTAAGCGATCTTAGTCCTTCTTCTTGAACTTTCAACCGCTTATTCTTTTGTTCTTGCAAATGATCGGCTAGGGATCTACTAAACATATTTGGACAATTAGTAATCTCTAATGTTTTTAAGTTGACAATGGATTTTATCGTTCCTTCAGTATATAGTTGTGGGCATACAGATAAAGCCAAATGTTCGAGCATTATTAAGCTGTAAAAAGAAAGCGTGATCTCCATATAGCAGTATGCTAAGTCTAAAAAAATGAGGGATCTAAGTCCATTTAAGCATCTTGATAGAGAAGTAAAGTGGTGGGCATGTTCTACTCTCAACTCCTTGAGAGATGAACTGAAGGAGAGAAGCGGTGCATTGCGCAAGTTTTTGCAACTCAATATCTCCACTTTTGAGATATTATGACCAAATTGTCTTGCTTGTACATCAGACCATTCTTCAAGACAAGTCATGGCTTCGAATTTTAATTCATTCAATGATGGAAAAATGATTTGAGCGTTCCCACAAAATTGATTACCTAAATACCTTATAGAGTGTGCGGCTTCAATTTTAAGCACACTTAGAAAAGGAAGCCCCCCAAGAGATGGAAGTGAATCTACTCGAATACAATTGTGAGACCAGAAGAATTTTAAATTCGAGAAATTATTAATCAGCATTACCCATTTCGGGAAGGATGCAGCCATGTAGCCTTTTATTACTAGGTCAGTTATACCTGTATGTGGCTCCAACCCTTCAAATATCTCTTTCTCTATATCGGATTCTCCTCGTGGCATGGTACATTGAAATTCCAGAAAAGAAAGTTGTTTCTTTTTCATTAGCTTTGCTTGCATTGCCTCTTCCTTGCTTGTAATATTTTCGCAACCATAAATTCTAATGTTTCCTGAAATCTCATTCATATCTTTCAGTTCTATGATTCTATGTCCGTCTATTGTTCCAATTGGATATTCATTTAATTCTTGAAGGTTAGTTAGTTTACCTATTCCTTTAATCAGCGCAATTGTTTTTGTACTCGCGTAAATGTGACGTAAATTAATCAAATTGTTAGTACTACTCGGCAACTGTTTAAATTCACATTCCTGCAAGTACATGGTCTGTAAATGATAATGCTCAAATGGATTATTTAACAATTCAATTCCTGTGCTAGAAAGATCCAAGAAACGAAGATGGGACAAGTGTTGAATACTTGTTGGTGGTTTCCTATTTTGCATCTGCATATAAGATAAATCTAGCACACGTACATTCATTGACTTGGACAAAGTTTCGTTGATAGCATCATACATTCCATCAACTTTGCAATGTCCAAAGTATAAGATAGTGCGTAATTGCTTAAATGCTGGTATTTTTCGAATAGCCTCGGGATCGTTGGTCTCTATTGCTAAGTGACGAATATTTTGCGGGATCTTTATCGTGTCTTCTTTAAGAAGAAAACATTCATCGGTAGAAACCGCAATTGCGAGATCACGCATCATGTTATGCATGAGATATTTGCTACTGACCCAAGCCGGTTGAAAAAATGAATAATCAACTAACTCATCAAACCATTGTCTCCCAATATCCTCCAACCTATTTTCCCCATCATTACTTATTGGAATGAAATTGTGAGCTACCCACATCTGTACCAATCTATCCTTATTAAACAAATAATTCTTGGGAAATATGGAACA
Organism: Juncus inflexus; assembly: GCA_024447665.1. NCBI lineage: Eukaryota > Viridiplantae > Streptophyta > Magnoliopsida > Poales > Juncaceae > Juncus > Juncus inflexus. The sequence continues at coordinate 10,349,829 of JAJHPC010000013.1, read as the reverse complement.
ATAAGCAAAACATAGTTTTAAACGAGGACTTAGATACTGGTAATTGAGACCTACTGAAGGTAAAATATTATCTGCGGCTTGGGGCATATTCCACCATTCAGTTTTCAATATTCTTTTCCATTCATTCTCACCTACTCTAAATCTTAGTAAATTTCCAATTATTTTTGCTGCTAGAGGCAGTCCATGTAATTTCTCAGCTATTAATTTAGCTGTTGATTCTAATATTCCTCTTTGTTCTTTCATTGTTGTATTACCAAATGTGTGATGGTAAAAGAGCTTCAGAAACTTGTCACCGTCGAGAATATCCAAAACTATAGGATCTAATGTCGCTACCCTATGAGCAAATATTTTGTTTTGAGTGGTTACTATAACTACGCTTCTTGGTGCACCACAAGATAAGGTTGTGTACAGGACATCCCATTGGTCTTCTATTTTTTTAGATGCATCATCAATCACAAGCAAAAATTTCCTACCAGTTATTAGTTTAATGAGCTTTCTGGTGACATGCTCTAAAGAAATCGAATTGGATTTTAATTTTCCACTTAATTGTTCAATAATTTTTTGCATAAGCATTTTGACATCAGAATAGTCAGAACAACACCCCCATACACGGAATTCAAAAGATTCCTTTACTTCTTGGTTGTTGTAGGCTACTTGAGCGAGAGCGGTTTTACCTACACCCCCTAAACCTACTATCGGAATCACGACAATTCCCTCAATATTGCTGCTATTCGCCCCACCCATACTAATTATTTCGTTCGAATTGCTGCTACTTGTCTCATCCATGTTAATAGTTCCCGCAATATTGCTGCTACTTGCCCCATCCAGTTTACTAGGTTCTGGATTCTCATTTGAATCCAAAATTATGTCTAACATGCAGCCTAATTCCTTTTCTCGACCAATTAGCTCCATATCATTGGGCAAATGAGAAATAGTCTCTCTCCTATCGAAAATCATTTTCTTTTCAGCAATATCCTTGTTAGTCAAATTAACCAAATTTATCAAATTCCCAATATCCTTCGAGTCTGATTTCAACTTGTTAGTTATCTTTGTTATTTGTTTTGAATCCTCGTCAGGAAGCAATGTATTCTTAATAGTTTCAAGAGAGGAGGATGCAAAATTGCTAACCTTATTTTCTGCCTTAAAAGTTGCTTCTGTTGCCTTCACATGAAACGTATCAATAAGATCTTCAGCCTCATAGACAGTTAACTTGAGTTTCCTTAGCAATTCCCCCAAGCTCTGGTTTTCGATCATCCTGCTACTTTCTACTACATCTAACGTTGCCTGGATAGTCACGAGGGTTCTCGTGAGTTCTTCAAGTAAATCTTTGGTTTCTTGATGAAGATTAAAGTTGGAAGAGAGGTAGTTGATCACCTTGTCGGTCAAATTTGGGATAATGGCGGAAGCAAACCATCCACCCGCGAGTTCTACTGCCATTTTGGCAAGCAAACTTTGCCTTTGCGAGCGAGCAAGCGAGAGAGAGAAAGAAGAGAGAAGAGAGAGAGCTCAAATTAATAATTAATGTCTCATAATTGTAGGGGTTGAACACACCAATAAGTTATTGTAACAATTGACAGATCTTCCAATCTATTTCTGTGGACTTCCTATTCAATAACTTCTTTCTTCCCAACCTATCTATCCAATGACTTTTAAGATAAGATAATGGTAATCTTACATCCAATGAAATTGAGGTGTATGGAATTTAAGATAAGATAATGGTAAGTCTGACATCCAATGAAATTGAGGTGTATGGAAGTTAAGTTCCGAAAATGAGGTGTATGGAATTTAGTTCCTGGAATTTAAGATCCGAAAATGAGGTGTGTGGAATTTAAGTTCCGAAAATGAGGTGTATTTAATTTAAGATAAGATAATGGTAAGTCTACATCCAATAAAATTGAGGTATATGGAAAATAAATTTCGTATGTATGTGTATGTGTGTGTATATATGTGTATATAGTGCAACTAAATAATTTGTACAAACAAAGTATGTTTTTTGCTTGTAACTTTTCTACCGTTGGATCTTGCTTGTATATATATATATATGAGGTGTATTGAAGTTAAGTTCCGAAAATGAGGTGTATGGAATTTAGTTCTTGGAATTTAAGATCCGAAAATGAGGTGTGTGGAATTTAAGTTCCGAAAATGAGGTGTATTTAATTTAAGATAAGATAATGGTAAGTCTACATCCAATGAAATTGAGGTATATGGAAAATAAATTCCGTATGTATGTATATGTGTGTATATATATGTGTATATAGTGCAACTAAATAATTTGTACAAACAAAGTATGTTTTTTGCTTGTAACTTTTCTACGGTCGGATCTTGCTTGTATATATATATATGAGGTGTATGGAAGTTGGTGTATGGAATTTAGTTCCTGGAATTTAAGATCCGAAAATGAGGTGTGTGGAATTTAAGTTCCGAAAATGAGGTGTATTTAATTTAAGATAAGATAATGGTAAGTCTACATCCAATGAAATTGAGGTATATGGAAAATAAATTCCGTATGTATGTATATGTGTGTATATATATGTGTGTATATATATATGAGTGCAACTAAATAATTTGTACAAAGTATGTTTTTTGCTTGTAACTTTTCTACCGTTGGATCTTGCTCTGAGATTCGTGCAACATTAAAACAAACGGATCAGTCAATTTCTTCCACCTCTCTTTCTGTTGGCTCCGTCTTCTTTTGTCAAAAACTGAACCCCCATCTCTCCTCTCCACGCCATGCAATTCCTTCTTGCAAAAGCTCGTCAAGCTCTCTTTCTCTATCTCTGGCAAAGGCTATCAAGCTCCCCACATAAAATATAAAATGGAAATTTTCTAAAGAAAAATAATCTAGATGATTAAGTCTGCACTAGAATTATCTACTAAATCGCATGTATTAAGCAACTCAAATTTTGAGTATTTAGCATGTGACAATATACAATGCCGGTTTGTATATATTTTTTTTTCAACGGACCTATAATAGTATAAATAGGCTATTAGGCTTGTTAATTATGTAACATGTAATAGAAAGAAAGAGAGAGAGAGAGAGAGAGAGAGAGATTTGTTATAATTTTGTATCGTAATTGAGACTAACAGATGCTAAATTAGCTCCAATGGTTGAGCCTATCATTTTGCTTGTTTTCGGTGAATTTGAGGTTTCTTAGAGTCAAATTTGGGTTTTAGAGCCTAATTACGGTTTATTAGATTCTAATTAAGAAATTAGGGTTTCTTTAAATTGTACCAGTATAGACTGATATACCACTATATACTCTCTATTATTAGTGTTAATGTGTTATTATACTAAACAATATTCAGAGGTGAATCACTAAAATTGAAATTCTTAGTATATAGGCTCTAACACGGAGAAGAAAATGAGAAATTTAATCCCTAAAATGTAAGATTATTCTCAAATAGTTTCTGATTTTCAATTAAAAATATAAGTTTCTGAATTTAAATTTTGTGCAGATACTCAGTTTATGTTCAATCGAAATTTGGCTGAATTGCGTCTAAATGGATGGGTGCACACTGTGTTCAAAAGAAAGGACTTGTAACTTTTGGTACATAGTTCTCGTACTAAGTAGACATGCCGGTGGGTTACTTTTTAATATTTTGATTGATATGAAGTTGTATGGATACTAATATATAGATAAAGTTATGGAGTTGTATTTGTGGATAGTTTTGTTGTATAATGATAATCTGGTAATGTTGATAATTAAGTTGCATGTTGCATTTTGGATGCTAGATTTTTAAAGGCAATACATTTTGGATGTAAGATTTATGCTGTAAATTTAATGCAATTAAGTTGTAAGTTTGATTTTAGAATTATTCGAATGAAATTATTAAAAAGTTTGTGTACTATGTATTATTAAAAGTACAAGAAATTGGTTACCAGTGGATTATTCAATCATATTACATCCTTCATATATTATTAATCTATAATTAATTTTTCATAAATTAATTTATACATGATTCATATCGATAATTGATATATGTGCATAAACAAAGGAAGGTTCAAAGAGATGAGAATATTATTTCTTTTGAAATGAGATAATCTTTTTTTTTTTAAGAAAACCGGCTTCGTCGAGTTTCGAAGGCACGGATGATACTTTACCATTCTACTAGAGATGGGTTTGCTGAAATGAGATAATTAGCTCAGATATAATATAATAGCTTCAATAGGCAAATCAACGAAAATGAATGAAAATTTACTAATGATAACTAATCTTCTTTTCTCTATTCTTTCTTGCATCCTAAGGTTTGGGGAGGTAGCCACCCTTCTGGTAGTATGGTGGTTGGAAATGCGTCACCATTTCAACATCAGTGACCTCTCCCAAAACTTTGTATGCTTCCTATCTTGTGTTCAAACTAGATGATGACTCAGATGGATTGGATGTCCCCCAACAAACCCATGTCACTTTGGAAGATAGCTCGTCATCACATGTTGTGTGTCTACAACCAGAAGACGATGAGATTCCAGAAACAAATGGAAACATAAGATTTCCGAAAGAAAGGCAAGATGGATGGATGGAAATGGAGCTAGGAGAGTTTTATGTTGAGAAAAATGAGGTTGGTCAAGTCCATATGGGATTGTACGAGATGGAGAAATTGCATCCAAAGAGAGGTTTGATTGTTGAAGGCATTGAGATAAGGCCCAAGGAGATTGATGATTAGCTTGACACTAGATGTGTTTCTCATTGTTAATAGTTATTGGTCTTGTTGTATTAATGTTTTACGTATGCACCTTGATTGAGGGATTGAGTTTGTTGCTTTTATACTGTTGGTACATTGTAACTTATGGTCACTTACATGATTTATCCTTCCATTTTTTGCTCTTCTGGTGGTTGCAGTGTAATGTGTCTTCTTTGTAAATAATGATTAAATTAACATATAGAAGGCTCGAAGCTCAACAATGAAGACAATACTAAAAGATATTCACCATGGCAGTCTGCCTATCTTGCTGCTGGGCACGGTGGAGGGAGCTCAACAAAAGAGTTTCAAGCTAGAGAGTTCAACATTTTCGGGGAAACGGTACAAGAAGCAAGAGACTGGGTAAAGATGGCATAAAAGGGCATTGACCATCAACGGGTTGCTACTGCCAATGGTCAACTTCTCATGCTTTGATTCAACTTTTATTAGTTTTCCTTGTCTTTTGCTAAGAGTTTTTGTCTTGGCTTATCTTGGCGACGTACCAATTAACATATTCAGAGATTCTGCTCTGTTAAAACTTAAAACTCTTTGTTTTTGCTTTCTTATACATATGGTTTCGGTTGACTACAAGTTTAAAGTTCAACTAAATCATATCAGCTATCAACTTCAACAACTCAACATTTAATCAACTTATGATCTTCGACCATATTAGGTATTGGAATAATTTTATAAGGTTATTCCTCAGCATATCATTTTTTTTGGCAAATAATGGTTATGATATTCGTAAATACAACAATAAGTATGCTAACCCTACCTTATGCTTATATAATAGAAACTTGAGATTTTTTTTTTCTGAGAATGTGCAATAAGCGATCGCCTTATATTAAACTTGAGATTTCATGAGTCTCTGGATCGGAAAGTTGTTTCGGTGACATATGCAATGATGCATACGCGTGAACAACAGAGTAGGTATAAACTGACCTTAGAGATAAATTTTTGATGTTCTTTATTATAAGAATTGGTCATTAGGTTAATATCTCATTTTGTCATTAACTTAATAATACAAACGGTTTGCTGTATCTTGAAAATGATTCGATGCCTAATCTTTTAGAACCAGCTAATAATACATTTGTTTACGGCATTATTTGCTTGTCTCATTCATACCAACTGTTTTCTTCCAATTAAAAGTTCCATCACTTAAATTGCATGATGACCACATCATCGCAATGCTCCAATTTGCGGATGACACTACCTACTTTGCCAAGGCATCCCCACAAAACCTCAAAATCCTAATCACCATCCTAGATATCTTTGGAAGAATGAGTGGGCTCCTTGTCAACTCAGGAAAAAGCTCATTCTCCACTTTCCTAATATCCGATGATCTCATCCCTCCTATTGCATCCATTCTCCGATGCAACCAAAGTCAACTCCCAATAAAATTCCTCGGCCTCCCTCTTACTATAAAAAAGCCTCATAAGCAACTCTTCATTCTGTTACTCGCCAAAGTTCAAAACAGGCTAGCAGGACGGAAAGAAAAGATACTTTCATATGGTGGTAGACTAACACTTATCCAAGCGGTACTCGGTCTACTACTTAACTACTATATGCAAGTCTTCACGATTCCACAATGGTTCATAATCGCCTACGACAGAACCGTACGGAGCTTTCTATGGAGAGGAGATAAACCGTGTTATGGAGGCCATTGTTTCGTAGCGTGGGATAGACTCTCTCGACCAAAAGAGGTAGGGGGCTTAGGGGTCCTCAACATCAAAAATCAAAACATAGCCATGCTCATGAGATGACTATGACATGCACGTAAAAAACCCGGGAGCCAATTTGGTTCCCTCCTAATCTCAATGCATAACTTCTCTCCGCTATCTTTTACGTGCCCAGACCCAAATCATGGTTCCTTCTTCATACAAGAACTGCTACTCTTAATGCCAAAATTTATGCCTAGATTATCCCATCGTTCCAGCTACGCTTTCAATAGATCCTTCCGATTCTGATCGTCCTAGTCAAAGGGGATCTTCAAGCTTTCAACAAGGGCATCACTAGGTTCTGGCTTAGAAATCCACTTTTGGACGGACACGTGGCACCCGATAGGCAACTTCAGGGACGCATTTCCGGGGGTCTTTACATGGGCCACAAACAAAACGGAATCCATCCATCAGATTATCCACTCCGGATGGAACCTACTGCCACTCACAACCTCAAACAACCTCCACCTAGCCTCTCAAGCCCTCGAATTACAGTCCCTAATGGCAACCATCGCCCTGAGTGATGAACCGGACAATCTTCTATGGAGATGGACAAAAAATGAATCCTACTCCTCCAAATCAAGTTACAACTTCTTCTTCAAAACAAACACGAAATCTCGTTATAACAAAAAGATTTGGTGACTAAAGGTACCCTCAAAAGTGAGGTTATTTTTATGGTTATTGGAAGCAAACCGATTGCCAACCCAACAGAAGCTCCAACAGAAAGGATGGATGAGTATTAGTGCATGCACACTTTGCACGAATGGACAGATGGAAACGGCCGATCACCTTTTTGTCGACTGCCCTTACACAAGGCTGGTTTGGACCTCAGCAGGGGCGACTCCGCGAGTAAACACGACCGACTCAGCCATCGACTTCTGGCAAACGAGAAGGAAACATCTTATCATGGATGCGGAGAAACGGGAATGGGACACCACCTGGGCATCGATTTGCTGAAACGTATGGAAACAACGGAACCAAAGAATATTCACGCCGAGGTGGGCACCTCCAACAATTACTTACCAATTTAGCAACAAGAAGACAAAATTATGGACAAAACACTGCTAACCACCTAGTACAGTAAAGTAGTCTGATCTTATCTTATTTTTTTTTTATTTGATAGCTCTACTCGCATATGAGTGAGTGAATTGGTTAGATAGAAATGAGAAGTTTACTTTTTCACTCTTTTGCTCCAAAGTTGCAACCGGTAGGCAACTAACCTGTATCAAAAACTCTTTTTGTATTTTATTTAATATAATGAAATCTCAAGTAGGCAATCGCCTGTTCGAGCTTCAAAAAAAAAAAAAAAAAAAAATTGCATCATGACAAGCTAACAATTTAAAATTTCATAATTTGATTACTTGCTGGCCTGACTTATCACATGACTGGATAACAAATATTTTTTCATAACTTGGACATGCCAAATAAATGCACATTCTGCTGATTCACTGGATGTGAAGGCTTATCATTTAGATCTTAAAAAGTCATTTGATGGAGAAGTGAGGAAATAAGGTATTAAGTTTGAAATTTTACAAAAACAAAGTGCGAGACTAGATCAATACGTTCGACTATTGAACCGGAGTTGTTCATCTCCCCCACACCATCCCCCTTAATCCCACAAAATTTGCTTTCTTAATGGCAGTAGCAATCGCAGGAGGATGGTTTGCTTCCGCTATCTTCCCAAATTTGGTGGACAAGGTGACAAATTACCTAAATTCCAACTTCAACCTTCATGAAGACACCAAAGATCTACTTGAAACCGTCACAATCACCCTCGTGACCATCAAAACTACAGTAGATATAGTAAGAAAGTCGCATCATGATCGAAAACCGGAATCTCAACGAATGGTCAAGGAAACTAAAATTAATTGTCTATGAGGCTGAGGATCTCATTGATACATTTCAAATGAGGGCAATAGAAGCAACTATTAAGGTGGAAAATAAGGTCAGCAATTTCGCATCCTCCTCTCTTGATACTATTAAGAATATGTTGCTTCCCCATGAGGACTTAAAACAATTAGAGAAAATAACTAAGAAATTTAGTGAAGCCTCGAGTAATATAGGGAATTTAATAAATTTAGTAAACTTGATCAATATGGATATTGTAGAGAAAGAGAGGAGAGAGACTATTTCTCTTTTGCCCAATGAGATGGGGTTAGTTGGTCGAGAGAATGAATTGAGTTATATATTGGACTTGGTTTTAGATTCAATTGATAAGCCGGAATCAAGTAAGATGAGTGGGGCAAGTAGCAGCGATACTGGAGGCCTGATGGTGATTCCGATAGTAGGTTTAGGGGGTGTAGGTAAGACTGCTCTTGCTCAAGTTGTGTACGACCACCAACAAGTAACTGACTCTTTTACTTTCAAAGCATGGGTTTGTTCGTCTGACAATTCTGATATTAAAATTCTTATAGAAAAAACTATCCAAATTTTAGGTGGAAATTTAAATTCAAATATGATGTCGTTGGAGTATGTTACGAGATATTACATTAATCAAAGATAGGAAAATTTTTTTCGTTTTTGATGATGTATCTAAAAAGATAGAGGACCAATGGGATGTCCTATACGCAACCTTATCTTGCGGTGCACCAAGAAGCGTGGTCATAATAACCACACAAAACAGAAAATTTGCAGATAGGATAGCAACAATGACTCCCATAGTTTTAGGTATTCTAGGGCAGGATGAGTTTTTGGAACTCTTTTATCGTCACACATTTGATAATGCAACAATAATGGAAGAGAAAAAGGAATTATTGGAATCAATTGCTATATCAATAGCCGAAAAGTTACATGGGCTATCTTTAGCAGCAAAAATTATTGGAAATTTACTGAGATTCAGAATAGACGAGAATGAATGGAAAAGAATATCCAAAAGTGAGTGGTGGAATATACGTGAAGGTGTAGATAGAATTCTGCCCTCTGTGGGACTCAACTATCAGTGCCTAAAACCTGGTTTGAGGCAATGCTTTGCATATTGCTCCGTGTTTCCTAAGAATTATTTGTTCCATAAGGACAGATTGGTACAAATGTGGATAGCTCAAAACACATTAGCATTTTTTTTTTAATTGCAAAAACGCATTATCATTAGAGTGAAAAATGTCTCTTGAAAAAGGAAGATGCTGAAATGAAAGATAGCATCACCGTGTAGGAATTATTAGAAGGAAATAGTTGAAATAGAAGAAGAAGAACCAAGAGGTGAGGATGCACAAGTAGACATTGAGACAAGTACTTTGATGTGGCGATTTCATATCTGTTAGAAAATAATTTGTAACATAAAAAAATTTTAATCTAAAAAATAGTTTAATAAAATATATATTTCTCGAAGATCGATGTCATAGGCCAACAAATACCGCTCCGGAAAATGTTTGCGAAGAAAAAGATTCTTTTGTTGTTGTTGTGTTAAAGCATGTTAGCATCCTTAAAAATAGAAATAACCAGGCTCATGTTTTTATACATTTTCCTAGGGCCTAAGGTATACCTTTCATAAAAATAGTCACATTTTTTTTTAATTTACTAAGTTATGCTTACTATTTATATTAATGAGTTCAAAATAAAAATCACAATATAAGCGACAAAATTTTCATTTTTGTGGTTATTTCTATAAATTGGTCTATTTTTTAATTAGAATTTGTTGGTTTTTATAATGATTGAAATAATTGAAATATCACGTTTGACTGGTCAAATCTAATAACTAAATATTGAATTTGACCAGTAATATCAGAGAATTGAGTTCATGCATAAACTCTCAACGGGATTTGTAAAATCAAGCATTATTTTATTTTATAGACATTTTTGGGCTTAGTTTGAATTGAAATTTTAAACCTGCACCTATGGACTTGACTGGCTCAATTCCAATTTTTATATTTGAATGCTAAAAATCCAGTAATTAAATTCTCAGATTTCACAAGTTAACCTGATTTTTTTAATAAGACCTGTTTAACCTGAATCCCTGATTATTGATATCTTGTAGTTTCGAACCAGTCGAACCGAGAAGTGAACTCTTTGGTTGATCGTTAACTGCCTAGTTTTCACTAATTTTTTTTTTTTTTGAGAAATTTGGAGAGGCTTTGATTATCCCCCTTCCAAATAAAAGAATTTTTTTATTCTATATATTTTATAGTTTTACAACCGTCTCAGATTTACAACACTCTTTAAAAAATTATAGAAAAAATGAAAGTAAAAGCTGAGCTAATAAAAAATCAGCCCAAATAAACCAAAGCCCACACAAAATAAAAAAGAAATTCCAATTGAACAAAAACGGGGCTGAGAGAAGCTAATTTCGTGTGATAAGTCCATTTCCTTGACAGCTCATCACTGTCACACTCCCGTCTTCTTCCACACCTTTCTGCTACCTCGATCTATCCGTCTTCACTACTTTATAATGCTATAAAGGAGAGTTACGCGCCTCAGCGTACTTTATAAGAAAAACACGCCTCAGCGTATATTTCCGTCCTAAGAACTTCAGTAATTATTTGATTTATTTCTTTTAATACAAGAAGTCAAAAGCAGTAGAGAAACTATTAATAATTCTTTTAAGTTTTTTTGTCATAGATTCATATTATTTTCATAATACCCCCTCTAATGGCATTCGCATGAGACATCCAACTATTTTCAAAATTGTAGCTTAAATTCCATATTTTGTTTCTTCCAAAATAAAAACGATTTTGACACTTTGAATGATCAGATAGTGGTGGAAACTAAAAATAAGCGAAAATTAATGTCAGAAGAAACCAACTTGTTAGTTTTTGTTTTCATTTCTCACCTGCTAAATAATGGCGATAGCACTCGGCCTAAAAAGATAAACAAATTGGACAAGCTTTGTACTTGTAATTTTTTAAGAACCGAACTTCTTTCCAAGTGGAATAATCAAGTACTTCCGAAGGATTCTATATTTAATCACGGAGCCATCCGAGGAGCTACGGGGCTGAGACAATACCACCGCCCGAAGGATTCTATATTTAATCTGGTCTGGTATACCTAACAAAATAAGTAAAACAGCATTGGCAAAGAAATTTCTTCCTTAGTGATGGAAGAAAGACTTGTCTACAACAATTCAATAAAAAATAAAATAAGATAAATTTTTTGACTAGGCAGCAGTATTTGAGTCTCCACCAATTCAATAAAAAAAAAAAATACGATAAATTTCTTGACGGCAGCAGTATTAGAGTCTACGCCAATTAAATAAAAAATAAAATAAAATAAAATAAATTTCTTGACTAGGAAAATTCGTGGAATCATTTCTCCTCTTACTCCTACTTCCCCTCTAGTCACTAGTGTAATAAAGAACTCAATCCAATCCAATTCAAAATACAGTTCGAGTTTTTCTTATCTGAAATGAAATCTTACGATAGATGTGAGATCTCCCGATTATCAAATGATATTCTTTCTCATGTGATCTCACTTACTTCCCCTAAAGATGCATGCCGCTTCCAAGTCATTTCTCCTGCGTTCAAAACTGCTTCAAATTCAGATGCTGTTTGGGAGCGGTTCATTCCTTCGGATATCATTTCCCGTTTCGTTGACCCTCTGCCTGTTTTCGATTCAAAGAAAGAGCTCTTCTCCCACCTGAGTGACCATGATGCTCTCATAGATGATGCAACCATGGTATTTTTAATTTTTCTCATCATTAAAAGTAATTAATATTCAATTATCTAATATCAATATTTGTTAGAAATTGAATCAATTTGTTGTCATATTTGTTTGATTAATCTGTGTCCATTTTCACAATAATTAGAATTTCAGATTAGATAGAAAGACCGGAGCCAAAATTTACATGGTACGAGCTAAAAGTATAACTATTGTCTGGGCTGATTCACAATACTGGCAAAGGGTTCCTTCCCGTGATTCCAGGTATACCGTATTTATCATCCAAACACGTGAATAAATGAAACCATTTACACCTTTGATTTTATAAGCTTATAGAATAGTCTTTTTCCATGCATTCTCTCTTCATCTTATAGGTACTTTTCATTAATAGACTTTTCAAGTTTTCATAATTTTATAAATAATTTCTCAAAGATAAAACTCATAAAGAGTGTTCAATTGGACGAGAATGAATGAAATTTACCAAAATGATGAACTGAAACTTAATCCCTTTTTTTCTTTTCTTCTATGCATTCTAAGATTTGGGGAGGTAGCCACCCTTCTTTTAGTATGGTGGTTGCAAATATCTCTCACCTTCAACCTCAAGGAGCTCTCTTCTGAAACCATGTATGCTTCCTATCTTATATTCAAGCTAGCAGATGACTCGGATGGATTGGACGATCCACAGCAAACCTATGTCACAGTCGGAGATTACGACGCAAGACACATTGTCTGTCTGCAACCAGAAGATGACGATATGTTTTCAGAAACAACTGGAAACATAAGATTTCCGAATGAAAGGCAAGATGGATGGATGGAAATGGAGCTAGGAGAGTTTTATGTTGACATGGGTGAGAGTGGTGAAGTCTCTATGGGACTAGAGGAGATCTCGAAATTGTATTCAAAGAGAGGTTTGATTGTTGAAGGCATTGAGATAAGGCCCAAGGAGACTGATCATTAATCGTTTGTTTTTTTTTTTGTTTTTTAGAAAATTTGAAGAGAGCTTATGTTATTCCCCTTCTACATGTAAAACTTTTTTCCATATATTGTTGAGATATTTACAATCCTGTATATATATACAAAATAAACAAAAACTATGAAAAACTCGAAATAAACCAAAAAAATCTGGTAGAAAAAAAACTCGCCGAGAATTTTGTGAGTAAAAAGAGAGTCCCAAACAAGTAAAAGAAAAAACATCGTAAGACAGAAAAAATTCGTCCGTCCAAATCTCTTCATCTTTTTATGTAAATCGCCACTGCCATAAAGAGGCTTGCCGCCTCAGGTTTTTTCTCTCCAGGTCAAAAGTACCTTCTCTTAGACAAAAACCGCCACCTAGCTTTGTCTAGTGTTCTGTCTCTCCGACCATCTCTCCACCTCTATCTCTCCTCTGAATACAAATACTCCTCTCGTTGATATGCTTCACTAAACCTAATTCATCTTACTTCTTCAATTAATATTGAACCACCTCTCATTTCTTCTTTAAAAGCTCTAGGACAGCACTCCATATCACAAACATAAAGACCGTACGTTGAGAGTTGCTTTGAATTTAAATCCCGTCCTTCCTGAAACAAATTATTTACCATTACTTCAAGTAAGAGGTGGGAAATTATTAATCGTTTGTTGACACATAATTTTCTTTTCACTATTCAAAAAAAGAATTTTCTTTTTCATCCGTTGTAACACAAGAATTTGGAGATTCAGATCAGCGCCGTAAGGTGAGACACACACACACACACACACACACACACTATCAGTGAGGTTAGTGAAGTCTCTATGGGACTAGAGGAGATCTCAGTTAACACATGGAGTAATTACATCAAGATCCTTTTTTTTTTTGTATTTCTTTCATTTCTCTCCAGACATTCATTTTAATACAACACAACTGCTTTACATTTTAATTAACGTAGTTTGTGCATATGATTCCAAGGTCTATCACATTATTTCAAAAAACATAATTTTTTATTTTTCTGATAGTTATTGATGTCGTTGTATTAATATTTTCTGAATGTACTGGTTCGAGTATGTTGCACATATTTTGTGATTAGGTGGTTATTGTTGGCTCTTTATGATATGGAAAGAGAGATGCAGGAGAATTTTCGAGAATTTTCGAGGGAAAGCAAATGACAAGCTCACAAGTTCTAACAGCCATCAATTCTGAGTTACATATTTGGAGACGACGCATGTAATTATTTTTTATCTGGATTAGGTTTTGGGTTATGTCAAATATGAGATCTTTTCTATATCAATTTTTTTCCTTTTTCAATTTCCTTTCCTATTTCTTTTCCTAATTCTTTTGTTTCTTTCTTTTTATTTTTTCGTTAATTAGTTTTTATTCTTGTATCAGCTCCTTAACTTTGAGGAGCAAAACTTTATTATTAAATTACCAAATCTGAATCCTGATTTAAAAAAAAAAAAATAAATAAATAATTATTGGCTCTTTACTGAACATTATTGGAATAAAATGAAACTGTCGTCTGTTCCACTCTTCCATTCTACAACTTTTTTCTTATACTCTTCTATTTTTCCACTATTCTCTTATTGCATTAGTTCTCATCTAGATGGTAGTCTTCATCCTTGAGCCTACCAGCTATTGACTAACAAGCAATTTTTTGAAGATATTTGTTCATGTGTGGATAATTGATTTTAGGCTGACTAAAATATTATGATGTTTTAATTATTAAGTAGATGCATCATGGACTTTTGACTAACAAGCAATCTGTAGCGGAATCAACGAACCATATTCTTAGCCAGTGCGATTTTTCAAAGAGGGTATGGGCCCTCAAAAAGAAAATATTACCCTACTTCACAATGAGACGTCAACCTTGGACTTTTGGCAACAGCCAGGAAACAATATGAATGCAATCACGAGGAAGCGTTGGGAGTCGGCTTGGTTAACATGGACCTGATTCATTTGGCTCTAAAAGAATAATCGGAACTTCAACGGCCAATCTAAGTCATCGAACAATTGCAATTAGAACAATCAAAACAATGATAAAGTGGAGGGAGAACAGCTAGGGTCTAAAAGATAAATCTTGCCGGGTAGGATTGTAGGGGGAAATTGTAGCGTCATTTTTTCTTTGGGGCATGTATAGTGCTTTCTCATTTCCCCACAAAAGTATCATGTAAGTTACCATAATATCATACAGAGTATAAATACAAAAAATCATAATATCATATGGGGTAAATATAAAATCATGAAACCATAGGACTGTGTAAATACAAAAATCATGGCATCATATGGGATGTGTAATACAAATATCATTGCATCATAGGATTCGATGATGATGTATCTGATGTTTTTTTTGGAGAAATGAGGGCAAGTTATAATATTCCTTTTTCTTTTAATTATGATGTTTTAATTATTAAGTAGAGGCATCATGGACTTTTGACTAACAAGCAATCTATAGCGGAATCAACGAACCACATTCTTAGCCAGTGTGATTTTTCAAAGAGGGTATGGGCCCTCAAAAAGAAAATATTACCCTACTTCACAATGAGACGTCAACCTTGGACTTTTGGCAACAGCCAGGAAACAATATGAATGCAATCACGAGGAAGCGTTGGGAGTCAGCTTGGTTAACATGGACCTGATTCATTTGGCTCTAAAAGAATAATCGGAACTTCAACGGCCAATCTAAGTCATCGAACAATTGCAATTAGAACAATCAAAACAATGATAAAGTGGAGGGAGAACAGCTAGGGTCTAAAAGATAAATCTTGCCAGGTAGGATTGTAGGGGGAAATTGTAGCGTCATTTTTTCTTTGAAGGCATGTATAGTGCTTTCTCATTTCCCCACAAAAGTGTCATATAAGTTACCATAACATCATACAGAGTATAATTACAAAAAATCATGATATCATATGGGGTAAATATAAAATCATGAAACCATAGGATTGTGTAAATATAAAAATCATGGCATCATATGGGGTGTGTAATACAAATATCATGGCATCATAGGATTCGATGATGATGTATCTGATGTTTTTTTGGAGAAATGAGGGCAAGTTATAATATTCCTTTTTCTTTTTATTGTACTTTGGTGTGACTAGTTATAAATACGAACGCTTTATTAATATAAACAATAATAGACGACCGTATATTGCATATTCTCAAAAAAAAATTATGATATTAAACATTAATTTCAATTGAATTTATTTGAGTAGAAAATGAAATAAATGATTAGAATACAACATCACAAAGTATATAGTTGGGTTGAGTTTGAGTTTTTAATTTCAATCCCCAACTCAACCCAAACCATCAAAACTTGGGACTGATTCAACAGCTTTGAACTCGCAAAACACTGAGTCGGATTAGATTTATTAAATTTAGTAGATTATTCAGAAACAATACACTTTTTCTTTTTTGGAAGCATAATTGGATGGGACAGAGATCTTTTCTATATCAATTTGTTTTGGGTTATGTCAAGCTCTGATATGAGATCTTTTCTATATCAATTTTTTCCTTTTTCAATTTCCTTTCCTATTTCTTTTCCTAATTCTTTTGTTTCTTTCTTTTTATTTTTTCGTTAATTAGTTTTTATTCTTGTATCAGCTCCTCAACTTTGAGGAGCAAAACTTTATTATTAAATTACCAAATCTGAATCCTGATTTTCAAAAAAAATAAAAATAAATAAATAAATAATTATTGGCTCTTTACTGAACATTATTGGAATAAAATGAAATTGTCGTCTGTTGGACTCTTCCATTCTACAACTTTTTTCTTATACTCTTCTATTTTCCACTATTCACTTATTGCATTAGTTCTCATCTAGATGGTAGTCTTCATCCTTGAGCCTACCAGCTATTGACTAACAAGCAATTTTTTGAAGATATTTGTTCATGTGTGGATAATTGATTTTAGGCTGACTAAAATATTATGATGTTTTAATTATTAAGTAGAGGCATCATGGACTTTTGACTAACAAGCAATCTATAGCGGAATCAACGAACCACATTCTTAGCAAGTGCGATTTTTCAAAGAGGGTATGGGCCCTCAAAAAGAAAATATTACCCTACTTCACAATGAGACGTCAACCTTGGACTTTTGGCTACAGCCAGGAAACAATATGAATGCAATCACGAGGAAGCGTTGGGAGTCGGCTTGGTTAACATGGACCTGATTCATTTGGCTCTAAAAGAATAATCGGAACTTCAACGGCCAATCTAAGTCATCGAACAATTGCAATTAGAACAATCAAAACAATGATAAAGTGGAGGGAGAACAGCTAGGGTCTAAAAGATAAATCTTGCCGGGTAGGATTGTAGGGGGAAATTCTAGCGTCATTTTTTCTTTGAAGGCATGTATAGTGCTTTCTCATTTCCCCACAAAAGTATCATATAAGTTACCATAAGATCATACAGAGTATAAATACAAAAAATCATGATATCATATGGGGTAAATATAAAATCATGAAACCATAGGATTGTGTAAATACAAAAATCATGGCATCATATGGGGTGTGTAATACAAATATCATGGCATCATAGGATTCGATGATGATGTATCTGATGTTTTTTTGGAGAAATGAGGGCAAGTTATAATATTTCTTTTTCTTTTAATTGTACTTTGGTGTGACTAGTTATAAATACGAACGCTTTATTAATATAAACAATAATAGATGACCGTATATTGCATATTCTCAAAAAAAAATTATGATATTAAACATTAATTTCAATTGAATTTATTTGAGTAGAAAATGAAATAAATGATTAGAATACAACATCACGAAGTATATAGTTAGGTTGAATTTGAGTTTTTAATTTCAATCCCAAACTCAACCCAAACCATCAAAACTTGGGACTGATTCAACAGCTTTGAACTCGCAAAACACTGAGTCGGATTAGATTCATTAAATTTAGTGGATTATTCAGAAACAATACACTTTTTTGGAAGCTTAATTGGAGGGTTCAGAGATTGCAAGCTGCTTTCCGAAATCTATTTTCTTTTATCAATAGTCAACAAAACATCTCTGTAAATGACGCTTTCGCAATTCAAGACTAGACCACATTACTCAACTTACCTCTTTCCAACATGGCTACAAGAGAGCTTGATGAATTGATCAACCTTTGGGAGGAATGGACTTCAACAACTCTAACAGGTATCGAATTGATAGTGTCTTGGTCCTTAACAAATGATGAAAATTTCAATGCCAACTCATTTACAACATTTTGACTATATACCCTAAATGCAAAACGAGCTACAATTACATTTGGAAGATTAAGGTGCCGCCTAAGATTAAAATATTTATTTGGAGATTTGTTCAAGATATTTTGCCGACTATTGATCAGCTACGCAAACGGGGATCTATTTTGCCGAATGTGTGTTTGCTTTGCCTGGCGGATGCAGAATGCACAAAACATCTATTTCAGAAATGTTTTTTCACATATCAACTATTCTCTTTGATGGAACTAGAAAATATAAACACCATACACACTCTCAAATATAAAGGAGACCCCAAATTACAGATGGCTGCCACATATTTTTGATTGTGGAAGGAGCATCGTGCACGAACTTTTAGAAATAAAGCTTCTAATGTCATGACGATCACCGAATTCATCAAGGTTGATATTACTCTTTTGGGAAAATCTGCTTCAGACTAATTTGTTTATGAAATTTTTAGTCTTCTTTATTCCTTTTTAATTTTACTTATTAAATTATTGTAAGACCAATTCTCATACGCATACTTGACAACTTATTAATTCAACAAAAAGAGAGAAAAATTAAGGAAAAAGAAGAAAAATAAATCAAACCACAAATGGATGGAGAGTCAAGCTAGATCCTCATCTTGGTCGATTTGAATCTTCCTTTAAATCTCGCTCTTTCTAGAACAAGACTTCCTTCTTAAAGCTTGGCTCTTCTTTTGTCTCAACTCATCAAAAAGAAAGTTTTTAGGGTTTTGGGACAACCTTAAAGAAGATCATCCATGGAGAAAGAGCAAGAGGAAGAAGAAGAGAATGATATTTACAATGAATTAGGGAATGGATGTATGAATGGTTCCTTTACAAGAAAGAAGAAGGGTTTATTTATAGACGATTTTCCCTTGCAAAAGTTGGAAACAAATATTGTGGGACTAAAAAAAGATGTTTGATCCAATTTTGATATTAGATAGTAGTTTTGGGGATGTTTAACTTTTCTTTCTTTATTTTCTAGTTCAAATTCGGACCGGATGTAATTTTCAATATTTCTCAGCCCTATCCTCAATCAACAGTCAGCACACGTGCACTGTTGGATTGTCCACTTAATTTTCTTTAGATTCTCCAGAATTCCCTCGGACAAACGAAAAGCACACGTGGCAGGATCTTATTGGGTAGAAAAAGTTCCTCGTACTGACTCGCGACTGGTTCTTCAGAAATCCCTTGTATTTCTTCTCCATTCCATCGCACCAATAAGTGCTGGAAGGCGTGTTATGCAGGTAACGGAGTTATCCAGTTTGCTCAGAACAGTAGAGAGAGAGTGGAAATGCTGAGGGAGAAACGCGTTTCTGTGGGGGAGGAATTTCTGCACACATTGATGCCTTATCCCCGCCACGTGCCATTTCATAATTCGCTAATCAAGGGTAATGAAGGGTTTTGTTTGAAATGGAATGGAGGTGATTTAGGAATGAGTTGAAGATTGAATATCAGACAAAGCATAAGCTGAATTGATGCATTTGCTCATGCCATGTTTCGGCTTCCTATTGGCCCATAGTTGGTGAAATTAGTTTTTTTTTCAATCAGATTTTCATTTGGTGAAATTAGCTTTCTGAGAATTCTAGAAGATCTTTTTTCGCGAGATTGGTATCGTTGAATTCATATCGTCGAGACCTTCGTGTTGACATCCCAAAAGACCCTGTTTCGGGAAAGTTAATTTTTTGGTCAAAGGCGGTTTTCAGGTTTGACTTTTTATATTTTTGTAGATTTTTGCGGTTTTGCTTGAATGATTAGTTGGGAAGGGTTGTCAAAGGACGGAGAGGTGTGTGTAGGGTTTTTCGCGGAGATTTGTCGAGAATTCGGCCATCATTTGTTCAGAATTTGCAAATCGGTCCTTCATTTGGAGTTGGTTTTTCACGACGTCATCCAAATATCAGTTTCTTGGTCTTTTTACCTGAAAAATCACACAAAAGTGTATTAAGAGTTTCAAAAATAATTTTTATTAATTTTCAATATTTTTTCAGCATTTTATGTGATTTAATGGTGAATTTTATATGATAAAAATCCTAAATATGTATATAAAAATACATTACACTACCTCAGGCAAGCAAGCAGTAAGACACCTAATCAATTTTTGGAAAAATTCAAGTTCAAATTAGGGCGAACGCATTTAACTTAGCCCATTTTTTCCAAAGGTAAGTTTCTTTGGTCGCATTTCTTGCGCATTGGCAATTAGTGATTTTATTTTAAAATTTACACGAATAAAATATTATATTTGCATGTTATTTTATCTTTTTTATATGTTATTTGTTCAATTTATATATTGCTTTTATGATTTTTTTTTATTATATACTATTTTTATTTATATATTGTGTTCATCAGTATAACATCTATAAAACAACATACAGTAACTGAACAATATATAGTTCTAATATAAATTTATACATGGATTGATATCTGGGCTTAGTTAGCATATTATATAACTATTAACTAAATTAAGCCGTCCCAAGTAGCACGGTCGCATTACCAAGTTCACTTAAAATTCATAAGTTGTTGGCATGACACTATCACATGACAGGAAGTCGCACTTCTAAATTTCATAATTTCTTGGCGTGACTTTATCACATGACAGGGTAACATTTAAAATTGATGACTTGTTGGCTTGACTTTGTGTCATGACTGGATAATAATTAAATTTTCAGGACTTGGACATGCCAAATGCAGAGCACTTTTTCCTGATTCCATTTTCATACTGAGAAGTGCTCTAAATTCACTAAATAGAGATTGGGAGGAAAGAAACTCTCTCCCTCACACACATACACACACTCCACCCTTCTCTTTCTCTCACTTTCTTCCCCTTTTCTCTCCGTGTGCGTCTTACACACAAAATTTGTTTTCAAAAATGGCATTAGCACTCGTGGGAGGATGTTTTGCTTCCGCCATTATTCCAAATTTGGTCGACAAGGTAACTAACTACCTTGCTTCCAACTTTAACATTCATCAAGACACCACAGATTTACTTGAAGAACTCACAAGAACCCTCGTGACTATCAAGGCAACATTAGATGTAGTAGAAAGTAGTATGATGAACGCAAACCAGAGCCTGAGCGAATGGCTAAGCAAACTCAAATTAACAGCGTACGAGGCTGAAGATCTTATCGATACCTTTCACACAAAGGCAATAGAAGCAACTGTTAAGGAAAGACATAAGGTTAGCAATTTCACATCCTCCTCCTGTGAAACCATTAAGCTTATTTTGCTTCCAGATGAGGATTCAAAACAACTAACAAAGATAACTGATAAGTTGAAAGCATACTCAAAGGATATCGGAAATTTGATAAATTTGGTTAATTTGTCTAACAAGGGTACTATTGAAAAGCAAATGATTTTAGATAAGAGAGAGACTATTTCTCATTTGCCTGATCATATGGAGCTGATTGGTCGAGAGAATGAATTAGGTTATATATTAGACGTGGTTCTGGATTCAATTGACAATCCAGCACCTAGTAAGCTGGATGGGGCAAGTAGTAGTAATTCTGAGGAAATAATTAGGATCGGTGAAAAAAATAACAGTATTGAGGGGATTATTGTTATTCCAATAGCTGGTTTAGGGGGTGTAGGTAAAACCGCTCTCGCTCAAGTTGTGTACAACAATACGGAAGTAAAGGGATCTTTTGCTCATTTTGCATGGGTGTGTTGTTCCGACAATTCTGATATCAAAATGCTAATGCAAAAATTTATTGAAATTTTAGGTGGAAACTTAAAATCAAAATTAATATCTTTAGAGTATCTTACCAAACAGCTCATGGGACTAATAAAGGATAGAAATTTTTTGCTTGTGATTGATGATGCATCTAAAAGAATTGAAGACCAATGGGATGTCCTATACGAAACATTATCTAGTGGTGCACCAAGAAGCATAGTTATAATAACCACTCAGAACAGAAAATTTGCCGATAGGGTAGCAACATTAAGTCCTATAGTTTTGGATATTCTAGAGTGGAATAAGTTTTTGAAACTCTTTTACCGTCACGCATTTGGTAATAAGCAAAAGGGAATATTAGAATCAACTGCTAAATCAATAGCTGAGAAATTACACGGGCTACCTCTAGCAGCAAAAATAATCGGAAATTTACTAAGATATAGAGTAGACGAGGATGAATGGAAAAGAATATCCAAAAGCGAGTGGTGGAATATGCCCGAAGCCGCGGTTAAAATTTTACCTTCAATAGGTCTTAATTATCAATACCTAAATCCTGGTTTAAAGCAATGTTTTGCTTATTGTTCCATCTTTCCTAAGAATTATTTGTTCAATAAGGATAGAATGATACATATGTGGATAGCTCACAATTTCATTCCAATAAATAATCACGGGGTAAATAGGTTGGAGGATATTGCAAGACAATGGTTTGATGAGCTAGTTGATTATTCATTTTTTCAACCAGCCTGGGACAATAGCAGATATGTCATGCATAACATGTTGCGTGATTTGGCAATTGCGGTTTCTACTGATGAATGTTTTGTTCTTAAAGAAGACACAATAAAGATCCCACAAAATGTTCGCCACATTGCAATAGAGACTAATGACCCGGAGGCAATTCGAAAAATACCCGAATTTAAGCAATTGCGCACTATATTATACTTTGGACATTGCAAAGTTGACGGAATGTATGATGCTATCAATGAAACTTTGTCCAAGTCAAAGAATGTACGTGTGCTAGATTTATCTTACATGCACATGCAAAATAAGAAACCTCCAACAAGTATTCAACACTTGTCCCATATTCGTTTTTTAGATCTTTCTAGCACAGAAATTGAACGATTAAGTACTTCTTCATTTGAGCATTATCATTTGCAGACCCTGTATTTGCAGCAATGTGAATTTAAAGAGCTGCCAAGCAACATTAACAATTTAACTAGCTTACGTCACCTATATGCGAGTGAAAAAACAATTGACCTGATTAATGGAATAGGTAAACTAACAAATCTTCAAGAGCTAAGTACATATAATATTAAAACAACAGACGGACATAGAGTAATAGAACTGAAAGATATGAACGAGATTTCAGGGAATTTAATTATCTGTGGTTGTGAAAATATTATAAGCAAGGAAGAGGCAATGCAAGCAAATATAATGAACAAAAAACACCTTTCTGCTATTGAATTAAAATGGAGTGGACAACAACGAAGAGAATCCAGTATAAGCAAGGAGATACTTGAAGGGTTGGAACCACATAAAGGTATAAATGGTTTGATGATAAGAGAGTACAAGGCTACATCATTCCCGAATTGGGTAATGCTAATTAATAATTTCTCAAATTTAAAATACTTCCATGTTTACGCGGCTGAACAGATAGATTCACTTCCATCTCTTGGACAACTTCCTTTCCTAAATAGGCTTATAGTTGAGCATGCACACTCTATAAGGTATTTGGGTGATCAATTTTATGGAAACACTCAAACCGTTTTTCCATCATTGAATGAGATAACATTCAACAACATGACTGGTATTGAAGAATGGTCCGATGTACAAGCAAGACAATTTGGTCAAAATATCTCAAAAGTCGATATATTGAATTGCAGAAAACTGAGGAATGCACCGCTTCTCTCCTTTAGCTCATCTCTCAAGGAGTTGAGAGTAAAGAATGCCAACCACTTTACTTCTCTATCAAGATGCTTAAATGGACTTGCATTCCTCAATGTGTTAAACTTAACAGATTGCAATATGGAAATCAATCTAGCTTTTTACAAGTTAACATTGCTAGAGCATTTGTGTTTAAAAGATTGCCCACAGTTGTATACGGAAGGAACAATTCAATCCATTGTCAGTTTAAAAACTCTAGAGATTAATAATTGCCCTAATAGTTTTAATATATCCGCAACTGATCACTTGCAAGAACAAAACAATAAGCGGTTGAAACTTCAAGAAGAGCGCCTAAGATGGCTTAACCACCTTGAAATAGACCATAACCTCCTTTACCGAAACCATGATCTCATTTTAGGAAACCTTCCATCACTTCAATCTCTCAATTGTAAATGTTTCGAACTCAACCAATTCACAGCTGAGCTAGATGCATGGTTTCGAGGATTAACCTCACTAAAAGCGCTTACCTTCAGTTCATGCAATTTTGAGCACCTCCCTGCTAGCCTAGCAACTCTCCCCTCCTTGAAGAAACTAAAACTCATATCATGTCATAAGCTCATTTCATTTCGTGACAATGGAATACCATTGTCACTTGGCGAGTTACACATACTTCAATGCCCTCTGGAGTTCAGTCAACGTTGTCAACCACCTGATGGTGATGATTGGCCAAAGATTTCTCATGTCGCCTATATTAATATTGATACTAAACCGGTGCAAAATAAGGTACGCTACATTCTTTTTTATATCTCCGTAACTACTTAATTCCAATACTAGCTTATGCACAACAATATTTTCATATCTTATTTTGTTTGGAATAACAGGGTCGAAAAGCCGCTAAATAACCAGAAATACCAAACTCATATGTCATGATTCAGCACCAAGGTATTCAATTAGTCAATCTTCTGTAATTTTTGAAAACATTACACTTGATAAAAAGAATCGTAACAAACATATGTTTTTTCAGTTTTCGTTTAACGAATGATATGTTTTCAAGTTGATTAAGCAGAGAAGCTTAATCAATATGCATCCATGTTATTTATTTTATTCCAAAGAAAATCAAGATTTCAATATTTCATTGATTGGAAGAAATTCCGAAGAATCTAAATGTGTATTTGTGCATACAGATTTGTCCAATTGAAATTGATCTGAATCCAATTTGATGCCAAGAGAACACAGGTCAATTCATTTGATAAATCTACCTTCTCAGGCAAATTCTAATCATAATGGATTAAAGAATAAACAGAAAAAACTTACCTAAATTCGACCTATCAAGTTTTGAAGCATTCATCAAGCAACCATCGAGTCGTAATTGATTGAATTCCATTGACTCTCATTTGGAATTTGGAGAGTTGAGAAAGTGGTGGTGGCAGGTCCATTGCTATTTATGAGTTGATTAATTGGGTCTTGTTACAATTCATTTGTTCGGCCCAAACGTTTTGGATAGGCAGAAAATATGACCCAATTTACTTTTATCCATAAAACAATAGTTTACTGTTACAAATCAAAATAACTTAAAAGAGAGGTAACGGGCGTTGTGGTCCGACAAGCAGTCGAAAGAACCATAAGCAAGGTGCCGCTTGAGGATCCACGCTTCACATGTTTACACCTTCGATACGGTCGAGGAGTTCTGGTGGTACGTGTTTGTTGTTTGGATCGGATCTTGTTGATTTTTTTGTGTTTTGATGGGATGGGGTTCTGAATCGGGTTGGGTCGATTGGGGTTCGTGTTTGGAGGGATTGTTGACGGAAATTGCGTGGATGGAGGATGGGGTTGGGAAAATAATTAACACGGTTAATATATTTTTCTTAAATGGCTATTTTACCCTCGCCTGCAGCAAATCGGGTTGTCTCCTCTTCACTTCCCTCTCCTCCTCTATTCCACTCGTCTCTAGCAGATCGAGCTGAGGCTCCTCTTTTCCCCCATCGCCTCTAGCAGATCAAAGTCAGTCACCTCTTTTCCCCATCGTCTCTAGCAGAACGAGCTCGAGTGAGATACACCGATGGAATTTCTTAGCATTTCCATGGAAGCGGTTCAAATCTCAATCTGAAAAACCTCTCTCTCAACGTGGAAACAGAATCCGTAACCAAATCTGAATCATTCCATTATTTCTTGAAGAATGGCGAATGCCTCTTCATCTCACCTCTCCTATTCCCACAAAAATCAAATCCATTTCCAATTCAAACCTATCTGAAAAGTACACGCCAAACAAAAAATGTGTGCATATTCTCTCTCACATAAAGACTCCAATTCTCCTTTCAAAAACCTTCAAAGATTTGATTGGTCAGAATCTGGTTGTCAGGTCCTCACATACTCAATTCTAAAGATTTATCTTTTTTACTTCTTGTGCTAGGGTTTTTACAAAGGCACTAAATTGACAGTCGAACGAGCAAGCCTAAGCCCTGCGATATTTTCCCCTCTTGTATCTCTCACTATTTTTTTGCAAAAATCGATAATTTAATCGATTTAAAGCCTGTCAGAAATTTTGAGAAATTTGAAAAATTAATGAACAATGTTAATTACAGAGCTAACAAGCATCAGACTTTAAAAATCAATGAGTTTCAAGCAGCGAAGGACTTGAAGTAGAAAGGCAAGCTTTAAATAAATTGTTCCAAGATTTGACGGATAAATGAAGTAGAAACAGAAGCTGTAAAATGTAATTGCTCCATGAGAGTTCTATTACGGTTGTATGAAACAGCAGTACAGCTCTCGTGGTACTATTCTCCAATTGAAACTGCTTCGAATGTATACTGGTACAAATTTGCAGTGGTATGGAGGAATTGTGTAACATGAGTGATTTAATTTTGATATTGACTCAGTTGTATGAATTGTGTTTATTAACTTATATAAATTGGGTTACTTAATTTGGATGTATAAATTGTATAATTAGATGTAATTTGACGGACCAATACATTGAGATATTGATTCAAGTTTGTTCTTTCTTCCCTTACTGAAATGGTTGTAGTCATTAAATTTTTTTAATGCTGGTATTGGTGTACCAGTTGGTACCAGATGGTAGTGAATAATGATGCATTCTTGTTGTTTTTTTATTATGGATGGTAGAGACACTTTAACTATGGAAACATATTTAACTCTTGATTGAAATTTGATTTAAATTTTTCTGAGTGAATTCTATCTTGAATTGTGCTAACAATTATTCTATACTAAATTCTCATACATACAAATAAACAATACAAAAGATCTGCGAAACAAACAATACAGAAGGCTTCACTAGGAATTTACAAAGCATCGCCAATTGCTTGCTCCCCCCAATTTTTCACTGAAGTATAATAAAAGAATAAAAAAGAATTAAACAACCAAAAAGAAAGATTCGTCTCTTTTCAAAGAAAATATGTTTAATGGAAAATCTCTTACGGATAAGTAATGTCCAATATGCAGTATGTACCACAAATTCAGGAAAATTCAGCATGCAGTCTGAACTTCAATAAAAAAAAATCCTCTAAAATCACTATAATTTTAGCCAAATTGGACTTTTTTTTTAAATGAACAAAAAAAAAACTAATTCAGGAAATAACCTAGTTTTAAAATTATTTGTGAAATTGGACATTTCGCCTCATATCTGGGCAGAACAGGGGCGAAATACCCATTCTCTCATTTTTCCCGCACTCCGCCTATAGCGTTAAATCAGCTATTAATTAAGTTATAAAAAAAAGACTTTTTCGCCCAGACTTGGGGCGAAGGACCAAATTTTGCAAATTTTTTTTGTTAAAAATTTCATTCTAAACTGGGTAGGAAAAATTGAATTTTTAAAATTTTGCCCCATTTTGGGGAGAAAATGTTATTTTTAAATTTTTTTGGGCTTTTTGGTATGATTTTTTGGTCTCAGTCTATTCGCTCAATTATTGGGCCAAATTAATTTTCACCCAGATATGGTGCGAAATACTGAAATTTTCAATTTTTTTAATCGTTTCATTAATAATTCTTTCTAACCTGAGATTATGGAAAAAAAATTAAAATTTTCAAATTTTGCTCCATAACTAAGCGAAAAAGTCTTTTTTATAACTTAATTAATAGCTGATTTAACGCTAATAGGGGGAGTGCGGGAAAAATGAGAGAATAGGTATTTCGCCCCTGTTCTGGGCGAACAGATATGGGACTAAATGTCTAGTTTCACAAATAATTTCAAAATTAGACTATTCCGTGAATTAATTTCAAAACGAATTGGAAGGAGGAGGCTGATGCTGATCAGTTTGGTCGGGATTATAGTGTGCCTTGGGTTATTGACCGGCATTTTCTATGCCGCATCGACTCATTCACCACTTGTCAGCGCAGATGAAACCAAATTCTTTGGAAATGCTACTTGTCCAGATTTTACAGTCACATCCAAATGGAAGTGTGTTGATTGTCTGAAGGCAGCTGCTGAGTGCGGCTACTGCGCCAGTACTCCAAATAAGGTTAGTTAGCCATCCAAATATCATTCAAAAACAGTGCGAAGGATTTTGATTATATGTCAATTTTTGTCTCTCTTTACACATATTACATACTATACAATTACTAATTTTAGAAAATGATCGAATTATCATACATGTACAACTCATTTTTTCGGTCTTATGATGCATATTTTCTTCCTTTTTAGCTTCAACCTGGTGCATGTTTGGCGACGACCGATTTCTCAAAGGCCACATGTCATGCAAACAATCGTGAATGGTACACTCAAGGTTGCCCAAGCAACTTCGGTTGGCTCGCCCTGGTAGCTCTCGGTCTCTACATCATCTCTTACTCTCCAGGCATGGGAACTGTGCCTTGGATCGTCAACTCTGAAATATACCCTCTTCGGTTTAGTGGGACATGTGGTGGAATGGCAGCTGTTTCAAACTGGGTTTCCAATCTTGTCGTCAGCCAGAGTTTCCTTAGCATGAGCGAGGCTCTAGGCACCGCGGCGACTTTCCTTTTCTTTGGATGTGTGTCTTTGGTGGCTCTAGTTCTAATTTATTTTATCGTGCCGGAGACAAAGGGATTACAATTTGAAGAGGTGGAGAGCATGCTTGAGGAGAAGGGGTATAAGGCCTGGAAGACCAAGCGACCTTCTTTATCGCCGGCTTAAATGGTGTATTATCGACCTTTTTTTTTAAGAGGAATTATGTATTTATTAAAAATCTCGTGTATCATATTTATTGGAGAGGAGTGATTATTTGGTATGTAACGGATTTATTTCAATGCTACAAGTTTTTTGGGTTATTTTGTTATTGTTCTTGAGTCTTTCATTTCCTTCAAATTTCTTTCGAGTAATACAAGTAGTATCAAATGCAAAAGAAAATGAAATTAGTATACAATATACAAATAGAAAGTACCATATGTATACATAAACAAGTCTATTAGATTTTTTTAATATAACATGACGGAGTATGAAAGTACATATTCTAGTAAGGGACTTAATACACACCACCAGCTTATTTGTCATCATCATATTTGAAAATCAAAGAGGTATAATAGAATTACAAAAAGATATATTGATATACAAAAATTAGAATAAACATATAAAAACAATATGATATGAAAAAAATAAGAACATATATTTGTCATTCATATAAAAACTTATAATATTAAAAAAAATATAATGGATAACTAAAAAGGTATAAAATTATGATGAGCGATATTGAAGAAATATTTAAAAGGATGGTGCGAATATTTTTCTTTCGAACA
Source organism: Juncus inflexus (assembly GCA_024447665.1). Lineage (NCBI taxonomy): Eukaryota > Viridiplantae > Streptophyta > Magnoliopsida > Poales > Juncaceae > Juncus > Juncus inflexus. The sequence goes on along the minus strand of JAJHPC010000013.1, from coordinate 10,320,417 downwards.
AAAAAATATTGAAATAAATTAAAATGTAAAAATAAAGAACATCCATATCACAAGTACATAACCAATTCTTACTAGCTCGGATGGAAAAACACATTTGAACTTTGAGAGAGATCCTATTTTGAGTCTTTGCCGAGATCTCTGAAAAGCAATCTTTATAGCACGTTCGCACAACTGATAATCTGATATTTAACAAAATCTCTTATCTCGCTAACCGTGGCGGAGCTTGTCTCTTTTTATTGAGAGTCCAAAAAATTTCTTCTTATTAATTAATAATGTATATAAAATATTTGAGAGATAATAAAAAATATAGAAATACATATATTTCAAAAAAATTATGTACTAAAGCACTATTGATAGATATTATTTTGTCAAAATCGTAGAAGGAAGGACATATTCTCGGTCTCTGTGAAGTTGTGCCACTACCCATTCATAGATTTTGAGTCTTATAAAAACAATATCATTGAATAAACTACCCTGCCAGCATGGCACAAATCAAAGACTAATTAACTGGCCCGTTTTACCCAAATATAAATTGGAATAAAGCCCACTATCACCCTTGCCGACTTTTATCTTCTCTTTTATTTTTCTCAACTCTCCCAAAACCCCAACAAAGATGAAACTCATTTTATTCTATTTTTTCTTTATTGAAAAAGGTGTGCTAAACTAAGGAAAGTGAAATACACCAGATAAACTTAAGTGGAGGGGGAAAAGGAAAGTAGGTTTATGTGCATCTTTTATTTTCCTTTGTCCATGAGTCATTGGTCTTTGGGAGGGGTAGAATAATTGCACTAGATACCATTATGTCATCATTTCATTGGAAATTTGGACGGCGAAGTCTGAATTTGACACCTTAACCCTTCAATTGGATAGTCATTTTCCTTTTTTTTTTATCAGTTGGGCACTAAAAGTTTTGTTAAATTTGACCTATAAGCAAGCGATAATGTGTGTATAGACCACATGAAAAAAAAATAGTCAATGCATACAAAGTATGGTTAGTATATTTCTCATATTTCTTGAAAATTAGCTTATGAAACTTCAAAGTTGATTAAATTAGTTTGAGTTTTGTTCATTCAATATTTTTGGTGTGATGTTAGCTACTTTTTTATGTTTTACAAGAGACATAAGACGCGCACCACCTGTTTATTTGTCACTATTATTGTCAAAATACAGAAAGTTATAACTGGATTACGTATATTGCTATAATAATGGAATGAATTTATATAAATAATATACTGATGTTTAAGTAATGTTTAGTGATATGAATATTTTTTTTTCTACAAAACTGATGTTTGCTTTATGTTGAAGTTAAAAGACATGATTGAAAATGAGAGAAAGGAGTCAATCTAATAGTTGAGAGTTAAAATTAGACCAAAAAAAAAAACGTAAGGGGAAAAATGCAGCATGTCAATTGTTGTTGTGGGGGATTGTGGGCGGGGGGGGGACTAAGTTCAGAGTTTTCTCTTAATTGATTACACTATAATAATTCTTTTAATTAGTTATCACTTAATTCACTTTTTCAGACAAAAATGACTACTCAGGTCAATTGAAGTCAAGTCAACATTAACCCTACCACTCAAGGAAAAAACATACTACACGTTATCTTGACTTAGGTTAATTTTCTAGTCTCCTCCATTTCCCCTTTTTAATCCTATATAATTATTAGGCACTGTGATGATAGTTCTAACTCCTAGTAATTAAATAACATTTCTCTTGTGTTTTCTTATGGTGACCATCTCTCTTGTGTTTCAAAGTTACAACCACTATCAATATCATGAACCCAAGCTCAAGGAGTCCATATAATCTTCTCTTTCTTATGCTCCTTTTCTCTCTTTTCCTCATCTAGTCATGGAACCTTTGAAAACAAAGAAGCAAAAGCTCTACTTAAATGGAAGGTTAGCTTGTACAATTCTAACACCATAAACTCATGGTCTCTCCCAAACTCCATCAGCCCATGCAAATGGTATGGCATCAGTTGTCATTCTACAGGTAGAATCACAAGGCTCGAGCTACCAAATGCCGATCTGAATGGTACTTTGAATTAACTAGATTTTCTCTCTCTTCGGTACCTATCGGTCCTCAACATCTCGGATAACTATAATCTCTATGGACCAATTCATTCGAGCATATATGCGCTATCCAATCTGAAAATTGTGGATCTTAGTTGGAATGAGTTCAACTCATTCATTCCACCAGAGATTGGTAAACTATCGAATCTCACTGATCTAGACCTCAGTGGTAACTCACTTGACGGATTCATTCCGCATGACATTGGCAATCTTTCGAAGCTCAATTATATTTCTTTAGGAAGAAACAATCTTAATCATTCAATACCATGCCATATTGGCCGACCCCAATCTTTGAAATACTTATCACTGTATTCCAACCATCTAACCGGAGAATTTCCTCATGTCTTATCTAATTTGACAAATCTTACTTACCTTGATCTATCAAACAATTACTTCACAATTCGTCTAATACCCGATTCAATCGGAACAAATTTACTGAAACTTCAGGGCCTCTATCTTAATTATAATAACTTCATTGGTAAAGTACCAGCTTCCTTTGAAAACCTCACACAACTGCGAGAACTATACCTGGGGGAAAACAATCTCACAGGAGGGATACCGAAAGAGCTTGTGTCTCTTTCAAATTTAGAAGAATTAGATCTAGGATATAATTCCCTAAGTGGACCTTTTCCGCAGTTTTTTTGTAATCTAACAAACCTGAGTTTACTTAGGGTCTCAAAAAATAAGTTGTCTGGCCTGATCCCTTCTTGTTTATTCACTAATATGAAGCAACTTGAGGAATTGGATATAGGCCAGAACTCGTTCTATGGAGAAATTCCAGATCAAATTGGTAATTTAGTCAAACTGGTCAAGTTAGATCTGTCATTTAATTCATTTGCTGGCCCCATTCCCAACACCTTAGGCAATCTCTATAACCTCAAAATTTTGTGGCTCAGTGATAATAATCTCACTGGCATTATACCTCAAGAAGTAGGTAACTTAACATTTCTATCTGAGTTATCCATTAAAAATAACAAATTGGAAGGGACCGTCCCAAGCACAATTTCTTTGATCTCGGGCCTTTAAGTTTTCTCTGCTTTCTCAAATGTTCTTAATGGTTCGATACCTTTTTCTATGTGTAGTATGGAATATTTACGATACTTAGACCTCTCAAATAATATGTTCTCAGGAAGTCTCCCTCAATGTTGGTGGGAACTAAAAAGAGTAGAATATATGAACTTAGCAAATAACCATCTTTTTGGAAAGATTCCCAACTCTAGCCCATTTCCGCATCCGCAATATGTTATTCAATGGCTCTATTTTAATGGTAATAACTTCACCGGAGAGTTTCCCACTTTTTTGTCAAACTTTAGCGATCTTTCTATTCTTGACATTGGCGAGAATAGTTTCTGTGGAGAAATTCCAAGATGGATAGGAAATAGCTTTCCAACATTGAAAATTCTAGGATTAAGGTACAATATGTTTGAAAGAGGTATCCCATGAGAGTTATATTTTCTTTCTTCACTTCAATTCATGGATATCTCAAATAATAAACTGTCCGGAATTATTTCCCATGATATGAGTAAACTTACTAGCATGAACATAAATCAAACAGACGAGGAAAACGCAGAATGGTTAACATCTCCTTACTCCCCAAATCCCATTTTCCTAGTGTGGAAAGGACATCAATAGGATTTTGAACGGCCCTCATTCATGGTAGGAATCGATTTATCATGTAACTCACTTTCCGGTGAAATCCCTGAGGAAGTGACAAGTCTTTCTGGCCTGAATCTTCTCAACTTGTCCAGAAACAAATTAACAGGGGATATTCCATATACAATTGGCAAGCTAACAAAACTCGAATCCCTAGACCCAATTATCTGGTTCAATTCCTCAAAGCATTGCTTTCTTAGATTCCTTGGAAGTTTTGAACTTATCAATCAATAATTTATCTGGACAAATTCCGTCTGGACGCCAGCTACAAACTTTCAACGACCCATCAATCTATGAAGGAAATCCCAAGCTTTGTGGACCTCCATTGATCAAAACTTGTTCTTCTCGTGGTTCTTTCAATTCTGAGCCGATTAAAAGCACACACAATGAAATGGATGATATGATTTGGTTCTATGTAAGCATGATACTGGGTTTTGTTTTTGGATTTTGGGGTATTGTAGGTCCTTTGTTGTTTAAAACATATTGGAGGTACCCGTTTTATGGTCTTGTCGATCGCATAAAAGATAGGTTTTGATAAATATTATATGTACTATTAAATAGGTTTTTATAAATATTATATGTACTATTAAATTTATAGAATCTTTCGTGAGAATAATGTATTTGTGCTACTTTTTTTTTAGATGAAATTTGGAGGGGGCTCAAGGTCCCTCGTCCAACTGTGTAGTTGTGCTACTTTTTATATGTAGTATTAAATTTATAGGTTGAAAAAACTTCTTTGATGTTGTTTGCTAAATGTAATATACTTTTATCAAAAACTCAAATATATCTATTTATTCTTTGCTTGCACATTGGTTAAAAACTGCGGTTAGTAATTTAATCAAGGGATTTAAATATTGAGGCTACCAGTGTTGTAAATATAAAATCTGTCTTAAATATATAAAATATTGTCTCCAGTTGGCTCGGGCTCGGTTAGCTGAAAGAAAATTATATGAACCTGACATGATTAATATATACGAGTTCAAATGGTTTAACATATAAGAGGGAAACTCAGCAGAATGTACCATCTTCAAATCTTGTAAGTATGCAGTCGCTTTTGTTTAATTTTGTTATAAAATCATGAGCTTTTTAAATAAAAAAAATCGGACTTACAGTTCTTGATTAAAATCATCTTTCTTTTGTCTTTTGCATTAGATACAGCATAATATTAACGGCAAATTGCCTATGGGTTTGACAGAAGTAAAACTGAAATTAATAAATAAATAAATAGATAAATGGTGAGGTTGAGAATCACTCACCTTACTCACAGGTCGCCTCTTTGCAGTCGCAGAATCTAACAGAGCTTGCTTCCCGCAGAGTTCTATTCAGAAAAGAATTGGGTTGAGAAAACAATTCCGGATTGATAATAGTCGGGAATTAAAATCATGGAAACTTCTGCCGTTTCGACTTCTGTGGACGAATTTGACAGGGCATTTTAATGAAACCTTCCTTTCATGGGCCAAGGTCTGTTCCAAATAAAATAATTAATTGAAAATTTTACACGCCAGGTAATGAAATAAAATATTAAAAAAGTCCCTTGAAAATTTGTGGGCTGTCTCAAATATATCCAAGTCAAATGTGTTATTGTTACACTGATTACCAGCTAGCAAGATGTAGATTTAACTCTCATATTGATTATAAAAAGAAAAATTGAACAAAATTCATATAAATATATTGATCTATTAACTGGCCTATTTAACCCACATATAAATTGTGGACTTGGTATTGAGGCTTTAAATCTTTCGAATTATTCTATGTGGAAGAGTTGTATGGAGTCTTGTATTAGGAGTGAGGGGTTATGGGAGATCGTTGTTGGTACGGAGGTTGCACCGACGCCCGTCACCGATACGAATGGTAAGGTGACGAATGCAGACGTAGTAAAGGAGTGGTCGAAAACGAATGCTAAGGCGGAGTTCTTGTTGAAGAGGTCGATATCACGCGATCTATTCGAGCATATTAAGGGGTACAAATCGGCGGCTGAGATTTGGAGAACTTTTGACGAGTTGCTCAACAAGAAGAAGACGACACGATTACAATTTCTGGAGAATGAGTTGGCGGGTTGCACACAAGGTGAATTATCTATCTCTCAATATTTCTTGAAAGTAAAGAGTTTATGTCCTGAAATTTCTATCTTCGAACCGGAGGAGGCTATTTCGGAGGAGAAGTTGAAGCGGTATATTATTCGCGGTCTTCGAATAGAGTATGCCCCATTCGTTACCTCAATACAAGGGTGGGCGCAACAACCATCCTTGACGGAGTTTGAAAATTTGCTCGCTTCTCAAGAATCCTTGGCTCGACAAATGGCGGGTGTTTCGGTTTCTGAAGACGAAGGTCACGCTCTTGTGTCTAACAAAGTAAAAACTCGGTATGACCAAGAGGAACAGAAGAAGGAGGTTACGAAGAAGGGGGAGTCTTCATCAAATAGTGGTTCTCGGTCGACTATCAAGTGTTACCGATGTGGGAAACTCGGTCATATAAGGAAAAATTGTCGTGTTAAGTTGAGAGAACGAAATGCCGCGGGTAAAGAGCATATTGTGAAGTGTGAAGTTTGGGATACGAGTTTTGTAGCAGAAGGAGTTTCGTTAGATGTGTGTGCTTCTGTTAACTACGAGGATAACTGGATTATTGATTCCGGTTGTGGTCATCATTTGACTGGTGACGATTCCAAGTTTTCTTCACTTCGCGGGTATAAAGGCAATACTGCCTTTGTTACTGCCGACAACAGTGTTCACCATGTGGTGAATGAGGGAGCGGTTGTTGTTTCTTGATAAAGACAACAGATCGATAACTCTCGAGAGTGCTTATCACATGCCTGGTATGAAGAAGAATCTTCTGTCGGTGGTGAATGCGGTTGATGCTGGTCACTATGTGTTGTTTGGTCCAAAGGATGTGAAGTTCCTCCGGAATGTGGAGGAGGTGAAGGCTGATGTTACTCACGTCGGTAAGAGGGTAAAAGACTTGTATGTTCTTTCGGCTTCTTCCTCGTATGTTGACAAGATGAGCAACAATGATGGTGTGTCAGTTTGGCATGCTAGACTCGGCCATGTGGGTATTGACAAGTTGAAGGCGATGGTTTCGAGGAATCTTGTTAACGGGCTTCCATCTCTTTCTTTTGCAAGTGGTGTTGAGGTGTGTGAGGGTTGCCAATATGGTAAATCTCATCGGCTGCCTTTCGAGAAGTCTCAGTCAAGGTGTAAAGGTGCGTTAGAACTTATTCATGGTGATTTGATGGGTCCTACGCAAAATGCGTCGTACGAGGGTGCTCGGTATATGTTGGTACTCGTCGATGATTTTACACGGTACACTTGGGTTTATTTTCTGAAGGAGAAACGGGAGACAATTTCTAAATTTCGAGAATTTAGAATAATGGTTGAGGGAAGGCTTGGTAAAAGAATTAAGAAGTTTCGAACCGACAACGGAGGCGAGTTTACATCCAAGGATTTTCTCTCATTTTGTGAGAGACATGGCATCAAGAAGGAGTTGACTTGTGCTTATACACCGCAATAAAATGGTGTGGCGGAAAAGAAAATTCTGCATCTGGTGGAGGTACGTAGGAGTTGGGTGTACGCGAAAAATTTACCGAAGGCCTTATGGGCGGAAGGTATGGCATGTGCTACCTACGTGGTTAATCGGCTTCCCTGTAGTCCGATTAACATGAAGTCACCTCACGAGTTGATGTTCGATGAGAAGCCAAGCGTGAAGCATTTGAAGGTGTTCGGTTATACGTGTTTTGTTCATATACCGGACGAGAAGAGGACGAAGTTAGACGCTAAGGCTTGGAAGTGCGTTTTCATTAGTTATGATCAAAGAAAGAAGGGATGGAAATGCATGGATCCGATAACTCATAAATTCATTGTCTCTCGAGACGTGGTGTTTGATGAAGCGTCTTCTCTATATGGTGATGGTGGTTCCCAAGCGGTAGTTTCGAATCTGCCGACGCCACCTGTTGGTCACGTGAGAAACCCGGGTGTTAATGACATGGGTAACCCGAGTGAAGATCCGAGGTTCTCGTCGCCTACGTCGACTGTCATGAGTTCAAGTGAGATGGATCGAGGTGACAGGGGGAGCAACGAAGTGCAATTGCAAGAAGAGAGAAATGCACAAGCTCTAAAGAGGTCGACAAGGACGGTAACTCCGCTGGTTAGATATAGAGATGAAAACTTCGTGTCGACGTATTCGTGTTTCTTTTCAGGATCGTCGGATGGTGAACCTTCATGCTTTGAGGAGGCGAAAGGTAACAAGTCGTGGGAAGATGCTATGGACGAGGAGATGCAAGCTCTTCGAAAAAATGAAACTTGGGATCTTGTTCCGAAGCCCAAGGGAGTGGACCCAGTTACATGCAAATGGATCTACAAGTTGAAACGTAAGGCGGATGAGAGTGTTGAGCGCCATAAAATGAGACTTATAGCGAGAGGGTTTTCTCAATGGTATGGCGAGGATTATGAAGAGACTTTTAGTCCCGTCGCCAATCCGTGCGAGTTGTGATTTCATTGGCTGCTTCGCTAGGTTGGAAGCTGTGGCAGCTGGATGTGAAGAATGCTTTCCTGTATGGTGAACTCGACAAGGATATTTATAACCGGTTAGATATATTTCCAAGGTGCGTCTTGAATATGTGTGTAAGCTGAAGAAGGTGCTTTATGGTTTGAAGCAGACACCTCGAGCTTGGTATGGCAAGATTGCGGAATATTTGCAATTTTCTGGTTATTCTTCTTCGAGTTCGGATCACAGTTTATTTGTGAAAAGGAAGGCGGCTCTACACGTGATCGCCCTTTTATACGTGGACGACATGATCATCACCGGCAATGATGAAGGTGAAGTTGCAAGACTTCGGGGCGAGCTCTCGATTCTATTTGAGATGAAGGATCTTGGAGAGCTTAGTCACTTCCTGGGATTGGAAGTGGAAGGTTTGAAAGATGGGTATTTTGTCTCTCAAACGGGTTATGCTGGGAAGCTCATTGAGAAATTTGGCGTAAAAGAAGGTAAGCATTGTTCGACACCGCTGGATGCAAATTTCAAATTGAGACGTGATGATGGAAAGATACTTCCGGATCCTCGGAAGTTTCGTGCTCTTGTTGGAAGCCTGATTTATCTCACGATTACTAGACCAGATATTTCCTTCACGGTCGGCCTGGTGAGTCGGTTTATGCAAGCTCCGACAAAGTCGCATCTAGATGCAGCGAAGAGAATTCTCAAATATGTGAGTTCGACTCTTGATCTCGGATTATTTTATAAGAAGGGTTCCGAGTTTGTTTTGCATAGATATACCGATGCTGACATGAGAGGTGATTTGGATGATCGAAGATCGACATCCGGTTATGTTTTCTCTTGTGGTTCTGCAAGTGTGTCTTGGTGTAGTAAGAAGCAAGATTTGGTCTCTCTTTCTAGTACCGAGGCGGAGTACAAGGCGTCATCACTTGCGGCACAAGAGTGTGTTTGGTTGCGGAGGTTGGTCGAGGATGTTTACAATGCAGTTATTGGTCCTATGGTTATTCGAGGAGACAATTAGAGTGCATTGAAGTTGGCGACCAATCCTGTTTGTCACGCGAGAACCAAGCACATCGAGATCGAGCATCACTTCATTCGTGAAAAGGTGCTTGATGGAATTATTGGAGTTGGGGAGGTGAGAAGCGTTGACAACGTGGCTGATATCTTCACCAAGTCTCTCTCCAAGGGATCATTCGAGTTATTGCGAGCCACGTTGGGGCTCATGGCCAAATGCACTTTAAGGGGGAGTGTTAAAATATACAGATACATTTGTATGTTATGAAGGCAGTTAACTAATTAGGAAAGATGTTTCTTGGAAATAAGATTTCTTGACAAGAAATTTTTGTATTACCATAAATTAGACTTCTTGACAAGGAGGTTTAGTATTTCCATGTATAGGTGTTAAATGGGGCAGTAATTATTTGAGTTATTTCCTTATATTAGATATGACTATCCTATAAATAGAGGGGTAGGAGTACAGTTTTATTCATTCCAACAACAACAATATTTTGTATTTCTTTCTTTCTCTTGTAATAAGAAATTTATCTTATTTTTCAAGTTCCATTGTTCAATCATTTCTTCTTCTATTATTATTCTTTCTTGAGCTAGTGTGAGCGTATTGCTACACTATTATTTTCGTTGCTGATAATTACAAGGTCGCGCTGCTGCTTTAGTGCTGCCGTGTTACTGCGCAGTCACTATTGTTCCTGTTTCTTTATTAGCAACGCGATTATCTGGTTCAGTCCTTGTGTGACTGTTTGGTTTCTTTATATGTATACCTTAGCTATCTTTTTCAGACAAATGGCAACCAAGTCAAGTGAAATCAAGTCATGAACCACATCCTACGCTAACGTTTTATTGACCGACTTTATATGGAAATGAGACTTCTTAATCAAGTCATGAACCACATCCTACGCTAACAAACTTCTTCGGTCTTCTTCCTTAGGAACAGGAGTAGGAACTTTCTATATCTAGGCAGTAATAAAATAGAAAAATAAAATAAATTTATTCTTCATGGCATAAAAGTTTGACTAGCTAGGCAAATTCATGGAACTTTCCTGCTAGTCCTAATTCTTCGGCCAAGTCAATATATATAGTGTAATAAAGAATACATATTCATTCCAACTCAAAATAAAATAACAAGATTTTTTGCCTGAAATGAAACCTTAGGATGATAGATGCGAGTTCTCCCGATTATCAAATGATATACTTTCTCATCTGATCTCACTGACTTCCCTAAAGACGCCTGTTGTTGTGAAGCCGTTTGTTCTGAATTTAAAGCTGCTTCACATTCAGATGATGTTTGGGAGCACTTCGTTCCTTCAGACATCATTTCTCGTGCCACTGATCCTCCGCCTGTTTTGCTTCAAAGAAAGAGCTGTTCTTGCACCTGAGTGATATGACACTCTCATAGAAAATGGAACCATGGTATTTTTACCATGGGTGCATCTTTCATGCCCATCAAAAAAATTGAGCAGATCAAAAAATATTTAACTCGATTGAATCCTAGCCCTCCATCACACAAGAGGCAACTTTGTCATACTGGGCCAAAAAAGATTGACCGGTCACCCTTTCCCTTCGTTCATCTCTCTCCTTACGCTCTTTTCCTTCTTTCCTTTTTTCATTACTAACAGCAATTAATGCATGATTTATTCGAATTTTAGTTGACTTATGCACTCATTCGAATTTGAGTTATATTTGACAATAAGGGAAATAAACCCGTTCATTGACTCTTAATTTGTTAAATTATGGTTATATTATATGGATAATTTGATAATAATATCCCTTACAAGTTGAATGAAACACCCAAAAATAATTCTGCAGGTCAAAATGGCATGAGTCTTGGGTGGCTGTAACACTTATTCTGTATGAATTTTAGAATATATAATTGTTTTGACCTAAGTATTTACAACTGTGGCTTAAACTTTATATTTTGTTTCCCTTCAAAAAAATAGCAAATTTACATTTGAAAGATAAGATGGTGGAGGAAACTAAGAATAACAAAGAACAACTTTCATACAACACAATTTTGTCAAACTTCATTTTACCTCTGGTTTGCTAGAGTTTAAGTGTCACGACCCAAAATCATCATGCACAACACATATAGATATACATATAGAGCAATAGCAGAGTCAAAACAATACAAGCCACATCTCATCACGTAAAAGTAAAAACAATATCTACAAACTAAAAATACTACTAAAAACTACTAAATAAAAATATACACTAGTGCGGCGCTCTCTGCTACGCTCTCAAAAGAATCTACGTATGCCACCACCTCCTGTCTCAAGTGCTACCTGGGAATATTGGCTGAGCGTTAGAAAAGTCAGATAATAAAATACTATCTGCTACTACTACAACTACTACCCTACTACCCTACTGGAATGATAAATACTACACTTCTACGAAACACTGCCACCACTTATAAGAACTACCACTTGTTACAAAAATTACTACTTTTAATATTATAAGTGGTACTACTGGAAATATACATATAAGTATATTTAAAAACTACGATAAGGTTGGCAACCACACAGGACCCACTCATAGACTGCAATCTTGGATCTACTTGAGATAAGTCAGTCTGCTGCACTCTCAACCACACGAGAGTGGTGTCTCCAACTTTGCCACAGTGGAAACACGCCCCCTCTAACCACCCGAGGAGACCGTACTGTCACGTCTAACAGTTTGTAAGTTTCGGTAGCTAGCCGAAAATCACTCTCTGGTACCAGGCCCACTAAAAATGTCCGTATATGTGTCTTCCTCATCCACTTGTATAAAAATAATATTTTTCTACCACTACTAGTTATACCACAAGATTTACCACTGACTATATATTCTACTGAGATAACTACATTTATATAATATTGAAAAATAAATAAATAAATAATAATAAGATCTTTTAATTACTACCATTAAAACCGCCTCGGAATAAATATTCTAACGACTACAAGAACACTGAAAACGGATACTGAATGGAGAAGTTATGAATATTTTACTGAATCCAATTCTACTTATCAGACTCGTCAGTTTAAAACTGACCTAACTCTACTGATAGCAACTGCAACTACCTACTGAATAAAATAAAATAACTAAATACTCAAATACTCAGCCATGTATTTTATCTTGGCCTAAAAGCTTATTAATCCAACTATTAATTAATTGGATCATTATAAGTAGAAGGCCTAATCCATTTTAATTAATTACTACATGGCCCAACTCCAAATAAATACCCAATTCAAATTTAATTATTATTCTCAGCCCAAACTCGAAATATAATTCAGCCCATCATTAATTAAAATCCAGCCTATTAAACTCTCGGCCCAAACAGATTTTAATTAAAAATGCTTAATGGACATTAAACCCGAACACTAAAATCCGACCCATTTAGACTTGAACCCGACCCAATAACTTAAGCTGCTCTTTTCTCTCTCTTTCCCTTCCGCCTCCTCCTTCCTCTTCCATTTCTTTTTCTTCTCCAAACCGAGCTTCACTCAACCTCCTCTTTCCCCATGAAAATGAGCCAATAGATGGTCGGAACGCCACCATTCGAGCGACCGTACCACTCTCGACTCATCTCTTTACTCAAAAATCACATTCCCCATCTCTCTAATTAATTTCATTCATCCCCAAAAGCTAGGGTTTATACTATTCCGAGTAATACAAGATTTTTAATGGCAATACACGAGTTTCTAACTCACATTGAAGGTAAATATGAGCAATTACCTGAATTTTTTTGAATAGTAGCACTATTTTGAAGAATAATTAATCAGATAGCATGATTTTCAAAATATTTGGGTAGGTAGCACTTCCGCCAGACCTTCTTGTGGAACTAAAGTAGTTCCGCCAGAGGGTCTGGCGGAACTAGGGAATTTTTTTTTTTTTGCTAATCTCGGCCATTTGGCACCCTTAAACAGCCTAGACGGTGAAATTGGCCCAAAAATGACGAAAATATAGGTTCCGCCAGACCCTCTGGCGGAACTAGCTAGTTCCGCCAGAGAGTCTGGCGGAACTATACATTTTCCCAACTTACAATCTGACCCAAAAAGTCCAAAAAAATGGCCTAGTTCCGCCAATGGGTCTGGCGGAACTAGACCATTTTCCCAACTTACAATCTGACCCAAAAAAATTTCAAATTTAGGGTTTAGTAACGGTTTTTAATAAAAAACCGATACTAAATATTAGTACTGTATCGGTTTTTTAGGAAATTTTTTTCATTTAGTAACGGTTTTTGTAAAATAACCGTTACTAAATCTGACATTTAGTAACGGTTCTTCCCTAGAAACCGTTACTAAATAAACCATTAGTAACGGTTCTTCCATAAAAACCGTTACTAAGTGGAAATTTAGTAACGGTTTATATGTAAGAACCGTTACTAAATGCTTATTTAGTAACGGTTTTTAGTAAAGAACTGTTACTAAGTTTCCTCTTAGTAACGGTTGTTATAAAATAACCGTTACTAATTAAAAAGAAAAATTTCCCGAAAAAACCGATACAATACTAATATTTAGTATCGGTTTTTTATTAAAAACCGTTACGAAACCCTAAATTTTGAAATTTTTTTGGGTCAGACTGTAAGTTGGGAAAATTCTAGTTCCGCCAGACCCACTGGCGGAACTAGACCATTTTTTTGGACTTTTTGACTGTAAGTTGGGAAAATGTGTAGTTCCGCCAGACCCACTAGCGGAACTAGCTAGTTCCGCCAGAGGGTCTGGCGGAACCTATATTTTCGTCAGTTTTGGGCCAAAAATAAATTTTACCTAGTTCCGCCAGACCCAGTGGCGGAACTAGCCTTTTTCATTAATTAAGGCTGTTTAAGGGTGCCAAATGGCCGAGATTAGCAACAAAAAAAAATCCCTAGTTCCGCCAGACCCTCTGGCGGAACTACTTCAGTTCCGCCAGAAGGTCTGGTGAAGTGCTACCTACGCAAATATTTTGAAAATCATGCTATTTGATTAATTATTCTTCAAAATAGTGCTACTATTCAAAAAAATTCCAATTACCTCTAAAAGCTCAAGCTTTACTATTTGGGCGACCTCTTCTTGTAAACCAACTTCGGCAAAGTCGCCTTCCGACCCGAGCTCCGATCAACTCGCCCCTTCTCGACTCTACTCCTCTCTACAGACGTAACTCTTCCCTCTCTCTCTAACCTTCTCTCTTCCTATTGAGAGGAACGGGAAATATGATATTTGAGTTTATCTTATATTTGATTTTTGAGGGATATTTATATCCAAATAATATAAAGAATATAACACTGTTTATATTTCACTGGCCAATGAAAAATGAAATGAATATTTGGATGAATATCTCATAGTGTGAAAATGGCTCAATCATCTTAATACAAGCATCTTTGACTTTTCTTATTTTCATTTCATTTTATTTCATTTGTCCATTCATTCACATTTTATTTTATTTCTTTTAATTATGTTATAACATTAAGTATAGAGCCGGCACACGAAAGATGGACATATTGGACAAAAGTTCTCCATCCTCGAGTGAAACTTTTAATGTTTTGAAGTAACAAATTATTGCATATTATCATTAAGTGTTCGAAAGTAGAATCTTAGAGTTGATAACGCTGCATTGGTTGCCACGTTACACAGTTTGTTATATTAAAACAAAACACATTATCATTGGAGTGAAAAATGTCTCTTGAAAAAGGAAGATGCTGAAATGAAAGATAACATCACCGTGTAGGATTATTAGAAGGATATAGATGAAATGGAAGAAGAAGAACCGAGAGTGAAGATGCACAAGTAGACATTGCGGCAAGTGATATTTTGGTGTGGCGATCTGATATTTGACAGAATATGAATGATAAGAGAAAGTTATTTGTTATTTGATATTGTTGAATTGTGTTTTACATTACAGAGACACGCTTTATTTATAGAGATCTCTACCAAACAGCTACCCTAATCAAGCCCTTAATTATAGCTAATCAAATCACTAATCAATCCCTTAATTATAGCTAATCATCCCTAAATCAAATCAATCATTAACAAATTACACGGATAGAAATCAGAGAGGAATCAGGAAGGATAGCTAGATGATTTTGCAATTATGAAATGATATACAGGTGCTATCCTCTCCAGTAGAAAGGTAAAATAATGCATCCAGTATCAGCCCCCCGCAAGCGAAACGGGGGTGTCCAGCACCGTGAGCTTGTTTTTGAGCAAGTGAAACCGTTTGACAGATAATCCTTTCGTAAAGATATCCGCTAATTGGTCTTGTGAGCATAAGAACCGCACAATGAGTTGTCGTTGTTGAACTTGTTCACGAATGAAATGATAGTCGATTTCGATATGTTTAGTGCGTGCGTGAAAAACCGGGTTTGAAGCGAGATAAGTTGCGCCGATATTATCACAATATAGAGTAGGAGGAGAAGACGGTTTTATGGATAGCTCGGAGAGTATATAATTCAGGAACATGAGTTCCGCGGCAGCCATAGCCATGGCTTTATATTCAGCTTCTGTACTTGAACGGGATACGGTGGGTTGTTTCTTTGAGGACCAAGAGATTAAATTTGGTCCTAAATAAACACAATAGCCGGTTGTGGAGCGGCGATCATCCGGACATCCAGCCCAATCCGCATCGGAATATAGGTGAAGGGACATATTAGAAGATCTTTGAATGGTGATGTCACGACCCAAAATCATCATGCACAACACATATAGATATACATATAGAGCAATAGCAGAGTCAAAACAATACAAACCAGCTCTCACCACGTAAACGTAAAACAATATCTACAAACTAAAAATACAACTAAAAACTACTAGATAAAAATATACACTAGTGCTGGCGCTCTCTGCTACGCTCTCAAAAGAATCTATGTATGCCACCACCTCCTGCCTCAAGCGCTACCTGGGAATATTGGCTGAGCGTCAGAAAAGTCAGATAATAAAATATTATCCACTACTACAGCTACTATCCTATTGGAATGATAAATACTACACTTCTACGGAACACTGCCACCACTTATAAGAACTACCACTTACTACAAAAATTACTACTTTTGTAATATTATAAGTAGTACTACTGAAAATATACATATAAGTATATTTAAAAACTATGATAAGGTTGGCAACCACACGGGACCCACTCATAGATGCAAAATCTCGGATCTACTTGAGATAAGTCAGTCTGCTGCACTCTCAATCACACGAGAGTGGTGTCTCCAACTTTGCCACAGTGGAAACACGCCCCCTCTAACCACCCGAGGAGACCGTACTGTCACGTCTAACAGTTTGTAAGTTTCGGTAGCTAGCCGAAAATCACTCTCTGTTACCAGGCCCACTTAAAAATGTCCATACATGTGTCTTCCTCATCCACTTGTATAAAAATAATATTTTTCTACCACTACCAATTATACCACAAGATTTACCACTGGTACATATTCTACTGAAATAACTACATTTATATAATATTGAAAAATAAATAAATAAATAAATAAGTAAATAAATAAATACATAATAATAATATCTTTTAATTACTACCATTAAAACCGCCTCGGAATAAATATTCCAACGACTACAAGAACACTGAAAACGGATACTGAATGGAGAAGTTATGAATATTTTACTGAATTCAATTCTACTAATCGGACGCGTCAGTCTAAAACTGACCTAATTCTACTGATAGCAACTACAATTACCTACTGAATAAATAAAATAATTAAATACTCAAATACTCAGCCATGTATTTTATCTTGGCCTAAAAGCTTATTAATCCAACTATTAATTAATTGGATCATTATAAGTAGAAGGCCTAATCCATTTTAATTTAATTAAACATGGCCCAACTACAAATAACATTAATAATTAATCCAGCCCAATAACATATTTCGGCCCAAACAGATTTTAATTATAAGCTTATTGGATATTTATTTAATGGATATTAAACCCGAACCCTAAAATCCGACCCATTTAGACTTGAACCCGACCCAATAACTTAAGCTCCTCTTTTCTCTCTCTTTCCCTTCCGCCTCCTCCTTCCTCTTCCATTTCTTTTTCTTCTCCAAACCGAGCTTCACTCAACCTCCTCTCTCCCCATGAAAATGAGCCAATAGATGGTCGGAACGCCACCATTCAAGCGACCGTACCACTCTCAACTCATCTCTTTACTCAAAAATCACATTCCCCATCTCTCTAATTAATTTCATTCATCCCCAAAAGCTAGGGTTTATACTATTCCGAGTAATACTCGATTTTAATGGCAATACACTAGTTTCTAACTCATATTGAGGATAAATCTGAGCTATTACCTCAAAAAGCTCAAGCTTTACGACTAAGGTGGCTCGTTCTTCTCCGATACGTGAACTCCGGAGATGCCGCCCTTTGACCTGAGCTCCGATCAAGTCGTCTCTTCTCGACTCGACCCCTCTCTTCAGACACAACTCTTCCCTCTCTCTCTCTTGACCTTCTCTCTTCCTATAGAGAGAAAAAGGGAAGTTTGGTATTTTGAGTTTTATTTTGTGCTTTATTTTTGAGTGAGATTTATATCCAAATAATATAAAGAATATAACATTGTTTATATTTCACTGGCCAATGAAAAATGAAATGAATATTTGGATGAATATCTCATAGTGTGAAAAGGGCTCAAACCTCTTTGACTTTTCTTTTCTTATTTTCATTTCATTTTATTTCATTCATCCATTCATTCACATTTTATTTTATTTCTTTTAATTATGTTATAACAATCTTCCCCCCTTAAAGAAATTTCGTCCCCGAAATTTTTACGTACCTGCGATACGAAAAGTTCCGGATATTTTTCCTTTACTTCTTCTTCACGTTCCCATGTCGCCTCTCGAGAAGAATGGTCCTGCCAACGCACTTTAACAAGCGCTATAACCTTATCTCTTAACACATATTCCTTTTGATCTAAAATCTCTACTGGCTTTTCAACATATGTCGCATCCTCTCTCAACTCAAAAACTGGTGGCGCAAGTACATGCGACGCATCCGGTACATATTTCCTTAACATTGAAATATGAAAAACATTATGCACACCTGCCAAACCTGGAGGTAAAGCAAGCCTAAACGCTACCGGTCCAATCTTCTCCAGTATCTCGAATGGACCTATATATCTAGGCGATAACTTGCCTTTCTTTCCAAAACGCATAACACCTTTTGTAGGTGATACTCGCAAAAACACATGTTCTCCCTCCTCAAATTTAATTTGTCGACGCTTCTTATCTGCATAACTTTTCTGCCTACTTTGTGCGGTTAATAATCTTTGACGAATTAACTGCACTCTCTTCTCCTCTTCTTGTACCATATCCGGTCCAAGAAATTTCTTCTCGCCCACCTCATACCAATTTACTGGCGATCTACACTTGCTCCCATAAAGCGCCTCATAAGGAGCCATTCCTATACTCGAGTGATAGCTATTATTATAAACAAATTCCGCTAAATGTAGATGTGAATCCCAACTACCCCCAAAATCTAACACGCAAGCTCGCAATAAATCTTCTAACGTCTGAATTGTTCTCTCAGACTGACCATCTATCTGAGGATGATACGCTGAACTAAAATGCAAACGTGTACCAAGTACCTTGTGCAAACTTTTCCAAAATGTGGAAGTAAATCGAGGATCCCGATCAGAAATGATCGAAACATGTACTCCATGTAATCTCACGATCTCTTTCTCATACAACTCCGCCAATTTATCGAGCTTGTCGGTTTGCTTGATTGCGATAAAATGAGCCGACTTTGTCAAACGATCGACTATCACCCAAATTGCATCGTGGCCATTTCTCGCTCTTGGCAAACCCGTCACAAAATCCATGGTGATATGATCCCATTTCCACTCTGGTATCTCCAAATTCTGTAATAATCCCGTAGGTCGTTTATGTTCTGCCTTTATTTGCTGGCATTCTAAACATTTAGAAACAAATTCAGCTATATCTCTTTTCATTCCTTTCCACCAGTAATGCTGACGCAAATCCCGATACATTTTATTACTTCCGGGATGAATCGCAAACTTTGATCTATGAGCTTCCTTAAGTAATTCTTGTCTCAACTCATGATTATTAGCTACACACAATCGTCCACGAAGCCTAACCGTATCGTCATTCGCGATTTGAAATTTTGATTTCTCATTATGAGCCAAGTCATCGCGCACTGACTGCAAATAAGGATCATTCGGCTGCGCTTCTTTGATTCTTGTTACCAACTCGGATTGCGGCCATATAACGAATAAAAATCCATGCGATTGTCCAGGTAAAATTTTCAAACCAAAATCACCAAGAGCTGAAATCAAATTCCATCTACGTATGAAATATGCGCGCTATAACTTACTACATTTCTACTTAACGCGTCTGCTACTACATTCGCCTTTCCGGGATGATAATTAATACTGCAATCATAATCCTTCAAGAAATCCATCCAACGCCTTTGTCGCATATTCAGATCTTTTTGCGTAAATAAATATTTCAAACTCTTATGATCAGTAAAGATTTCAAACTTCTGACCATACAGATAATGCCTCCAAATTTTTAACGCAAAAATAACAGCAGCTAATTCTAAATCGTGCGTCGGATAATTCTTTTCATGCTCCTTTAATTGCCGCGACGCATACGCTACTACTTTGCCATTTTGCATGAGTACGCATCATAAACCGCAATACGAAGCATCACTATAAACTACGAAACCGTCTCCACCAGAAGGAATAACTAACACTGGTGCGCTAGTTAATCTCGTCTTTAATTCCGCAAAACTCTTTTCGCAATTTTCATCCCAAATAAATTTCACCTTCTTTTGAATCAAGCGTGTCAGCGGTAACGCAATCTTCGAAAAACCCTCCACAAATCTTCTGTAGTAACCCGCGAGACCAAGAAAACTACGTATTTCTGTCACACTACTAGGCCGCTTCCAGTTGAGAACCGCTTCTACTTTCTTTGGATCTACAGAGATACCTTCACCCGATATTACATGTCAAAGAAAAGATACCTCATTAATCCAAACTTCACATTTACTTAATTTCGCATACAACTTCTCCTTTCTCAAAACCTCCAGCACAAGTCTCAAATGTACCGCGTGCTCCTCTCGACTCTTCGAGTAAATCAAAATATCGTCAATAAAGACAATAACAAACCGATCTAAATACTCGTGAAAAACACGATTCATTAAATCCATAAAAGCTGCGGGTGCATTCATTAAACCAAACGACATCACCAAATATTCATAATGACCGTATCTCGTACGAAAAGCTGTCTTAGGAATATCCTCCTTCATAATTTTTAACTGATGATAACCTGACCGAAGATCAATCTTCGAGTAAATCGTCGAGCCTTGAAGTTGATCAAACAAATCATCGATTCGCGGAAGTGGGTATTTATTCTTTACCGTAACTTGGTTAAGTTGTCGGTAATCAACACAGAGTCGTAACGAACCATCTTTCTTTTTCACGAATAGTACGGGTGCTCCCCAAGGTGACACACTCGGGCGAATAAAACCTTTATCGAGCAAATCTTGCAATTGCTTCTTTAATTCTTCTAACTCCTTTGGCGCCATGCGATATGGTTGCTTCGAAATAGGTGTCGTGCCAGGCATTAACTCGATTGTAAACTCGATTTCCCTATCCGGTGGTAAACCGATTAAATCATCCGGAAATACATCAGGAAAATCACGAACAATTAGTATCTCTTCAATTGTCGGTTCTTTAGATTTATCCGACTCTACTACCAATTGGTGTTGATTACTTTTGTCGGATAAATGCGTATCATGGATTGCTGACAAAACTACGTGTTCAGTTTCTCCTGCCGCTGCAAACTGAAATGGTGGCTGCCCTACTGGACTGAACGTAACGACCTTTCGAAAGCAATCTACTGTAGCATGATAAGAGGATAGCCAATCCATACCAAGTATGGCATCGAAATCCTGAAAATCTAGGATAACTAAATCGACTAGCAATTCTTGCTCCCTAATTTTCACCACACAACCTCTAAATACTAACTCCGCTAACAAAGAATCTCCCATAGGAGTGCCAACTAAAAGACTGTTATCTAGAGGTTCTGGACTCCTACCCAACTTCGCCACAAACAAAATAGACACAAAAGAATGCGTCGAACCAGGGTCTATCAACACACTAGCAGGAATATCGCAAATATTAACTACAGTATGGATAATCGAACCTGAAGCCTGAGCATCCTGATTATTGAGGGCAAAGGTGCGTGCGGGAACAGGTTTCTGCTGCTGCTTCTTCTTCTGACAATTAACTGCAAGGTGTCCTGGACGATAACAATAATAACACACCGGTTGCCCAAAAGGACACGTCTTGGACCAATGGCCGGTCCTACCACAGAAATGACAACTAAACTGATCGGGTCGTGGCTTGACCACGTCATCTCTCTTTGGTGGAAGAGGCTTCTGCTTCTTGAAACTTCTACCAGGTGACTTGAACTGTACACGTGGCGCTCTCATCTCATACTTCCCCCTCTCCAACCTCCCCTCATACTGCCTAATCTCCTCAACATCACATTCGGCCAAAACCGACTTGTCCACTACACTCACATAACTACTACACTGAAAAGCGCGCACTCTTCCTTTTATGTCAGGACGTAACCCGCGAACAAATTTCGACACCTTTTGTGCTTCATTACTGACATCATGTGGTGCAAACTGGGACAACTCAGTAAACTTCCTCTCATACTCCAACACAGACATATCATCCTGTGCCACATTAGCAAACTCCTGTGCCTTTTTCTCCTGAAGTGAATATGGATAATACTGCTCGAAAAATGCACCTTTAAAACCCTTCCAATCAACAGTATCACCTAATGATTGCTGCTTCATAGACCACCAATGATCCGCATTCCCTTCTAACATAAAGGTAACAAACTTCACCTTTTCCGCATCAGTCGCCTCGATCACCTCAAGCATCTTTTCGGAATGATGAATCCACTCATACGCCTTAGTTAGATCGGTCGTACCAAAGAACGGCTTCGGACCCAACTTCTTAAACTGACTCAACCTCTCATTCATTCCACTGCTAGATCCCCCACCACCACTACTACTACGACGAGCCTGAGTATGTGCTTGCTGTTGCGGTGGCTGAGAGCCTTGCTGCCTCATCAGCTGAACTAATGTCTCATTAGTTCTCTGCTGTTGCTCTAGTATCTCCCGAAATAAATCCGACTCAAAACGGGACCCACGTACTTCATCTCCACCACCTACAGCCTTTTCATTCCCAGGATTTCCCGAACTTCCTGCGCCAACTGAGGCAACCTTCTTCAATTTCTGCTTCGGTGGAATTTTCACTACCTAAAGTCAATTAAGACTTAATTAGAAAGATTTCTACGGTTGAATGTTAAGACATCCGCAGGTCCAATAGAACCATTGCTCTGATACCAAAAGAGTTGTCATGACCCAAAATCATCATGCACAACACATATAGATATACATATAGAGCAATAGCAGAGTCAAAACAATACAAACTAGCTCTCACCACGTAAACGTAAAACAATATCTACAAACTAAAAATACAACTAAAAACTACTAGATAAAAATATACACTAGTGCTGGCGCTCTCTGCTACGCTCTCAAAAGAATATATGTATGCCACCACCTCCTGCCTCAAGCGCTACCTGGGAATATTGGCTGAGCGTCAGAAAAGTCAGATAATAAAATATTATCCACTACTACAGCTACTATCCTATTGGAATGATAAATACTACACTTCTACGGAACACTGCCACCACTTATAAGAACTACCACTTACTACAAAAATAACTACTTTTGTAATATTATAAGTAGTACTACTGAAAATATACATATAAGTATATTTAAAAACTATGATAAGGTTGGCAACCACACGGGACCCACTCATAGACTGCAAAATCTCGGATCTACTTGAGATAAGTCAGTCTGCTGCACTCTCGACCCCTCTCTTCAGACACAACTCTTCCCTCTCTCTCTTGACCTTCTCTCTTCCTATAGAGAGAAAAAGGGAAGTTTGGTATTTTGAGTTTTATTTTATGCTTTATTTTTGAGTGAGATTTATATCCAAATAATATAAAGAATATAACATTGTTTATATTTCACTGGCCAATGAAAAATGAAATGAATATTTGGATGAATATCTCATAGTGTGAAAAGGGCTCAAACCTCTTTGACTTTTCTTTTCTTATTTTCATTTCATTTTATTTCATTCATCCATTCATTCACATTTTATTTTATTTCTTTTAATTATGTTATAACAGGTGAGGCCATGGTTTATCGTTCCTTTGAGATAACGTAAGATCCTTTTAACTAAGGACCAATGAGTTTCGGTTGGAGCATGAAGAAATTGGCTTGCTTTGTTGACGGCGTAAGCAATGTCGGGGCGACTGTGGGTGGCATATTGTAAACCACCTACGATGCTTCTATAAAGGGTCGGATCCTTGAGCGGCTCACCATGATGCTTGGATATTTGATCTCCAGCAGCTATAGGTATCGTGCATGCCTTGGCCCCGTCCATTTTCGATTTGAGGAGAAGAGAATGAATGTACTGTGATTGCGTCAACTGCAGTCCTGCGCTTGTGGACCTACAATTAATACCAAGAAAATAGTGAAGAAAATCTTTAAGAACAAATTGAGAATTTAACTGATTAATTGTTTGTTGAATGAGTGTGGGATTATCTCTTGTAATTATAATATCATCAACATAAATGAGCATAATAGTGATGGATTGAGAGTTTTTACGAATAAAAAGAGATGTGTCAGATAGAGAGCCAATAAAACCTAATTGATGTAAGGATGAACTAAGTTTGGAAAACCAAGCTCTTGGGGCTTGTTTTAGTCCATATAGTGCCTTTTTGAGTAAGCAAACATGATTGGGGAAATTATTGTTGATGAAACCTTGCGGTTGTTCCATATAAACTATTTCGTGGAGATCACCATGCAAAAAGGCATTATTGACATCTAATTGGCGTATTGACCAATTCATGGACACAGCTATGGAGATGATTAACCTGATCGTGGTAGGCTTGACAACCGGAGAGAATGTTTCGTCATAATCGATGCCTTCCTGTTGAGTGTATCCTTTCGCAACAAGTCTAGCCTTGTATCGGTCTATGGAGCCATCAGGTTTCCTTTTCAAGCGATAAACCCATTTACATTTGATGATATTGAGTCTTGAAGAGCGAGGAACCAAAGTCCAAGTTCCGTTATCCATGAGAGCATTAATTTCAGAAGCCATAGCCTCTCGCCAATTGGGATCTTTCTGAGCGGTGGAATAGCATGTTGGTTCAAACTCTTCACAAGTGGATTGTAGTGGATGTTTAGAAGCAATGAGTGTAGTATACTCGTTGAAGACCTTAGGTTTGCAAGAGTTTGTTTTACTCCGAGTTACCATACTATGGGTAGGAAGAGTGGTTGGTGGGTTAGAGGTTTGGTCAGAAGAGGATGAGGCGGTGGCTGAATTTTCAATAGTTGTCGGTGAAGACTGAGTGGAAGGCATTGAGTCAACAGAAGAGGAGGAGGCACGAGGAGAAGATGAATAGTGTTGTGGTTGAGGTGCATGATGAATTGGCTTAGAGGGAAGCAACACAGAGAGTGGACAAGTTGAATGAGAAGATAAGCTGGTGAGAGACGACTCGCGTTGCATCAAAGTTTTAAACGGAAAAACATCTTCATGAAACACCACGTGACGACTTGTGTACATTCGATCCGTAGCTAAATCGAGACATCGGTAGCCCTTTTGATTATGACAATAACCTAAAAATACACAAGGAGAAGATCTAAATTGAAGTTTGTTAGTATTGTACGGTCTCAAATAAGGAAAACATAAACAACCAATTGATTTTAGAAACTTGTAATCAAGAGATTTATGAAATAATAATTCAAATGGAGAAATGGAATGATTGTTAAGAAGAGGAAGTCTATTTATTATAAAAACCATGCTTTGAAAGATTTGGGCCCAATATTTCAAAGCATGGTTTTTATAATAAATAGACTTCCTCTTCTTAACAATCATTCCATTTCTCCATTTGAATTATTATTTCATAAATAGACCAAGCTCCACAATGTGCTGATGCTTGCGTTCTACCACACCATTTTGTTCGGGTGAGTAAGGACAAGAAGTTTGATGCAAAATTTCCGGATAGTCCTTCGACAAAAAGAAGAACTCAGAACCACCGTCCGTTTGCATGCGCTTGATTGTAGTGGAGAGCAAGTTTTCAGTTTGAGCTTTAAAAAGAGAGAAAAGATGGCGTACATCTGACTTTTTATGCAAGAAAAATATCCATACAAAACGTGAGAAATCATCAACAAAACTAACATAATAATTATAACCATTGATTGATTTAACCGGGGATGGTCCCCACACATCACAATGAATAAGTTCAAGAGGTTTGGAAGCTCTAAAATTATTTAATTTAAAAGGCAATTTATGACTTTTTCCTTTACAACAATCAATGCAAGGAACAAATTTATTGGAAGAAATTGAAATTTTATTATTTCTAGCTAAGGCAAAAACAAAATCGGTAGAAGAGTGTCCAAGTCTTCGATGCCAAAGAGTAGGAGATTGTCTTTCACTAAGAAATGCAAAAGGGGGTGAAGAAAACTGATTCGTTGTGCGAGTAGATGGTAAAGAATACAATCCATTAGTTAGATTGGCCTTGATGAGGATATCTTTGGTGCGAAGATCCTTAATAAAACAACCAAAACGTGAGAATTCCACAATAATATTATTATCAAGTGTGAGTTGTGATATACTTAGTAATTTCTGTGTTATTTGAGGTACATGCAGAACATTATTAAGTTGTAAAGGTTTTAAAAGAGAAGGGATTGTAGATGAACCTGTGTGCTGGATGTGTAATCCGGCACCATTCCCGACATGTACTTGATCATTCCCGGTGTAATGTGCATGAGAGCTCAAGTTGTTGATATCAGGAGTGAGGTGATGCGTAGAACCCGAGTCCAAAAACCAGTCAGAGGAGGGAGAGGAGAAGTGTTGCGTCAGGTAGGAAGCTGGATGTGGTGGCCGAGACACTGGAGGTTGATTCTGATTTGGCGAAGCGGGAACTCGGTACCAACATCTATCAGCCGTGTGATTTCGACGATGACAGATTTGGCATTCAACACCCGCAAATTGATAATTGTTGTTGTTGTAGTTGTAGTTGTTTCTACCTTTTCCTTTCGGGCGACGGTTGTTGGTGAAATTCTTTTGTTGATGCGTATGTTGATTGTGAGGAGTGGGAAGAAGAGGAGGTCGAGGATTATTGGCGGCATATGGAATTGGATATTGGCTATTGGAGGTTGATGTGATCAGGGCTTGTGGTTGGGAGAGAGCATTTTTAATTCGTTGTTCATGGCTCAGTAAAATGCCATGAAGGTCAGCAAGAGATATAAAATCAGTCCGTGAGGTTATGGCCATAACGGAAGACTCAAAGTCACTTCCGAGTCCATCCAATGTAATCAAAACCATCTCTTGCTCAGAGACAGGAGCCCCGACAAAACTCATTTGAGCCGCCACAGATTTTAGCTTTTGAAAGTATTCACTACACGACATATTATTTTTAGATATACTTTGCAATTGTTTGCGTAATTGCATGATGCCGGCTAGAGAAACGGAGGAATATGTTTTCTGAAGAATGTCCCATACCTCGGCAGTGGTGTCACACTGTGTAACTTGCCCAATAATCTCAGGAGACAGAGAGGATAATAGCCAAGCAAGAAGTAATGCATCTTGAGCTTGCCAATCTTCGAGACTGCTTGAGGATACGTCGGCTTTGAATGGTTTGAGGTATTGGAGGAGATTGTGACCACGTAAGGTAGGCATAATCTGTGAGCGCCATATTAGGTAATTTGTATTATCCAATTTGATTGGAACTTGATGGGAAAAGGTAACTAATTTGAAGGTCAGGATTTGCTCGAGATTTTCAGAAGTGGTGTTATTTGAGGTTTGCGAAACCATTTTGTGTAATGGAAGATGGCGGCCAAATAAGATTTGTATGTTGGAATTGGGGAGTAGAGAAGTAACAGAGGTGGATAAGAGAGATTGACTTGGAGTTTCAAAAGAGAGCAAAAGAAGAAAAAAAAAAGAAGAAGAAGAAGGATCAGATGAGCGTGTGCTCTTTCTTTGGCTCTGATGCCATGACAAAATATGAATGATAAGAGGAAGTTATTTGTTATTTGATATTGTTGAATTGTGTTTTACATTACAGAGACACGCTTTATTTATAGAGATCTCTACCAAACAGCTACCCTAATCAAGCTCTTAATTATAGCTAATCAAATCACTAATCAATCCCTTAATTATAGCTAATCATCCCTAAATCAAATTAATCATTAACAAATTACACGGATAGAAATCAGAGAGGAATCAGGAAGGATAGCTAGATGATTTTGCAATTATGAAATGATATACAGGTGCTATCCTCTCTAGTAGAAAGGTAAAATAATGCATCCAGTATCAATATTTGTTAGAAAATAAATTGTAACATAAAAAAATGTTAATCTAAAAAATAGTTTGCTAGAATATATATTTGTCGAAGATTGATATCATAGGCCAACAAATACTGCTCGGGTAAATGTTTGCAAATAAAAGGAATTTTTTTATGTTGAGTATTAAAAATAAAAATAACTAGGCTCATGTTTTTATACATTTTCCTAAACCCTAAGGTAGACCTTCCATAAAAGAAGTCGTATTTTTTAATTTACTAAGTTATTCTTACTATTTATATTAATGAATTAAAAATAAAAATCACAATATAAGTGACAGATTTTTCATTTTTTGTGGCTATTTCTATACTTGGTCTATTTTTTTTTTCAATTAGATTTCTGGACAGCCCATAGATGAAATATCACGTTTGTCTAGTCAAATCAAAGAACTGAAATCGTGAATTTGACCAGTAAAATCAGAGAATTGAGTTCATGCATAAGCTCTTAATGGGATTTGTAAAATCAAGCGTTATTTTATTTTATAAACATTTTTGGGTTAGTTTGAATTGAAATTTTAAACCTGCTCCTAAGGATTTTACTGGCCTAATTCCATTTTTTATATTTGAATGCTCAAAATTCAGTAATTAAATTCTCGGATTTGACAAGTTAACCTGATTTTTTTTAATAAGACCAGTAAACCTGATTATTGAAATCTTGTAATTTTCGACCATTCAAACCGAGAAGTGAACTCTTTGGTTGATATTCAATTGCCTAGTTTTCAGTACTTTATAATTCTATAAAGGAGAGAGTTAAGCGCCTCAGCGTACTTTATAAAAAAAGCACCTCGGCGTATTTCTCTGTCCTAAGAACTTCTGTAATTATTTAATTTATTTCTTTTAATGCAAAAACAGTATAGAAACTATTAATAATTTTATTAATTTTTGTCATAGATTCATATTATATTGATATACCCATTAATGACAATCGCATGAGACATTTAATGCAAACTGCATGAATCATATCATGGTTGTAATAATTGCAGATTTTCAGACTATATAATATATGTGCGGAACTGATATAATTTTCAAAATTGTAGCTTAAACTCATATTTTGTTTTCTTCCAAACAAAGTAATTTTGAGCTTTGAATGATAGGATAGTGGCGGAAACTAAAAAGAACCTGTGAAAAACTGCTAGCGCAGTTGGCCACACACAAAAAAACTCGATTAAGGGAGAGATCTTAAGTTTGAGCCCGGCTTACCGGAATTTTTTTTGTAAAAAAGAACGGAAAATTCATGTCAGAAGAAAGCAACTTTTTAGTTTTTGTTTTCATTTCTCACCTACTAAATAATGGCAATAGCACTCGGCCTAAAAAGATAAACAAACTGGACAAGCTTTCTACTTACTTTCTAAAAAAATGAGTAATTAAATGAATTCAATATATTTAAAGAATGAATTATTGCCCTTTTTTATTTGACCGATTTCTATATATTTTCTATATACTGTTTTCATTTTTTTAAATATATATTGTTTACCGAATGAATTTTTATATACTGTTTATTTTCAGTTTATATTTTTATATACTATTTTCATTTTTTTTAAATATATATTATTTTACTGAATGAATTTTTTATATACTGTTTGTTTTCAGTATATATGTTTTTTCAGTTCTTATATACTGTTGCTACAGGGTCGCTACAGTCCGTCACGCAGTATTAGCTCCCAAAAATAAAATAAAATAAAATAAATTTATTGACTAGGCAGCAATATTAGAGTCTACACTAATTCAATAGTTAAATATTGACTAGGCAAATTCACAGAATCCTTTCTCTTTACACCATATCAATAAAAAATAAAATAAAATAAAATAAATTTCTTGACTACGGAAAATTCGTGGAACCATTTCTCCTCTAACTCCTACTTCCCCTCTAGTGATCACTAGTGAAATAAAGAACTCAATCCAATCCAATTCAAAATACAGTTCGAGTTTTTCTTATCTGAAATGAAATCTTATGATAGATGCGAGATCTCTCGATTATCAAATGATATTCTTTCTCATGTGATCTCACTTACTTCCCCTAAAGATGCAAGCCGCTTCCAAGTCATTTCTCCTGCGTTTAAAAGTGTTTCAAATTCAGATGCTGTTTGGGAGCGGTTCATTCCTTCGGATATCATTTCCCGTTTCGTTGACCCTCTGCCAGTTTTTGATTCGAAGAAAGAGCTCTTCTTCCACCTGAGTGACCATGATGCTCTCATAGATGATGGAACCATGGTATTTTTAATTTTTCTCATCATTAAAAGTAATTAATATTCAATTATTTAATATCAATATTTGTTAGCAATTGAATCAATTATGTTGTCATATTTGCTTGATTGATCTGTGTCTATTTTCACAATAATTAGACTTTGAGATTAGATAGAAAGACCGGAGCCAAAATTTACATGGTACGAGCTAAAAATATAGCTATTGCCTGGGCTGATACACAATACTGGCAAAGGGTTCCTTCCCATGATTCCAGGTATACCGTTTTTATCATCCAAACAACGATAAATAAATGAAACTGATTACACCTTTAAATGATTTTATGAGCTTACAAAATATTTTTTTCCCATTCATTCTCTCTCCATCTTATAGGTACTTTTCAATAGTAGACTTTTCAGGTTTTCATAAATTTATAAATGATTTATCAAAAATAAAGCTCCGTATATTGATAAGGATTGTTCAAATGGGACGAAGAATAAATGAAATTTACAAAAATGAATAACTAATCCCTTTTTCTTTTCTTCTATGCATTCTAAGGTTTGGGGAGATAGCCACCCTTCTTTTAGTATGGTGGTTGCGAATATGTCACACCTTCAACATAAAGGAGCTCTCTCCTGAAACCATGTATGCTTCCTATCTTGTATTCAAGCTAGAAGATGACTCGGATGGACTAGACGATCCACAACAAACCTTTGTCACAGTCGGAAATTACCAGGCAAGACACAATGTCTGTCTGCAACCAGAAGACGACGAGATGCTTCCAGAGACAATTGGAAACATAAGATTTCCGAAAGAAAGGCAAGATGGATGGATGGAAATGGAGTTAGGAGAGTTTTATGTTGACAAGGGTGAGAGTGGTGAAGTCTCTACGGGACTAGAGGAGATCTCGAAATTGTATTCGAAGAGAGGTTTGATTGTTGAAGGCATTGAGATAAGGTCCAAGGAGATTGATCATTAATCGTTTGGTTCTTTTATTTTTTAGAAAATTTGAAGAGAGCTTATGTTATTCCCCTTCCACATGTAAAACTTTTTTCCATATATTGTTGAGATATTTACAATCCTGTATATATATACAAAATAAATAAAAACTATGGAAAAACTCCAAAAAAAAACAAAAAATCTGGTAGAAAAAAGACTAGCAGGGCAGGACGCCAACTTGTGGAAAAAGTTATTGGACAGTCAGGGACATGTATAATAAGATAATGTCATTTTCTTTGGTGTTGTCTAAAAGGCTTAATGAAGCCTAAGCTGCCTAATTAATTGTTTGTAATAGAGGCTTAACCTGTAAACTTTGTGTTTTTTTAATTAAATGAAAATATTCCGTAGGCAATCGCCTACAGAGATTCAAAAAAAAAAAAAAAAAAAAAAAAGAGGCCCAAACAGGTAAATGAAAAAACATCGTAAGACAGAAAAAATTCGTCCGTCCAAATCTCTTCATCTTTTTATGTAAATCGCCGCCGCCATAAAGAGGCTTGTCACTTCAGTTTTTTTCTCTCCAGGTCAAAAGTACCTTCTCTTAGACAAAAACTGCCACCTAGCTTTGTCTAGTGTTTTGTCTCTCCGACCATCTCTCCACCTCTATCTCTCCTCTGAATACCAATACTCCTCTCATTGATATGCTTCACTAAACCTAATTCATCCTACTTCTTCCATTAATATCGAACCACCTCTCTTTTCTTCTTTAAAAGCTCTAGGACAGCACTCCATATCACAAACATAAAGACCGAACATTGAGTGTTGCTTTGAATTTAAATCCCCTCCTTCCTGATACAAATTATTCACCATTAATTCAAGTGAGGTGGGAAATGATTAATCGTTTGTTGACACATAATTTTCTTTTCACTATTCAAAAAAAGAATTTTCTTTTTCATCCATTGTAACACAAAGATTTGGAGATTCAGATCAGCGCCATAATGTGAGACACACACACACACTATCAGTGAGGTTAGTGAAGTCTCTATGGGACCAGAGGAGATCTCAGTTGACACATGGAGTAATTACATCAAGATCCTTTTTTTTGTATTTCTTTCATTTCTCTCCAGACATTCATTTTAATACAACACAACTGCTTTACATTTTAATTAACGTAGTTTGTGCATATGATTCCAAAGTCTATCACATTATTTCAAAAAACATAATTTTTTTATTTTTCTGATAGTTATTGATGTCGTTGTATTAATATTTTCTGAATGTACCTGGTTCGAGTTTGTTGCGTATATTTTGTGATTAGGTGGGTATTGTTGGCTCTTTATGATATGGAAAGAGAGATGCTGGAGAATTTTCGAGGGAAAGCAAATGACAAGCTCACAAGTTCTAACAGCCATCAATTCTGAGCTACATATTTGGAGACAATGCATGTAATTATTTTTTATCTGGATTAGGTTTTGGGTACATATGTCAAGCTCTGATATGAGATCTTTTCTATATCAAATTTTTTCTTTTTTTCAATTTCCTTTCCTATTTCTTTTCCTAATTATTTTGTTTGTTTCTTTTTATTTTTTCGTTAGTTTTTATTCTTGTATCAGCTCCTCAACTTTGAGGAGCAAAACTTTATTATTAAATTATCAACAGGAACTTTCAGGCCAGACCTGAATCCTGATTTTCAAAAAAAATAAATAAAAATAAATATTGGCTCTTTACTGAACATTATTGAAATAAAATAAAACTGTCCCTGTTGGAGTCTTCCATTCTACAACTTTTTTTTTATACTCTTCTGTTTTTCCACTATTCACTTATTACATTAGTTCTCATCTAGATGGTAGTCTTCATCCTTGAGCCTACCAGCTATTGACTAACAAGCAATTTTTTGAAGATATTTGTTCATGTGTGGATAATTGATTTTAGGCTCACTAAAATATTATGATGTTTTAATTATTAAGTAAGTCACTATAACATTATATGGAGTATAAATACAAAAAATCATAATATTATACGGGGTAAATATAAAATCATGATACCATAGGATTGTGTAAATACAAAAATCATTACATCATATGGGGTGTATAATATAAATATCATGGCATTATAGAATTCAATGATGATGTATCTGATGTTTTTTTGGAGAAATGGGGGCAAGTTATAATATTCTTTTTTCTTTTTATTGTACTTTGGTGTGACTAGTTGTAAATACAAATACTTTATTTAATATAAACAATAATAGACGACCATATATTGCATATTCTCAAAAAAAAAATTATGATATTAAATATTAATTTCAATTGAATTTATTAGAGTAGAAAATGAAATAAATGATTAGAATACAACATCACGAAGTATATAGTTGGGTTGAATTTGAGTTTTTAATTTCAATCCCCAACTCAACCCAAACCATCAAAACTTAGGACTGATTCAACAGCTTTGAACTCACAAAACACTGAGTCGGATTAGATTCATTAAATTTAGTGGATTATTCAAAAACAATACACTTTTTTGGAAGTATAATTGGATGAGACAGAGATTGCAAGCTACTTTCTCAAATCTATTTTCTTTTATCAATAGTCAACAAAACATCTCTGTAAATGACGCTTTCGCAATTCAAGATTAGACCACATTACTCAACTTACCTCTTTCCAACATGGCTACAAGAGAGCTGGATGAATTGATCAACCTTTTGGAGGAATGGACTTCAACAACTCTAACAGTTACCGAATTGATAGTGTCTTGGTCCTTAACAAATGATAAAAATTTCAATGCCAACTCATTTACAACATTCTGATTATATACCCTAAATGCAAAACGAGCTACAATTACATTTGGAAGATTAAGATGCCGCCTAAGATTAAAATATTTATTTGGAGATTTGTTCGAGATATTTTGCCGACTATTGATCAGCTACGCAAACGGGGATCTATTTTGCCGAATGTGTGTTTGCTTTGCCTGGCCGATGCAGAATGCACAAAACATCTGTTTCAGGAATGTTTTTTCACATATCAACTATTCTCTTTGATGGAACTAGATAATACAAACACCATACACATTCTCAATATGAAGGAGACCCCAAATTACAGATGGCTGCCACATATTTTTGGTTGTGGAAGGAGCGTTGTACATGAACTTCTAGAAATGAAGCTTCTAATGTCATGACGATCACCGAATTCATCAAGGTTGATATTACTCTTTGGGAAAATCTGCTTTAGACTAATTTGTTTACGAAATTTTTAGTCTTCTTTATTCCTTTTTAATTTTACTTATTAAATTATTGTAAGGCCAATTCTCTTGGCATTCCATTATTTTAACGAATTAAGTTTTTTCTTTAATTAATATAATTGCAGATGCCCAATTATAACCTGGGGTCTATTATTAAAAAAAATTATAATTTACTAAGAAATCACGCTTCTTCTTCTTCGTTTATATCCTTATTACAATTTATATGTCTACATAAAGTCTATGCATTATGACAAAGCATGCTATCTCAGGCAAGCAAGCAATAAGACACCTAATCAACTTTCGGAAAAATTCAAGTTCGAATCAATTCAAGTTCGAATCACGACGAACGCATTTAGCTTTGTTCATTTTTTCCAAAGATAAGTTTCTTCGGTCGCATTTCTTGCGCATTCGCAATTAGTGATTTTATTTTAAAATTTACACGAATAAAATATTATATTTGCATGTTATTTTATCTTTTTTATATGCTATTTTGTTCAATTTATATATTGCTTTTATGATATTTTTTTTATTATATACTATTTTTATTTATATGTTGTGTTCATCAGTATAACATCGATAAAACAACATACAGTAACTGAACAATATATAGTTCTAATATAAATTGTAGACATGGATTGATATGTGGGCTTAGTTAGCATATTATATAACTATTAACTAAATTAAGCCGTCCCTGTGCAGTAGCACGCTCGCAGTACCAAGTCCACTTAAAATTCATAAGTTGTTGGCATGACACTATCACATGACAGGAAGTCACACTTCTAAGTGTCATAATTTCTTGGCGTGACTTTACCACATGACAGGGTAACATTTAAAATCGATGACTTGTTGGTATGACTCTGTCTCATGACTGGGTAATAATTAAATTTTCAGGACTTGGACATGCCAAATGCAGAGCACTTTTTCCTAATTCCATTTTCATTCTGAGAAGTGCTCTAAATGTTGAAATATGTAATTCATTTTTCTAAAATAAATTAATAGATAAATGGAGAAAATTCTAGAAGACGAAGATTATGGAATTCTCTCGATCTTCTTTAGTCAAAATAAGATAAGAATGGAATTAATGATCATAGATTTTTTATTTAGTCAAATTTAAATAAATATGAAAGTTAATGATCATGTGAAGATGTTTTACTAGATTAATTTCTAGATGTTTCATGTATGTGCTCTAAATTCACTGAGAGCTTGTTTGGTTTGGGGTTAATCTAGAATAAGGAAAGTAAAGGGAATTGAGTAAAAGAAAGGAAGATAAGATAGTTTTTTTTATTCTTGCTTGGTTTGGATGAGAGAGAAGTGAGGGTAAATGGAGAAAATAATTCAATTAAAATAAAAGTCATGAAATTTTTTTATTTATACTTTTGTTTTACAGGCTTATATTTTCTTTTTTCTCTCTATATTATTCATTTTTGCAATTATATTTATACCAATAAATTTTTTATATATAAATACTTTTGATTATACAATATAACATAATATCATTAATAATCAATTAAATTTTCTATAAATAAATATTCTCAATTTCTAATATAACATACTACCATACAATATCCAAAAAAATTTAACTAATTTATATTTGTTTGGGAGAAACTATAAATATTTTAATTTTTAGTTAACTATATCTTCATTTATTAAATTGAGATAATATTTTCTAACTCTTTTCTTACACTCAAATCAAACAAGAAAAATATCTCCATTTTATACTTAACATGACATCTCCATTTAACTTGATTCATCTTGTTTCCCTCTCTTTATCCTATCTAACCTTCAAACCAAGCATGATTATATCATTCTCTTCCCTTTCCTTCTCTCAATCCACTCTCAAACTAAGCAAAGCCTAAATAGAGATTGGGAGGAAAGAATCTCTCTCCCACACACATACACACTCCACCCTTCTCTTTCTCTCACTTTCTTTCCCTTTTCACTCCGTGTGTGTCCTACACAAAATTTGCTTTCAAAAATGGCATTA
This sequence comes from Juncus inflexus, assembly GCA_024447665.1. NCBI lineage: Eukaryota > Viridiplantae > Streptophyta > Magnoliopsida > Poales > Juncaceae > Juncus > Juncus inflexus. The sequence goes on along the minus strand of JAJHPC010000013.1, from coordinate 10,284,464 downwards.
GCACTCGTGGGAGGATGTTTTGCTTCCGCCATTATTCCAAATTTGGTCGACAAGTTAACTAACTACCTCGCTTCCAACTTTAACATTCATCAAGACACCAAAGATTTACTTGAAGAACTCACAAGAACCCTCGTGACTATCAAGGCAACATTAGATGTAGTAGAAAGTAGTATGATGAATGCAAACCAGAGCCTGAGCGAATGGCTAAGCAAACTCAAATTAACAGCGTACGAGGCTGAAGATCTTATCGACACCTTTCACGCAAAGGCAATAGAAGCAACTGTTAAGGAAGGAAATAAGGTTAGCAATTTTGCATCCTCCTCCTGTGAAACCATTAAGCTTATGTTGCTTCCAGATGAGGATTTAAAACAACTAACAAAGATAACTGATAAGTTGAAAGCATACTCAAAGGATATCGGAAATTTGATAAATTTGGTTAATTTGTCTAACAAGGATACTATTGAAAAGCAAATGATTTTAGATAGGAGAGAGACTATTTCTCATTTGCCTGATCATATGGAGCTGATTGGTCGAGAGAATGAATTAGGCTATATATTAGATATGGTTTTGGATTCAATTGACAATCCAGCACCTAGTAAGCTGAATGGGGCAAGTAGTAGTAATACTGAGGAAAATAACAGTATTGAGGGGATTATTGTTATTCCAATAGTTGGTTTAGGGGGTGTAGGTAAAACAGCTCTTGCTCAAGTTGTGTACAATAACGAAGAAGTAAAGGAATCTTTTGCTCTTTGCGCATGGGGGTGTTGTTCCGACAATTCTGATATCAAAATGCTTATGCAAAAAATTATCCAAATTTTAGGTGGAAAATTAAAATCAAATTTGTTCTCTTTAGAGTATCTTACCAGAAAGCTCATTGGAATAATAAATGGTAGGAAAGTTTTGCTTGTGATTGATGATGTATCTAAAAGAATAGAAGACCAATGGGATGCCCTATACGCAACCTTATCTTGTGGTGCACCAAGAAGCATAGTAATAATAACCACTCAAAACAGAAAATTTGCTGATAGGGTAGCGACACTAAGTCCTATAGTTTTGGATATTCTAGACTGGAATGAGTTTTTAAAACTCTTTTATCATCACACATTTGTTAATACAACAACAATGAAGGAGCAAAAGGGAATATTAGAACCAATTGCTATATCAGTAGCTGGAAAATTGCATGGGCTGCCTCTGGCAGCAAAAATAATTGGAAATTTACTAAGATTTAGAGTAGACGAGAATGAATGGAAAAGAATATCCCAAAGTGAATGGTGGAATATGCCCAGAGCCGCAGATAATATTTTACCTTCAGTAGGCCTTAATTATCAGTACCTAAGTCCTCATTTAAAACAATGTTTTGCTTATTGTTCCATATTTCCGAAGAATTATTTGTTTCATAAGGATAGATTGGTACAGATGTGGATAGCTCACAATTTCATTCCAATAAGTAATGATGGGGTAAATAGGTTGGAGGATACTGGGAGACAATGGTTTGATGAGTTAGTTGATTATTCATTTTTTCAACCAGCTTGGGATAATAGTAAATATGTCATGCATAACATGATGCGTGATTTGGCAGTTGCAGTTTCCACTGAGGAATGTTTTCTACTTAAAGAAGACACAATAAAGATCCCACAAAATGTTCGTCACCTAGCAATAGAGACCAACGATCCCGACGCAATACGGAAAATAACTGAACTTAAGCAATTACGCACTATTTTGTACTTTGGACATTGCAAAGTTGATGGAATGTATGATGCTATCAACGAAACTTTGTCCAAGTCAATGAATGTACGTGTGCTAGATTTATCTTATATGCATATGCAAAATAGGAAACCACCAGCAAATATTCAACACTTGTCCCATATTCGTTTTTTAGATCTTTCTAGCACGGGAATTGAACTATTAAGTAGTTCGTTTGAACATTATCATTTGCAGACCATGTACCTGCAGGAATGTGAATTCAAAGAGTTACCAAGTAATATTAACAATTTAATTAATTTGCGTCATATTTACGCGAGTGCCAAAACAATTGCCCTGATTAACGGAATAGGTAAACTAATTAATCTTGTAGAGCTAAATGATTATTCTATTGGAGAAACAGAGGGACATACAGTAATAGAACTGAAAGATATGAATAAGATTTCAGGAAACATAACTGTTCATTGTTGTGAAAATATTACAAGCAAAGAAGAGGCAATGCAAGCAAAGCTAATGCACAAAAAGCACCTTTCTTTACTCGAACTTAAATGGAAGACACCACGAAGAGAATCCGATAAAGATAAAGAGATATTGGAAGGGTTGGAACCACATAAAGGTATAACCGATTTGATAATAAATGGCTACGTGGCCGCATCCTTCCCGAATTGGGTGATGTTAATTAATAATTTCTCAAATTTAAAATATTTCTTTCTTTGGGGGTGTCTACACATAGATTCACTTCCATCTCTTGGGGAGCTTCCTTTTCTAAGTGTGCTTATAATTGAATATGCACACTCTATAAGGTATTTAGGTGATCAATTTTATGGAAACACTCAAATAGTTTTTCCATCATTGAATGAATTAACACTCCACGAGATGTCATGTTTCAAAGAATGGTCTAATGTGCCAGTAAGGCCATTTGGTCGGAATCTCACAAAAGTCAATATATACCAATGCAAAAACCTGAGGAATGCACCCCTTCTCTCCTTTAGCTCATCTCTCAAGGAATTGAGAGTACATTCCGCCGACCACTTTACTTCTCTATCAAGATGCTTAAATGGACTTATATCCCTCAGTGTGTTAGACTTAAGAGGCTGCTATATGGAGATCACCCTTGCTTTTTACAGCTTAATAATGCTCAAACATTTGGTTTTAAAAGATTGCCCACGACTGTATACTGAAGGAACAATACAATCCATTGTCAACTTAAAAAATTTAGAGATTAAAAATTGTCCAAATATTTTTAGTAGATCAGCAACAGATCATTTGCAAGAACGAAAGAATAAGCGGTTTAAACTTCATGAAGAAGGCCTAAGATCGCTTAAGAACCTAGATGTAGACCACAACCTCCTTTATGAAAACCCTGATCTCATTCTAGGAAAGCTTCCTTCACTACAATTTCTCCATTATAAACTCTGCGAACTCAACCAATACACAGTTGAGCAAGATGCATGGTTTCGAGGATTAACCTCATTAAAAGAGCTTAATTTCATTTCATGTGATTTTAAGCAGGTTCCTGCTTGCCTAACAGCCCTCCCCTCCCTGAAGAAACTAAAATTCACATCATGCCATAACCTAATTTCAATTCCCGACAATGGAATACCATTGTCACTTAGTGAGTTACGCATACTTCAATGCCCTCTGGAGTTCAATCTTCGTTGTCAACCACCGGATGGTGATGATTGGCCAAAGATTTCTCATGTCTCCTATATTAATATTGATACTAAAACGGTGCAACATAAGGTACTTTACATCCATTCTTATATCCCATTACTATTTAATTTCGATACTACCTTATGCACAATAATATTTTCATCTCTTGTTTTGTTTGTACTAACAGGGTCGAGAAGTGCGCTAATTAACAAGAAATACCAAACTCCTATGTCATGATTGTCACACCAGGTATTCAAATAGTCTTGTGTAATTTTTGAAAACATGACACTTGTTAAGAAGAATCATAACAAACATATGTTTTTTCAGTTTTAGTTTAACGAATGATATGTTTTCAACTTGATTGCGCGGAGAAGCTTAATCAATATGTATACATGTTATTTATTTTATTCCAAAGAAAATCAAGATTTCAATATTTCATTGATTTGAAGAAATTCTAAAGAATTTAAATGTGTATTTGTGCATGCAGATTTGTCCAATTGAAATTGATCTGAACCCGATTTGATCTGAAGAGAACCCCGATCCACTAATTTGATAAATCTACTTTCTCAGGTAAATTCTAATGATCATAACGCATTAAAGAATAAGAAATGAAGAATAAACAGAAAAAAAAAACTCACCTAAATTGGACATATCAAGTTTTGAAACGATGTATGAGGCAGCCAATGAGTCGTAATTGATTGAGTTCCATCGAATCTTCATTTGGAATTTGGAGAGTCGAAAAGATGGTGGTGGCAGGTTTATAGCTATTTATGAGTTGATTAATCGGGTCTGTCACAATTCTCTTTTTGGGCCAAAATTTTTGGATAGGTAGAAAATATGGCCCAATTTAAACCCATAATCTTAAGCTTCTTTTTCATTTTATTTTTTCATATTTTAATTTATGTTAATTGTAGATAGATATATAATATTCAGGATTGTTTTTTTGGGTATCACCCATAGTGCTGATAAAGTGACAAGACACGACAATCCATTACACATCATACCATTCCGAGTTAAAAATCAAAATAATTGGACCGAATATTGACCACCCTTATTTTCTGTCACAATGCTAACTGTGTTTATCCATGTGTAACTTCCTTGACTTTCAGTCAGTTAGGACTTGCCAAATTTAGAAAACAAAATGTAGTATTTAATTGTTCTTTAGACTGAAATCCTTTTGATGCATCTTCACATTCTTGACCATTTTGTTCTGCAGACTTGACATCCCGTCAGAGCCGACGAAAGGGTGGAGTCTAAAAAGACATACGTATAGTTACTTTAACTTGTTTTCTATTTCCCTTTTCAAATTGCGGATTTTGATATATTTATTTTTCAGTACATTTATATAACATTATTTGCATATATCAGTGTGTATAATTTGAGGTCCCAAAAATGGTGGAAGGAGGGATTCAGAAGGCTGACAAAGCCAAGTTTAAATAATGCCTTAATTTTACATGGAAGCAACCTTATATTCTTCATCTTGCCTTTTCGGCCGGTATTGGCGGTCTGCTTTTCGGCTATGATACTGGTAAATCATAAAAACCTACTGCTGTCTCCTTAATTTTTCAATTTTCATCTAGAAAATATATCACACACACAATAAGTAGAAAAAGTAGTGAAGAAATTATAACTATAAAATATTAATTTGTAGGAGTTATTTCGGGCGCTCTTCTTTATATCAGAGATGATTTCAAGGCAGTGGAGAAAAGTACAGTTCTCCAGGTGCGCATCATAATATCCTATGATAATCAAAATTTAAATTTCATATATTTAACTATCAAATTAATTAAAATGTTCGAATTTTGGTTAATTAACAGGAAATGATTGTCAGTATGGCAGTCACTGGAGCCATAATTGGGGGTGGATGAACAACCGATTTGGAAGAAAATTATCGATACTTATTGCTGATGTTTTGTTCTTTATTGGTGCAATTATCATGGCTTAGGAAGAATCTTTGTGGGTCTTGGAGTAGGTAAGTATATTATGATTTTGGTGAATTTGTTCATTTCTACTTCAGCCGATTCGCTAAGTTCTCTGTAATTTCAGACTTTTTTAACTCCTATTTACATATCTTACTAATTGAGTTTGTTATTTCCAATAGGCATGGCTTCTATGACTGATCCATTATACATCTCGGAGGCATCTCCGGCAAGAATCCGAGGTGCACTTGTCAGCATGAACGGATTGTTGATCACTGGCGGCCAGTTCTTGTCTTATCTCATTAACTTGGCTTTCACCAGGGTAAGTTCAAACTTCGCTACTAAATTTAAAATATAGTTTTAACTTTCTATTTAATACTCAAAATTAAACGATACTTTTTTGCATAGAAAAATGGGACATGGCGCTGGATGCTTGGTGTTGCCGGACTTCCGGCCTTGATGCAGTTTTTGCTCATGCTTTCCCTCCCAGAATCGCCAAGGTGGCTCTACAGAAGGGTAATTTCAGAAAGAAAGAAAAAAATGTCACATTATCATTATTGTTATACAAATCATTTTTACCATTGAATTTTCGTGGACATTGAAAAATCTGAGATCAAACCATTAACTAACTAGATATAATTTCTTTGAGCAGGACAGGAAAGAGGAAGCAGAGGAAATCTTGCGGAAAATCTACCCAGCTGAGGAGCTGGACAATGAAATCGAAGTGCTTCGCCAGTCGGTTGAAGAAGAGATTGCCATTGAAGGGGCCATTGGATAGGATGGTTTTTTTGGCAAGATTAAGAAGCATTGAGCAATAAGGTTGTTCGTCGTGGTTTGGCTGCAGGTACTGATAAAATAAATTAAAGAAATTAAATTATATTTTTGATAATTTTTCGTCATAAAAGTATAATCTAATAAAATGATTCAGTAATTGAGTTTGATACTTTTGATTGTAGGCATCCTTTGCCAGGTCGCGCAACAATTTGTCGGCATAAAGTCAGTCATGTATTATAGCCCTACAATCGTCCAGCTCGTCGGTTTTGCCTCAAATAGCACTGTCTTGGCCCTTTCTCTTATCATTAGTGGGCTCAATGCGGTTGGGTCAATTGTCAGCATGTTCTTCGTCGATAGGTAATAAAAAAGTTGATATTTTAAGATTATAACTGATTGTCTATCAATTATGTTAATACTACTGATAATTGAAAATATTAAAAGAGTCCACAATTGAAAGAAAAATGGTGTATCTCATTATCTACATGAATTATCAATAGGTTTGGAAGGAGGAAACTGATGCTAATCAGTTTGGTCGGAATTATAGTGTGCCTCGGGTTATTGACCATCATTTTCTATGCCGCGTCGACTCATTCACCACTCGTCAGCGCGGATGAAACCAAGTTCTTTGGAAATGCGACTTGTCCAGATTTTACAGTCACATCCAAATGGAAGTGTGTTGATTGCCTGAAGGCGGCTGCTGAGAGTGCAGCTACTGCACCAGTACTCCAAATAAGGTTAGCCATCCAAATATCATTTAAAAATAGTGGGAAGGATTTTGGTTATATGTCAATTTTTGTCTCTCTTTACACATATTACATATTGTACATTACAAATTTTAGAAAATGATTGGATTATCATGCATGTACAACTCATTTTTTTGTTCTTACCATGTATATTTTCTTACCTTATTTAGCTTCAACCGGGTGCATGTTTGGCGACAACTGATTTCTCAAAGGCCACATGTCATGCAAACCGTCGTGAATGGTACACTCAAGGTTGCCCAAGCAACTTCGGTTGGCTTCCCCTGGTCGTCCTCTTCGGTTCCGTGGAACTTGTGGTGGAATGGTAGCTGTTTCAAACTGGGTTTCCAATCTGGTCGTCAGCCAGAGTTTCCTTAGCATGACCGAGGCTCTAGGAACCGCCGCGACTTTCCTTTTCTTTGGATGTGTGTCTTTGGTGGCTTTAGTTTTGGTTTATTTTATCGTGCCGGAGACAAAGGGGTTACAATTTGAAGGGCCTGGAAAACCAAGTGACCTTCTGTACCGCCGGCTTAAATGGTGTATTATCGACCTTTTTTTCAAAGAGGAATTATGTATATATGAAAATCTTGTGTATCATATTTCTTGGAGAGGAGTTATTATTTGGTATGTAACGGATTTATTACAATGCTACAAGTTGTTGGGGTTATTTTGTTATTGTTCTTAAGTCTTTCATTTCCTTCAAATTTCTTTCGTGTAATTCAAGTAGTATCAAATGCAAAAGAAAATGAAAATAGTATACAATATATAAAAAGGAAGTATCATATGTATACATAAACAAGTCTATTAAATTTTTTTAATATAACATGACGGAGTATGGAAGTACATATTCCAATAAGGGGCTTAATACACACCACCAGCTTATTTGTTATCAGCATTTCCGAAATTCAAAAAGGTATAACATAATTATAAAAAGATATATTGATATACAAAAAAAATAGAATGAACATATAAAAAATATGATATGAAAAAATAAGAAAATATATATTGTCATTCATATAAAAATTTATAATATTAAAAAAGTATAATGGATAACTGGAGAGGTATAAAAATATGATGAGCGATATTCAAGAAATATTTAAGCAGATGATGCGGATATTTTTCCTTTGAACAAAAAAAAAATATTGAGAAACAAATTAAAATGTAAAAATAAAGAACTCCCATATCACTAGTACAAAACCAAAGCTTACTAACTAAGATGGTAAAATACATTTGAACTCTGAAAGAGATCCTAATTTTGAGTCTCAGTCTAGATTTTGAAAAGCAATCTTTATAGCACATTAGCACAACTGATAATCTGATATTTAACAAAGTCTCTTATTTCACTGTGGCGGAGCTTGCCTCTATTTATTGGGGAACCAAAAAAATTCTCTTTACTAATTTATACTGTACAAAATACTTGAGAGAGAATCAAACACCTAGAAATACATATATTTCAAAAAAATTCTGCACTAAAATACTATTGATATATATTACTCTGTCAAAATTTTAGAGGAGATGGCATATCTTCGATCTCTATAAAGCTATGTCACTGCCTCTATTGATAGATTTCAGAGTTATAAAAACAATAACACTAGTGCATAAATTATCCTACCAGCATAGCACAAATCAAAGACTTAACTGGCCCATTTAACCCAAATATAAATTGGAATAAAGCCCACTATTAACCTTTCTTACTCTTATCTTCTCTTTTATTTTTCTCAACTCTCCAAAAACCCAAACAAAGATGAAACTCAATTTATTATATTTTTTCTTTATTGAAAAAGGTGTGCTAAACTAAGGAAAGTGAAATACACCAGATACACGTAAGTGGAATTTTCCTTTGTCTACGATTAGTCATTTGTGTTTGGGAGGGGTAGAATAATTGCACTAGACACCATCATGTTATCATTTCATTGGAAATTTGGACGGAGAAGTCTGAATTGACACCTTAACCCTTCAATTGGTTAGTCATTTTCCTTTTTTTTATCAGTTAAGCACTAAACGTTTTGTTATATTTGCCCTGTAAGCAAGCGATAATGTGTGTATGTTTTTTAAGATAAAAAAACAAGTATAGACCATATGAAAATAAAATAGTCAATGAATACAAAGTATGGTCAGTATATTTCTCATATTTCAAAAATTAGCTTATGAAACTTCAAAGTTGATTAAATTAGTTTGAGTTTTGTTCATTCAATATTTTTTGGTGTGATGCTAGCTACTTATTTTTTTTTGTTTTACAAAGGACCGGACGCATTCCACCGACATATTTGTCACTATTATCGTCAAAATACAGAAGTTATAACAAAATTACAAAAATGTATATTGATATAATAAAGATGGAATGAATATATATATGCGAATATTTTTCTCCTTTTACAAAGCTGATGTGTGTTTGCTTTATGTTAAAGTTAACGGACATGATTGAAATGAGAGAAAGTAGTCAATCTAATTATAGTTGAGAGTTAAAATTAGACAAAAAAAAATAAAATAAGGGAAAAAAATGCAGCATGTCAATTGGTTGTGTGTGGGGGGGTTGGTTTGGGGGTGGAGACTACATTCAGAGTTTTCTCTTAATTGATTACACTATAATAATTTTTTTAGTTATTTATCAGTTAATTCACTTTTTCAGACGACTACTCAGGTCAATGAAGTCTAAGTCAACATTTACCCTACCACTCAAGGAAAAAACATACTACATGTTATCTTGACTTAGGTTGATTTTCTAGTTTCCTCCATTTTCCCTTTTTAATCCTATATAATTATTAGACATTGTGATGATAATTCTAACTCCTAGTAATTAAGTAACATTTCTCTTGTGCTTTTTTTGGTGACCTTCTCTCTTGTGTTCCAAAGTTGCAACCATTATCAATATCATGAAGTTAAGCTCAAGGAATCCATATAATCTTCTCTTACTTATTCTCCTTTTCTCTCTCTTTTCCTCATCTAGTCATGGAACCTTTGAAAACAAAGAATCAAAAGCTCTACTTAAATGGAAGGCTAGCTTGTACAATTCTAACACCATAAACTCGTGGTCTCTCGCAAACTCCATCAGCCCATGCAACTGGTATGGCATCAGTTGTGATTCTACAGGTAGAATCACAAGGCTCGAGCTACCAAATGCCGATCTGAATGGTACTTTGAATGAACTAGATTTTTTCTCTCTTCAGTACCTATCGGTCCTCAACATCTCGGATAACTATAATCTCTACGGACCAATTCCTTCAAGCATATATGCGCTATGCAATCTGAAAATTATGGATCTCAGTTGGAATTCCTTAAACTCATCCATTCCACCAGAGATTGGTAAACTCTCAAATCTCACTGCTCTAGACCTCAGTCATAACTCACTTGAAGGATTCATTCCGCATGAGATTGGTAATCTTTCAAAGCTGGCTTATCTTTCTCTAGGAAATAATGATCTTAATAGTTCAATACCATACCATATTGGGCAACTCCAATCATTGAAATACTTATCACTGAACTCCAACGATCTAACCGGAGAATTTCCTCGTGTCTTCTCTAATTTGACAAATCTTACTTACCTTGATCTATCAAACAATTACTTCTTCACAACTGGTCTAATACCCGATTCGATCGGAACAAATTTACTGAAACTTCAGGGCCTCTATCTTAATTATAATGACTTCATTGGTAAAATACCAACTTCCTTTGGAAACCTCACACAACTGCGAGAACTATTCCTGGCGAACAACAATCTCACAGGAGGGATACCAAAAGAGCTTGTGTCTCTTTCAAATTTAGAAGAAATAGATCTAGAATATAATTCCATAAGTGGACCTTTTCCGCAGTTTTTTTGTAATCTAACAAACCTGAGTTTACTTAGGGTCTCAAAAAATAAGTTGTCTGGCTTGATCCCTTCTTGTTTATTCACTAATATGAAGCAACTTGAGGAATTGGATATAAGCCAGAACTCATTCTATGGAGAAATTCCTGATCAAATTGGTACTTTAGTCAAATTAGTCCAGTTAGATCTATCATTTAATTCATTTGCTGGCCACATTCCCAACACCATAGGCAATCTCTATAACCTCAATGGACTGATGCTCAATGACAATAATCTCACTGGCAATATACCTCAAGAAGTAGGTAACATAACATCTCTATATGATTTATACATTAACAATAACAAATTGGAGGGGACACTCCCAAGCACAATTTCTTTGATCTCAGGCCTTGAATTTTTCTCTGCTTTCTCAAATGTTCTTCAAGGCTCAATACCTTTGTTTATGTGCAGTATGGAATATTTACAAAACTTAGACCTCTCAAATAATATGTTTTCAGGAAACCTCCCTCAATGTTGGTGGGAACTAATAAAAAGAGTAGAATATATGAACTTAGCAAATAACTATTTGTTTGGAAAGATTCCCAAATCTAACCCATTTCCACAAGCACCATGTAACATTCAAGGGCTCCATATTAATGGTAATAACTTCACAGGAGAATTTCCCACTTTTTTGTCTAATTGTAGCGATCTTTCTATTCTTGACATTGGCGAGAACAGATTGCATGGAGAAATTCCAGGGTGGATAGGAAATAGTTTTCCGGTATTGGAAATTCTCAGGTTAAGGTCCAATATGTTTGAAGGAGGTATCCCACGAGAGTTATATTTTCTTTCTTCACTTCAATTCATGGATATCTCAAATAATAAACTCTCGGGAATTATCCCCCATGGTTTGGGTAATCTTTCTGGCATGAAAAATCAAATAATATACACAGGATGGTATCTACCATCTTTAATTTTCCCAAATGGCATTTCGCTAGGATGGAAGGGACATCTATATGATTTTGATCAGACAATGCCATTCATGATAGGAATTGACTTATCATGCAACCTGCTTTCTGGTGAAATCCCTAAGGAACTGACAAGTCTTGCAGGTCTGAATCTTCTCAACTTGTCAAGAAACAAATTAACCGGGGATATTCCATATGCAATTGGCAACCTAACACAACTGGAGTCCCTAGACCTGTCAATGAATCAATTATCCAGTTCAATTCCTCAAAGCATTGCTTCCTTAGATTCCTTGAGTGTAATGAACTTATCATTCAACAATTTATCTGGACAAATTCCGCCTGGAAATCAGTTACAAACTTTCAATGACCCGTCAGTTTATGAAGGAAATCCCGGGCTTTGTGGACCCCCATTGAGCAAATCTTGCTCTTCTGGTGGTTCTTTCAATCCTGAGCCGGTTGAAAACACACATGACGATGAAGTCAATGATATGATTTGGTTCTATGTTACCATGATACTGGGTTTTGTTTTTGGATTTTGGGGTCTTGTGGGTCCTTTGTTGTTTAAAACATATTGGAGGTACCGGTTTTATGGTCTTGTTGATCGCATACAAGATAGGCTTTTGTAGACATTATATACAATATTATAATTATATCATCTATTGTGAGAATAATGTAATTGTGCTACTCATAGGCTAGTTTGATGTTTTGTTATTGAGGAAAAAAAACTTGTTTGGTGTTTTTTTTTTTTTTTTGAATGCAAGCTTGTGGTGGGAAAACCTGTTTGGTGTCTTTCTTTTTTTTTGAATGCAAGCTTGAGGTGGGAAAACTTGTTTGGTGTTGTTTGCTACATGTTGTAATATAAGTTTAATGAAATACTAAATATTTATTAATTTATTCTTTGTTTGTGCATTTTGAAATTGAGGTTATTAATATATTCAAGACATGAAGAGATGTAGATATAAACGTTCGAACTTGTAAATATAAATTTCTGTCCCAAATACATAAATATTGTCCTGCAGTTGGCTCGGCTAGCTGAAAGAAAACTATATCACTACTAAAAAAATGAGTTATACTGGCGGCTTTTTTTCTAGTTAGTAGCGGCTTAAGTGTTGCAAATCAATTTACTGGAAGTTTAGGATGTGCTGCATAACGTGCCACTACTGAAGGCGTTGCAAGCAATTTTGTGGCGGATCATGAACCGCCACTTATTGTGGCACTTATATCCGCCACTATATTGTGATATTTATATCCGCCACTACATTGTGGCACTATTAACCGCCACTACATCGTGACAAAAAAAATTGCCACTATTTACAGACAGATAAAATTGCCACTAGCACCAACTTTTTAGAATGACAAAGCGTCACTATTGTACAATATTTTTTATGTCATATTTTTTAATTTATTATGATTTGTCTCCATATCATATATCAAAGAAATCAATTTGCATAAATAACCACACATTCGTAGCAATAAAACGAATTTTTCATTATTATCACTATGTCATCTATATTCCATTTAAGTCAAACGAAACAAAAATATAACTCAAATGTCTTTATACCAAAAAGAACTAAATTCCCCTTATAGATGTATCATCAAACCATCCTTGCTTTCTCTAGCATCTCTAATTCTTCCTAAAATATTAGGATTGCAAAGATAATATCTCCAACTCCAATCTTCATATCATTGTTATATGGCTTCCTATTTTAAGCAGACCAATATTTCCTATTTTAAGAATTGTTATTAATTAATGGAAAAGTTGTTGATGGTATAAGAAAAAAATATCACTTAACTTTGTCTTCAATAGCAATCAAAACATCATAAAATAAAATAAAAACGCATGCATACAGCCCTCCAAGTTCAAAAGACCAAGCTCAATCTAGGCTTGCCATTTGTAACCATATTATCCACAAAGACAAGCAGATCCTTTCTGGAATATAAAATGCAATATAATTCCATTTAACACTTCAATACACAAGTAAATAAAAGAAAAAGGTAAATAAAAGAAAATTATTCATACACAGTATGATGCTTTTCCTCCAATTATTTACTTTCAAATTCTTAATAAAATAAACAAGTAAATAAAAGAAAATTAGACAAGTTTTAAGAACTGATGGACAAAAATGCAGTTTCACATGTTAAGTTGAAGTATGCACAAAGATTCTAAGATTCTAATAATTAAACCACAAGTAAAACGAGGCTAAGTTAATTAACTTACTGTTTTAATAATACTAAAATGGTGGTTTCGCACGAGCCATCAGAGATTACATCTTTTATCTCTCTCAATTTCCATGCATTAACTCCAGTTTTGCAACTAAATTTTGATTGTTACTCGTTCAGATTGTTGAGGGGTTGTTGCATATTTTTATCTCCTTTGTTTCCAGTCTAATGGTATAGGTCTTGTACTCAAAATATTGAATCATGATATAATTGAAGATACAAATTTGTGCTTTCTTGATTACTAACTAATACAAAGCAATATATAACTTGAGCTTTCTTCGTCAAAACAAAGAATTTAATAGAAAGCAATAAATATACTGAACTGTTAGCAATTAATTCATTAATTACCTTGCTAATATCTGATGCATTTTCTGAAAGAATGACCAAATTTACTTCGGTCAAATTTACTTGTTGACAAATTTACCTCGGTCAATCAGTTTCAAAGTCCTCAACCCTTTATTACATATTCATATTTTTAGTAGACATATATTTCCTGTTAATAATAAGGGAATATAATATGAGATTTTAAATGGGCATAAAGGAAATGTTACCATCTAAAGTAAATGGTACCTGTTGCCATGGAGCAGCTGCTCCTCAATTAGGTTGCATGTTCATATCCTAATAATTTTCTGTTGCTATATTTGATTCAAGCAGCCAGTTCCTACATTTACATTTCATTTCCCCCTGAAAAAGTTTAGATTATGAAAAAGCACCTTATTGTACTGTATTTGTACCTCAAAAAGTATTAAAACATAATTGTAAAAAAAAAAAGCATTAGTAGAATCAGCTAGAAAAGGAAAAATAACTCAACTGAAATCAACCTATCCAATAATATGATTTAAGGTGTAGACAGCTCAAGAACAATTACACCATGATTAGGTGTGATGAAACCGAATTTTATCCTAATCAACCAAACAACCAATTATATTGCTAATTGATGCACTGCACATATCTCAACTGATGGCACTCCAAACAGCCTAATTTGAACCGCAAACCAGTCTAAAAGTGACAAAAAAAAGAAAAAAAATTTATTTATACCGTTAAAAGAAAAGAAATAAAGCATTTTCAATAAATATATATATATATATATATATATATATATATATATATATTTTTTAATATCTAATTGAAAAAACATTCAAACGATCGGTCAAGGTGCAGAAAAATAAATGTTTATTCATATTATGATGAAATTAGGCACATAACAGAAGCCCATTTCTTTTATGCATAACCATACCAATTGTGTAATGAAAAAACGAGATAATTCCTCTCAAAACACCAGTTTCATAATGTTTCAAGAATCAAAAGATATCCCAATTAGAGATATGTCTTTTGGGGAGTAATTTCCACAAACACCTTGCAGGCATGACATTTAAATGTCAGACATCTTGCTGAATTCTAGTGAAGATTGGATAATATCTCTCATTTTAGAAATCTATATTCATTCAAATGGCCTTGAATCAAACCTTTCAAATCAAATTAACAAATCAACTAATCAAACCAGAAAAAAAAAAGGAAAAAAATTAACTACAATCTGGGATCGGGACACCACTGCTCATACCAGTCAGTATTGCGGCAGTTCCTCGTTCAGATCGAGAGGGAAGGCCTTCAGTCCCTTGGACTAATTGGTAGAAGAAGAATTGGGAAAGAGGAAATTTTAGACGAAAATTGAGTAACGCTCGCCAAACAACCAATAGAAATATTTTTAAGGACCGGCCCGCTTTACCTATTTCCACGTCCGTGACTTGAGTTGGATGATATAATGAAAGAATAGCTAATAGTTAGCAATTTTCCCTATTAAACCAGTCTGATAGAAACATTACAATCTCAATCCTCTTTTTCAGATTATTTTCCACATTGATAGAGGTTTAAAACAACAAGAAAAATCATCTCTAAACTGGGGATTATTACATTATATTTTTTTTCCTCATCTTTGTATAAATTGTATAGTTATTTTCTCAATTAACTATTAGACAGAAATGACGAACTCAGGTCAAGTGAAGTCAAGTCATAGACTATCTTACACGTTATATTGACCTGGGTTTATTTCAGTCTTCTCCCTCTCCTCTGCTCAGCCTTCATAACCCCTTATATAATCAATCATCTCTAAACATTTTGATATGACAATTCCAAGTCCCCATTAAGTAACATCTCTCTTGCGTTTCCAATCATATCATGAAGTTAAGCAACCCATATAATCTTCTTCTTATTCTCCTTTTCTTTCTCCTTTCCCTAACTTGTCATGGAACTGATGAAAACGAAGAAGCAAAAGCTCTACTTAAATGGAAGGTACGCTTGTCCAACTCTACCACCATAAGCTCGTGGTCTTTCACAAACTCCACCAGCCCATGCAAATGGTATGGTATCACTTGTGATTCTACATCACAAGGCTCGAGCTGCCACATGCCGATCTGAATGGTACTTTGAATGAACTAGATTTTTCCCCTCTTCAGTACCTATCGGTTCTCAATCTGACATTTAATGATCTTTATGGACCAATTCTTCCAAGCATATATATGCTATCCAATCTGAAAATTATAGATTTCAGTGGGAATTCCTTCAACTCATCAATTCCATCAGGGGTTGGTACGCTCTCGAAACTCACCACTCTAGACCTTAGTGTTAATTTTCTTGGAGGATGCGTACCACCTGAGATTGGCAATCTTTCTAAGCTCAATTATCTTTCTCTCGGAAATGGAGAATATTATTCTGATCATAATAACTTATCAATACCATACCAGCTTGGTCAACTCCAATCTTTAAGATACTTATCACTAATTGCCACCAATCTAACTGGAGAAATTCCTCATTTCTTATCTAATTTGACCAATCTTACTTACCTTCATCTATCATATACTTGCTTAACCGGCTTAATACTCAATTCAAACGGAACAAATTTAGTGAAACTTCAGATTCTTGATCTCTCTTATAATAGCTTCGTTGGTAAAATACCAACTTCCTTTGGAAACCTCACACAACTGCTAGAACTTCACCTGGTAGAGAATAATTTCACAGGAGGGATACCAGAAGCGCTTGGGTCTCTTTCAAATTTGGAACTATTACATCTAGAATTTAATTCCCTAAGTGGACCTTTTCCGCAATCTTTTTGTAATCTAACAAACTTGAGTTCAAATAGGGTTTTAGAAAATAAGTTGTCTGGCTTGATCCCTTCTTGTATATTCACTAATTTGAAGCAACTTGAAGAATTCGACATTCGCAGTGACTTATTTCATGGAAAAATACCGCCAGAAATTGGATTACTCGAAGACCTGCAGCTCTTGTTTTTTTCCTTTAATAACTTCTCAGGGACAATTCCAAGGCAAATTGGTAATTTAGTTCATTTAGAAATCTTGGACCTATCATTTAATTCACTTATCGGTCACATTCCCAAGACAATAGGCAATCTCATCAGCCTCAAATATTTGGCTCACAATAATAATAACCTTACTGGCGTTATACCTCAAGAAGTAGGTAACTTGTTAATTCTAAACGCGTTATACGTTAGCAACAATAAATTAGAGGGCACCCTCCCAAATACAATTTCTTTGCTTTCGGATCTTTGGTATTTTGCTGCTTTCTCAAATGTTCTTAATGGTTCGATACCTTTGTCTATTTGTAATATGAAGTATTTAATTTTCTTAGACCTCTCAGATAATATGTTCTCAGGGAAGCTCCCTCAATGTGGTGGGAACTAGAAAAAGTACAATATAGGAACCTAGCAAATAATTATTTGTTTGGAAAAATTCCCAATTCTAGACCAATTGTGTCTTCTCTTCAATGGCTCCATTTTAATGGTAATAACTTCACCAGGGAATTTCGCACTGCTTTATCGCACTGCAACGAGCTTGTTATTCTTGACATTGGTGAGAATAATTTCTATGGAGAAGTTCCAAAATGGCTAGGAAATAGTTTTTCAGCATTGAAAATTTTCAGGTTAAGGTCTAATGCTTTTCAAGGAGGTATACCACCAGAGTTATTCCTTATTTCTTCACTTCAATTTATAGATATCTCAAATAATAATATCTCAGGAAGTATCCCCCATGGTTTGGGTAATCTTGCTGGCATGAAAAAAAATACAAATGAACGAATCAAGCATAGGATTGTTTATAACAAACTATTATTTTCCAAATAGCATGTCGCTAGTATGGAAAGGACGTCTATATGAATTTGCTGAGACAATGATCCCATTCATGGTAGGAATTGACCTATCGCACAACTTGCTTTCTGGTAAAATCCCTGAGGAACTGACAAGTCTCACAGGCCTGCATCTTCTCAACTTGTCAAGAAACAAATTAACCGGGGATATTCCATATACAATTGGTAACCTAACACAACTCGAGTCTCTAGACCTGTCAATGAATCAGTTATCTGGTTCAATTCCTCAAAGCATTGCTTTCTTAGATTCCTTGGAAGTTTTCAATTTATCATTCAACAATTTATCCGGACAAATTCCGTCTGGACGACAGCTACAAACTTTCATCGACCCATCAATTTATGAAGGAAATCCCAGGCTTTGTGGACCTCCTTCGAGCAAACGTTGTTCTTCTGGTGGTTCTTTCAATCCTGAGCCAGTTGAAAACACACACGATGAAGTGGATGATATGATTTGGTTCTATTTTAGCATGATACTGGGTTTTGTTTTTGGATTTTGGGGTCTTGTAGGTCCTTTATTGTTTAAAACATATTGGAGGTACTGATTTTATGGTCTTGTCGATCGCATACAAGATAGGTTCTTCTAGATAATAATTACTGTATTGTAATTATATAATATATTGTGAGAATAATGTAATTGTGCTACTCATAAGCTAGTTTGATGTTTTGTTATTGAGGAAAAACATGTTTGGTGTTGTTTGCTAAATATTGTAATATAAGTTTATCGTAATATAAAATATTATCTTTTTATTCTTTATTTTGTGGATTCATTGGAAACTGAGGTTAGTAATTTATTATAGATATGAAGAGATGTGGATCTAGTTCGGGCGGAGTGCCTTAGAGCGGCCCATGCGGGATACTTTCCTGCCAATGAAACTCTACTTGACTTCCTTTCTTCCCTCAACTTGTAAATATGAAATTTCTATACCAAATATATATAAAATATTGTTCTCCAGTTGGCTTGGCTAGCTGAAAGAAAACTATAAACGAACCTGACATGATTAATATACGAGTTCAAACAGTTTAACATATTAGAGGGAAACTCCACAGCAAGGACCATCTTAAAATAGCGTAAGAATGTAGTGGCTTTTGCGTAATTTTGTTATAAAATCATGAAGGTTTTACAAAAAGAAACCAGACTTGATTCTACATTTTCTAATTTTATGAGAATGGGCTTGGACCGGCTGTAAAATGTAACTAGCCCAATTGTTTTCTTTTTTTCTTTTTCTTTTTAATTGATAAATGTATAAAGAAAAAAGAACTCATGTAAATTCAAGATTATATAGTAATTAATTTCGGAAGGGGATAATTAAACCCTCTCCAAATTTCTCTAAAAAAAAAAAAGAAACCAGACTTACAGTTCTTAATTAAAATCATCTTTCTTTTCCTTTTGCATTAGATACAGCATAGTATTGATTTAATGCGAATTTGGCAATAAGTTTGACAGAGGTAATAGCTCCTCTCTATTCAACTCTTCCGAAATTGTCTTATCTTCCTCTTCTCTCCCCTTCTTTATCTTTTTCTGGAGTACACCCTTAGAAAAAAATTGGGTTGAGAAGACAATTTCGGTTTAATGATAACCTGGAAATGGAATCAGGGAAACTGGTGCCATTTCGAAATCAGTGATGGAATTTGACGGGCCATTTCAATCAAACCTTCCTTTCACGGGCCAAGGGCTGTGCCAAATAAAATAATTAATTGAAAATTTTATAGGCCTAGTAATGAAATAAAATATATAAAACAGGCCCTTGAAAATTTTGTGGTCTGTCTCAAATATATCCAAGTCAAATATTGTTACTGTTACATTGATTACTAGCTAGCTAGATGTAGATTTAACTCTTATATTGATTATAGAAAGAAAAAATGAATAAATTCATATTAATATATTTATCTATTATCAATATAGATTTTCTTGTATTAGACGTTAGTAATTGTCTTGAACGATTTGCAAGCCTTTAAAAACGATCAGCTATTAACTTCTTCCAATTTCCAAACCATTAATGCCTCCTCTTTAATACATGCAGTAAGCCAGTAGGGATCTTGTTTAATATAAAATACATGTTAATATTTCATAACCACAATTTAGAGCAGAGAAGCAACATGCAAACTGTTATGCTATGTTCTTATACTATAAAAAATTTAATAGTTCACGAGGTTAAATTTCTGAACCATGCCTTGGATCGTCAACTCCGAACTTTACCCTCTTCGATTCCGTGGAACTTGCGGTGGAATGGCAGCTGTTTCAAACTGGGTTTCCAATTTAGTCATCAGCCAGAGTTTTCTTACCATGACCGAGGCTCTAGGCACCGCCGCGACTTTCTTTTTCTTTGGATGTGTGTCTTTGGTTCTGATTTACTTTATCGTGCCGGAGACGAAAGGGTTGCAATTTGAAGAGGTGAAGAGCATGCTTGAGGAGAAGGGATATAAGGCATGGAAGACCAAGAGACCTTCCGTACCGCCCGCGTAAATGGTGTATTATCTGCCTTTTTTTCGAAGAGGAACTATCAATTATGTTTATATGAAAAATCTTGTGTATAATATTTATTGGAGAGGAGTAATTGTTTGATATGTATTTCAATGTTATAAGTTTTGGGGATTATTTTGTTACTGTTCTTTAGTTTTTTATTTCCGTACTTCAAATAGTAATACAAGTTTTATTCAAAAAAAAAAAAAATAGAATAATACAAGTAGTATATAATGCAAAAAAAATGAAACTGGTATACAATATAAAAAAAAGAAAATTTGTATCAAAAATGCATTTAAAGCCATTTAATCATTTGATAATGGAACTCATTGACTGTGCGTCTTCGTTGAGTTGTCCTCTTTAACCATATTATATCTGACCGAGGCAAATCATAAGCCATATATCTTGAACAATTCTATGAAAGATATATCTCTGGCTCATAATTTTTGCAGCACTGCAACACGGCAAGCCCAATCCGAGTCAGAATATTTTCCTATATAATGAGGGCATTTACTGCAAGAACAAAATTAATTCTAATTTTATTTTAATTTAATTTCTTTCTTACTTAATCGATTTGTGAATCGTATGCTTCAGCTATTTTTTCAGACAAAGACAACAAGTCAAGTGAAATCAAGTTAAGAACCACACCACACCCTACGCTAACGTTATATTGACTGATCGACTTAGATGGAAGTAATGCTTCTTAATTCATATATTTTTCTTTTGAAGAATTACGGGGGCTCAAAATCTAAAACCTGATATAATAAATAGAAAAATAATTTACTCAATTTGAAGCAAAAAAAAAAATTATAGAATGGCCCTTCTTAAATAAATTTCCCGAAATTAGAAAAAAGGAAAAGGAAACTGGTAGCACCAAGGAAGAAAAACATGAATAAAAAAATGAGCAAAAACCACTCACCATAAAAGAGCAGCCAAATAAAAAGTAATAGACAACGACAATTGACCACCATACTGCCTTTAATTCGCACTCGATCCTGAACTTGTTGGGAAATGATATTGGCAGGCTCATTTTTGAGCTGTACAGACACATATTAATTACTTTTTACCATACTAACCTTATAATTAATGCACTAATCATCTGATTCTCATTCCCTTATAATTCAAAGTTATGAATTCATAGCCATATATTATTTGCATATTTTATTAATTTGTTTTTAGAATATTTTTATTTTTTTGTATATTATTTTAAAATAGAAAATTATCCCTTAATTAGGAAAAAATATTAATTGGAACAAAGAGGAAATAAAATAAAATCTTGAATAATTATTTATTTTCCTCATTTTTATTTCAAGAAAATAAGAAAAAAATGAAAATTGTATTTATCTATCTAAAATTTCTATTGAAAAGTCATAAAAAATAATCTTTTGAGTTGTACAAAAAGGAACGAAATTCTTTCCTATCTATTAATGGATTAATCGAGGGGCAAATTTGTCAATTTATCGATTTGTTCTTGGACAGCTCAAAAGTGAGCCTGCCAATATCAATTCCCGAACTTGTTACTATACTCCACCAGTTAAATTCGGTCGTGCAATCTGTGAGCCACATTTGGTCAGGATTGTATTCTTTCTTTCATTGATGATAAGGTTACCTCTTTGGCGCCAACTTGCGAATGCTATAAATAACCATTCTCCTGCTCCTGTTTCTAACCATTTAATTATCCCATTAAAAAAACATTTTTCTTGTATTTCCAACCATCATCATGAAGTTACGAAATCCAAATAATCGTATTTTTCTTTTTCTCCTTTTCTTTCTCTTTTCCTCACCTAGTCATGAAAACAAAGAAGCAGAAGCTCTACTTAAATGGAAGGTAAGCTTGTACAATCCTACCTCAATAAGCTCATGGTCTCTCTCAAACTCCACCAGCCCATGCAACTGGTATGGTATCACTTGTGATTCTGTTGGTAGAATCACAAGGCTCGAGCTGCGAAATGCCGATTTGAATGGTACTTAGAATGAACTAGATTTCTTCTCTCTTCAGTACCTATCGGACCTCAACATCTCGGAAAGCTATAAACTCTACGGACCAATTCCTTCAAGCATATATGTGCCATCCATTCTGAAAGTTATAAATCTCGGGTCAAATTTCTTAAACTCATTCATTCCACCAGAGATTAGTAAACTCTCGAATCTCACTTATCTAGACCTTAGTGATAATTTTCTTGGAGGACCCATACCACCTGAGATTGGCAATCTTTCTAAGCTCAATTATCTTTTTCTAGGATATGGATATTATTCTGATCATAGTAACTTATCAATACCATACCAGCTTGGACAACTCCAATCTTTAAGATACTTATCACTAGCTGGCACCAATCTAACTGGAGAAATTCCTCATTTCTTATCTAATTTGACCAATCTTAGATACCTTCATCTATCATTTACTCACTTAACCAGCTTAAAACCCGATTCAATCGGAACAAATTTACTGAAACTTCAGATTCTTGATCTCTCTTATAATAGCTTCATTGGTAAAATACCAACTTCCTTTGGAAACCTCACACAACTGCGAGAACTATGCCTGCAGGGAAACAATAACATCACAGGAGGGATACCGGAAGAGCTTGCGTCTCTTTCCAATTTAGAAATATTAGATCTAGAATGTAATTCCCTAAGTGGACCTTTTCCGCAATCTTTTTGTAATTTAACAAACTTGAGGTCCCTTCAGGTTTTAGACAATAAGTTGTCTGGCTTATTATCTTCTTGTCCATTCACTAATTTGAAGCAACTTGTGAGTTTTGACATAAGCAATAACTTGTTTTATGGAAAAATACCGTTAGAAATTGGATTACACCAAGGCCTGCAGTATTTGTTAATTTCAGGCAATAACTTCTCGGGTAACATTCCATGGCAAATTGGTGACTTAGTTAATTTAAGAGAATTAGACCTATCATATAACTCACTTACCGGTCACATTCCCAAGACAATCGGCAATCTCATTAACCTCGAATTTTTGATGCTCCATAATGATAACCTTACTGGCGTTGTACCTCAAGAAGTAGGTAACTTAAATCTAATTGAGCTATACATTCAAAACAATAAATTAGAGGGCACCCTCCCAAATACAATCTCTTTGCTTTCGGAACTTTCCTATTTCACTGCTTTCTCAAATGTTCTTAATGGTTCGATACCTTTATCTATTTGTAGTATGAAGCATTTAAGATTCTTAGACCTCTCGGATAATATGTTTCAGGGAACCTCCCTCAATGTTGGTGGGAACTAGAAAATGTACAATATATGAACCTAGCAATTAATCATTTGTATGGAAAAATTCCCAGTTCTAGGCCAGTTGTATCTTCTCTTCAATGGCTCCATTTTAATGGTAATAACTTCACCGGGGAATTTCCCACTGCTTTATCGCACTGCAACATGCTTGTTATTCTTGATATTGGAGAGAATAATTTCTATGGAGAAATTCCGAGGTGGATAGGAAATAGCTTTCCAGCACTGAGAAATCTCAGGTTAAGTTTCAATGCTTTTCAAGGAGGTATACCACCGGAGTTATCCCTTCTTTCTTCACTTCTATTCATGGATATCTCAAATAATAACCTCTCGGGAGTTATCCCCCATGGTTTGGGTAATCTTACGAGCATGAAAATGAATAAGCAAAATGATACTAGCAATCTACCAACAATTGCACATGAAGGTAATATCATTTATTTGGATAGTATTTCGCTGGTATGGAAGAGGAACAAGTATGATTTTGATGAGGCAACCGTATTCGTAATAGGAATTGACTTATCATGCAACTCACTTTCCGGTGAAATCCCCATGGAACTGGTCACTCTCTTAGGGCTAAAGCTTCTCAACTTGTCCAGCAACAAATTAACCGGAGACATTCCATACACAATTGGCAAGCTAACACAACTCGAGTCCCTAGACCTGTCGATGAATCAATTATCCGGTTCAATTCCTCAAAGCATTGCTTCCTTAAATTCCTTGGAAGTTTTTAACTTATCGTTCAATAATTTATCTGGTCAAATTCCGTCTGGACGACAACTACAAACTTTCAACGACCCATCAATTTATGAAGGAAATCCCGGGCTTTGTGGACCTCCTTTGAGCAAAAGTTGTTCTTCTGGTGCTTCTTTCAATCGTGAGCCAGTTGAAAACACACACGATGAAGTGGATGATATGATTTGGTTCTATGTCAGCATGATACTGGGTTTTGTTTTTGGATTTTGGGGTCTTGTAGGCCCTTTGTTGTTTAAAACATATTGGAGGTACCGATTTTATGGTCTTGTCGATCGCATGCAAGATAGGTTTTTCTAGATAATATTTACTGTATTGTAATTATATAATATATTGTGAGAATAATGTAATTGTGCTACTCACAAGCTAGCTTGATGTTTTGTTGTTGAGGAAAAACTTGTTTGGTGTTGTTTGCTAAATGTTGTAATACAAGTTTAACGAGATAAACATAAACTGAACCAAATCAAGAGTGCATTGGATATTATGTAATTTTTATCATGCCGGCTATCTATCGCAATTTCCTCATAACATCATAATTCTAACCGTCAATGGCAGTTTTTAGAAAAAATAAATCAGTAAATCTTTTGCATTATGCTGTTGTTTCAAATATCTTGCTTTGGCTTTTCCAGTAGTCTAAATGTACTCACCATACGAATATACAAACAAAATAAAAATCGTGAAGTGTAAAGTTGCTTACCAATCAGTCGTCTGTCCCTCTCTTTGCACTTTTGCAGTTGCAGAATCCTAGAGAAAATTCAGGTTCTGTTGAGAAATAAATTAAGGTTGAGAACATGTCTGGGTTAAAATAACAAGGAAATGGAAACATACAAACTTCACCCATTTTAGTTTCACGGGCCTGCTAATGAAATAAAATAAAAAGGCCCATCAAATTGTGGCCCTGGGCTGAGCCTGTCAAAAATGTTGCCGTTAGACATTAGGAGTATCTTACCCTTGATTATAAAAAAAATGAATAGTTCGCACTAATAAATAATCTATTATCAGTATAAGTTTGTTTGCATTTTTAGGTTGGATTAGACCTTAATAATTATATTGAACCAATTGCAAGCCTTTAGAAACGATCGGCTATCAACTTCTACCCAAACCATTAATGGCTTCTTATTAATGCACGCAATAGGTTATCTTGTTTAATATAAAATGTATTTTATATTTTGTATCCACAGATTAGAGCACAGAGTCAACTTGCACACCGTTATACTCTGTTCTGTTCCCTGTTTAGTCTGTTTATTCTCTATTCTTCATACTCTGTTTTTCATATTATTTTTTGTATATGCATTATGGTTCTAAATATAATAGTATTTTAATACAGTATTCAAATATATTACGTCCTAAAGTTTTATTTGCTGGTATTATGTGCTCTGTCAGATATATAATATTTTATACCTGTATCAATATCTAATCCCAGTATCAGTGCAACATCTCATGTACCAACTAATACCAAACAGGCTCACATGCCACAAATTAAATGCCTTATGGAATGCTTATATTTCATCTTACAAACTAATGAAATTTATACACATATCACATATATTATATATAATATATTGTATCTTCTGATGAGCATGAATGATGGGATGACAAACTCTTCAATAGGATCATGGAATAAACTATGAATTTCCTTAAATTTCTGCTCCCAGCACTTATTCTCTGTTATTCCTGTGGAAGATCAGAGAATAACAATGATTAATTATGTCTGATATTAACCTATATATAACATTTTAAGACCGAAACAAACCATAAATAATATACTATGATATGTTTGACGAAGCTTTAGCAATGAATTAATATTCCAGTGAAATTTCTCAATTTTCACAGCAGCTAAAATTGTAAGTAAAGTATCCAAACCAAATTTGTGAACAAGTCACAATTGTATGCTTGTCAAAAAATAAATGCAGTATAAATGAAGCTAATAAACTTGATGAAGATTTAAAAATGGGCTTTCTTTTGCAATTCTTAGAAAATTTAAAAAAGGCCCTTTATTGCAACAAAGCCCCGTGTTATGAAGCAGCATAACACAGGCGCTTAATTAATCGCAGATTTCCCTGTTTGTTGTTAACTATTTACTTTTGTTAAAATGAAGTTTACACTTCATAATTTTACATTTCCAAAAATATGAGAATATATCTCTGGCAGATGTAATAAATATGAAATGAATTTGAAAGCTACAAAAATCAAGGGTCCATTATTTCTTTATTCGGCTCTGTGGGCAAACCCCTAATTTGTACTAGTCATGCCAATCACAGATACAGCTAATTTATTATTTCTGAACATGCTATCTCAATCTAGAAAGTCTCATTAATTCTTCAAAAAAAAAAAAGACAGAAAAGTCTCATTAAATTTGGTTCAATAGGTCACAACTACCACCATAGATCCATGTGAAGGGGTCCTGCTGCTTTGCTTTAAGAAAAATCAGTATTCAAATAAATTTGATGATGAGACAGAGAAACTAATTTTAAATAAGTAAATACAAATTTCTAGCCTAATATTTAGTTGGATTATGCTCATTCTATAAAACTGAGTCACCAAATAAAACCTTTCTGATTACACTTTATGTGAATCAAGTTTATTAGTTGGAAGTGGAACCAAGAAAACCATAAATAACAAACAAATATGCCATTATGTAAGATTGCATTTCTATCAAACAAACAAAAAAAATAAAACCGAGTCACAAAATAAAACCTTTCTGATTACACTTTATGTGAATCAAGTTTATTAGTTGGAAGTGGAACCAAGAAAACCATAAATAACAAACAAATATGCCATTTGTAAGATTGCATTTCTATCAAACAAACAAAAAAACAACAGATAAGTTCATTAACTGTTTCATTTATCACATCTGTATACACAACTAATCTCAATTCTCATCTTCAATCATACAGCTTCTAAAATGAGAAACACAACATGAATATTAGCAGTATGTGTGCAGTAGCAATATTATGATTTGGAACTAATTATTTTATGTTATTATTATCTTAGTTAAACATTTACACCTCCAACCGCCCAACCGCGTTAAATTTAATGCTTTCACCACAGAAAATTAATTACTGTACTTGAAGTATCTTATGGGGTCGGATTCATTACAAGCCAAATATTTTCAAGATCCATTATTCCGTACTATAAATTAAGATTATGATTATTATGGGTCTGTGGAAAGATCAGAATGAAATAAATTTGCATGTAGGAAATAAATGAATCAATAATGTTTATGTATTCAGATAGAAAAAATTGGTGGTTATATATATAGGTTTCATGGCTTCTTGTATCAGCTATTTTATATATGTTTTCTCTGAACTGCTGAATAAATGTTATTCATGGTCTCTATCTATATATTTATCAAATAAAATTATCATATAAACTTCAATATTTAAGTGCAATCTTGGTTTGTTTATATAATATGCATATTTCTCAATAATATGAGAGATAACTATTGGATTCACGCGAACTCTCATAATTGTCATAGTCCTTTATTAACGGGTCAAATTGAAAAATGATATATGTAATGTACATCCAATATGATTTTTACTCACATTAATTATGGACCCATTGTAGTGCTACAAAGTGGCAACTCGTGAATCGTTGGGTCTCAATAAATGCACCTACACGGGTCGTGAAGTCTACAAAACCCTTGCAAATCCTAATCAGACTAAACTCAAACCAAGCCTTTCTGGCGCCAAAAAAATGGGGAAGGCTACACTTGTGTTAGCACTGTGTTTGAGTAGTGTGTTGGTGAGTGTCTTAGGAAGGCCATTGGTGAGTGATAAAACAAACAATGAGAAGTTCTTTTTCTTGCACAAGGGATTAGGGTTTGGTGGCGGCGGCGGGTTTGGCGGCGGCGGTGGGTTTGGAGGCGGCGGCGGGCTTGGCGGAGGCGGCGGTATTGGACATGGAATAGGAGGAGGCATAGGTGGTGGTTTTGGAAAAGGTGCTGGCCTTGGCGGTGGAATAGGGCATGGACTAGGCGGTGGGATAGGGCATGGAATAGGTATTAAGATTAATAATTTTGTCATAATATTTATTTATATAAAATTAGATTAAAATAATTAGTGTGAATGGATATACACATTTATTTACAAATGATGTGAGTAGAATGTAGATACATCATTACATTCAAAGAATATGAGTGAAATGATATATATCTTTAAGTGTATATGGAATGATATATGTTCATATAAGTATTTGAAATGATGTAATTATATGATATCTTTGAAAAAGTGCAATAAGCTATAAATACAGAGTATGTTTTGGGAAATAAATTCAATCATTTCATTATTTATGTTGTAAACAAAACAATAACAAGAATAAAAGAAATAAAAAAGAGGAAATTATTCCTCTTGAAAATTGGTTTTGCCTCTTTATTCTCCCTTTCTCCATGTTTCGTACTTCTCTGCCATATCAAAAGTGAATTGAATCTCATTCAAGGGTGATATTGATCCCCAAATATTTTGCTCTTGTATTTGTGTTCAATCCGAGACAAACAAAGTCTTAGGAATTGTTTATTGTTTTTTGACAAAGATCTCCCAAAGTGTTTCTCCAATACTCTCTCTCCAATAAATATTCAAAATAAAACAATCCAAATTCCAACAACAGGTGGTGGTCTTGGGGGTGGCATTGGCAAGGGTGGAGGTCTTGGCGGCGGAATAGGACATGGAATAGGTGGCGGACTTGGTGGCGGCATTGGCAAGGGCGGCGGTCTAGGAGGAGGAATAGGGCATGGAATTGGTCCCGGTATAGGAGGGGGAATTGGACGTGGTATAGGTGGAGGGTTTGGCAAGGGCGGCGGTCTAGGAGGAGGAATAGGTCATGGAATTGGTCCCGGTATAGGAGGAGGAATTGGACATGGTATAGGTGGAGGGTTTGGCAAGGGCGGCGGTCTCGGAGGTGGAATAGGACACGGTATAGGCGGAGGAATTGGCAAGGGTGGCGGACTCGGCGGGGGTATTGGACATGGAATCGGGGGTGGAATTGGTAAGGGAGGCGGCCTTGGCGGTGGCATTGGCCATGGTATCGGTGGTGGACTTGGCGGCGGCAGTGGACTTGGCGGCGGCAGTGGACTTGGAGCTGGCGGCGGACTTGGAGCTGGCGGCGGACTTGGAGCTGGCAGCGGACTTGGCGGCGGCAGTGGACTTGGAGCTGGCGGCGGACTTGGCGGAGGCAGTGGACTTGGAGCTGGCAGCGGACTTGGCAGTGGAGGCGGAGCAATAGGAGGATTAGGAGGAGGAAGCGGTATTGGAAGTGGATTTGGAAAGGGTGGAGGATTTGGCTTTGGATTTGGAAAGGGAGGAGGAATTGGTGGAGGATTTGGCGGCGGCGGCGGAGGAGGAGGAGGAGGCGGCGGCTTTGGTGGCGGACATTAAGGTATTTTTATTGTTGTTTTATGATCATGCTTTGCTCAAGCATGAGCATGCAAAGCTTGTTTGAAGTTTAGTAATATGGAAGTGATGTGAATGATGTATGGTTTGTTTGTTACTTTAGCTAATTATGATATTTTGTTCTTTTTAAGTGTTTAATTAATAGAGGTTTCTTGTATTTGAGATTGCCAAGTTAATATAATATGGCTTTTAATGGTTGTTTGTTAAATAAATATATATTTTTTTTGAAGCATGATAAATTGATTTCATCCTTTAAAACAGATGTACTTTATGAAAAAACTAGGCAACAATTCGGGCGCGTTTTGCGATATAATCTTAACTTCTCAAAAATATTTATTAGACAATACAATGACGTTTCTTAAAGCCTCGTACTCGCAAATACATGACATATTCACAATCATTAAAGAACATTCAGTTGTAAAAGGAATCATTAAAGAACACTCAGTTATAAAGCTGAAAACTTAAAAAGCATAATTAAGCATAGTGATTATGATTTTCAATGAGCGATAACTTCAATCCCAAAGATGAGAGGCAAACTGAGCTGAACTCCCTATGATGGACATCTCCTGGCACCATAGTCATAATCTGCCCTATACTGTAACATAAAATCAAAATATTTGTTCATAATTTAAATCTAAAATATCACATGAAGATATGAACTACAGAATGATTTTCTTAAAGCAAATCAAACATTAAATTAGGGAACTAAACAATTAGTCAATTTGGGTTTAATTAAAAGAAAAGAATGTGGTAACCTGAAGGTGAGCAACTTCTCTACTTGGATGACCATCACTCATCATCCCACCCTAATTTAAAATCTGACATTAGTATGAGATATAATACTTTATCATCTAATAATTATGATCTTGAAGCTAATATACCTTATGAACATGATATTTAGGTTATAAATAATTACATGTAATTAACTATGTAAATAATACTATGTAATTAAGCCCCAAATAAGTTCATATATTCACAAGTTAACCCCTAATATTCTCGCTAGCCTTCAAAGCCTATATTGGCTTCACCTAAACCCAATAAAATCTCGATTAATCCTTAGGTAAAAAATAATTAGATTGGATCATTTTTTTTATTATAAATTAAGCCTAATTTAGCATCTAAGACCTCAATTATGCAATTAAGCCCCAAATAATTTTAATTTACCTATACCACTAATTTTGTAACTTCCTTCAGTTAAACCAATACTGGTTTTAATTGATCCAAAAAAGTCTCTTAGTGGTCAACCATGCAATCAAGCACACTAACACTAACAAAAATGAAAATGTGAAATACCTAGAAAAAATAATTCTAGAGATTCATCCATAATAGTGTGTTGAGAAATGTGAGAGATTTTGGGACCTACTGAAACTCTTTCCTGAAATTAAATATTATTTCAATTAATTTGAAAACTATGGATCAAAAATATACATGGAATTATCTTAAGTATGAAGAGGGAAGATGAAAAATATTAAAAAGTTAACCTTTTTATTATTTCTGTTCCTTGATAGATTATGCTCCTTTATTCTCCTATCACACTATTTTCTGTAT
Organism: Juncus inflexus; assembly: GCA_024447665.1. NCBI lineage: Eukaryota > Viridiplantae > Streptophyta > Magnoliopsida > Poales > Juncaceae > Juncus > Juncus inflexus. The sequence goes on along the minus strand of JAJHPC010000013.1, from coordinate 10,253,164 downwards.
TTTTTTTAAATGACAAAAAAATAGTTAATTACAAATGAAGACTAAATATATACTTAGCAAATAGTTTGACTAAATTATATCTTGCGTTGTATTTAGGAAAAGAAATGAAAAAAACGATACTAACAGAAAACCATATGTAGCATAAGCCCACATCTCGTACAATTTTGTCTTGCAATTTTATTGCTATTTTTGTTAAATTTTGCTCTAATACATAACTGTTAGAGAACAAAAAAAGATATAATTTCTTAGCTTCAAGTATCGAAATAATAAAATTACAAAATAAAGTTGGATGGAATTGCCTGTACTGCCTTCATTTTTGTAATGGAATTTTTTTTTTTTTTTTGAAACAACCTTATGATTTTGTAATGGATTTTCAAGAAAAAATACCAAAATTGGGCAAGGTATGGATTAACATTGAACTTATGTTCTTCAATAAATTAGCGATCAAGCTTGCAAATCCACCTGCAAATCAATTCTTCACGGCTACTGTCAGATCCTGAATTTATTAAATGGAACTCTTCAGGCTAAAAAGAATTTCAAGCAACTAAAAGAGGTTTTAAAAAATTGAGAATGTTGAGCTAACAGTTGGAAGTAAAATCAAAATGATTAGACAATGAAATTTCAATTAATAGGCATTTTGTTTCATTTCATTTTACTTCTTTTCTTCCATGAGTTAGGGTCTAATTATGCTAAAATACTGTTTAATACCCTTCAAGGAAATTCACATATTTGACAATGAAAATTTATTAGCAATCAAATTTCAATCAGAAATCATTCATATTACATAAGCTCTGAATATTTGCATCATTCCAACAAATACATTTTCATAATATCATAATTAAATTCTTCATACTCCATACAAACTTCTCAAGCCATTATTATTATTATTATGCAAATCATTACATCATATTCATTCTTAATTCAAAGTAGCGAAACATAATCCAAATACCGGCATAAAAAATGGGGCAAAATGATCAAATGTGTGAAAAGAACCTTAGAAAACACATCAAATAATAAATAAATAAATAAACAAATGATAAAATAGTACAAATGTATGCCGAAATAAGGACTTCATTTTTTTGGTGAAATTAACTCCAAATACTATACTTGGGGATACAATTGGGCTAAATTGAGCCTCAGTATAATTGAGGCTGGGGTAAAACTAACAAAAGTACCTTCAAATTTAAGAGCTGGTAGAATCGATGCATCATACCAGACACAACTTGCTGTGGCCTCACAAATTCCAGCCCCTCATTCTGTAAAATGAAAAGGGTTGAGTCTTCAGTTTAATTTGTAGTTTATAAGGTCGGATTGGAAAAACAAATGCAAAAAGGATCGTAAATTTGGAGACTTGAGTTGTTTGGTTGTGAATATTTGGCATTTTATTTTGAATTAGGGTAAGCTTAGGTACCGTACAAATGGATCCACTGGACTAACCATCTACATATACTTGTAATGCTCCTAATTCCGCAAAAAGGAGAACTCAAAGCTCAAAACCCAAAAATTTAGCGTTAAAAAAAACCAAAATTTGAAGAAAAATGAAAAACTATATTGATTGGGCCAAAAATCAATATAGACTGAAATCACAAATTTGACCCGAAATCTCTTCCTTCCTTCAGATGTGTGCCTACAGTTCCGTCATCTAGGGAACTGGTGGGAGGTTTTCAAGGAGAAGCAACAGAGAGAGCTTCAAGAGAGCAGAGAGACAGGGCAGAGACGGACTGAGAGGGAGAGTTTTTGTGTTTTAGAGAAGTCACGAATGAAGAAGCAGAAAGAAGAAGAAAGGAGGTCTTGCTTCGCTCAGAAAAAATGAAAGAGGGCGCTCGATTACAAAAATATAAAATTACATAAAAAGTATTTTTGAAATTATAAAAACATATATTTTCAAAAAAGTGTATTTGTAAACATAAAAGATATATCCAAGTGTAAATATATATGTATATAATTAAAATTGTATGGTGGACGCTTGGGTACTCAAAATACTGGGCACTCCGAATAATTTTTCAAAATTGAAATTAGGGAGCGAAAATAAGAAAGACATTTTTTTTACACGTGTAGATGGAATATAAACGGCAAAATCTTAGCCATTAAATATTTATCTAATGGTCAATATTAAAATTGACATCGTGTGTTATTGATTATTCTTAAGGAAAAATGTTAAGGATTAATGTCCTATTATTAATATTAATGTATGGAGAGTGCTTTAAGAGTAGAGTTGAATGTTAAGTTGGAAGTGGAACTACAATTCAAACCAGTACTGGTCTGGTGGTGGAGATATTTTTTAAGTTACAAAAATACAAAAAGTTACTAATTTACAATAACATGACCAATTATATCCCTCTTTAATAAACAAAATTTAAATTATTAAATTGTCATACAACACTCCATTTTATCTCAAGATGTATGGTACCATTCTTCGAATTAATAAGATGGTACGTATCATTAATCCTCCCATTATGTACCACATCAGACAGGTTTATATCCACATGTCCAAGCGATTCCTATACAAAACAAACAACAAATCAATAATCATATTTATATTTAATTATATTATATAATTATATTTCTAATATGTAAAAATTTAACCTTGGTTTGTAAAGAAAAGCCGGTTTTCCTGCTCATTACTTCAATGTGAATCTTTTCATCCATTGGAGGCTCTTCCAAAATGAACTGAAACTCTTCGTCCCATCTTGGATCCCTACTTTTCTTTATCACCTACAAAACACAAAAGGGCAAATCAGTCATTTTACCTTCTATTTAATTAAAACTAACTATGTAAGCCAGATTTCACATTCCTTAATTATTTTCATCACACTGACATCATTTTTTGTCCAATTAAATAAAAGACATAATTTTTTTGTTTCTCAAGTTCTGTTAAATAATAATAATAACAATTATTATCATTTTTTTAAATATTATTATTATTAATATTGTAAGGGAAATATGATATCTTGACGCACTGTAGCACATCCAAATCACGACGGACTGTGTTTTTCCGTTTTTCAATATACTTTTTTCTACATATCATTTTCACTATTTTAGACATATTTTTATTTTTTATGTATTATTTACTTTTGAAATTTGTATATACTGTTTTACCGCTTTTGAATATACTATTTCTTTTCTATATACTATTTTCTCTGTTTACATATATATTATTTCTTTTCTATAAATTATATATATTGTTTTTTCAATTGTATACACTGTTCATCAGCTATATATAATCTCGTCATGATTTGGACATGATACAGTGCATCGTAATATATCAGGTCCCTTATAATAATACCTTAGTTTTCTTCCGGTCCCCTCTGAACGAAACTTCAGCATAAGGATTCGTATGTTTCTTCCCTTCCACATCTCTTGCTCCCTCAACTCCAACCAACAAAACACCTCCACTACTCTCCCTATCCTCCTCTCCACTCCCTTCACTCCTCACGCTCTCCAAACTGTTCAACTTTCCAAGCTCCTCCTTGAACGGGTCGAAAGTGAGCTCCACGGTCAGTTTGCCGCGGTTCTTTTTGTTGTGGGGGTCGTTTGGGTTCGTGGATTTTAGGAGGTCGAGAGTGAAGGATTTGGTCTCGGTTGGGGAGAGGAGTCGGAGCGGGATTACTTGCATTCCTAGTTTGTCGTGCATTCCAACCTAAGGATAAAAATAATAAATAATAACAAAAAAAATAAAAGTAACAATAAAAATTAACAATAAAAATTAAAAATAAAATAAAAATAAAAACAAACAGAAATAAAAAAAGAAAACATGAATAAAAATTAAAATTAACATTAAAACTAAAGTTAAAGTTAAATAAATTAAATAAAAATTAATTAATTAATTAAATTAAATTAAATTAAATTAAAATTAAATTAAATTAAATTAAATTAAATTAAAAAAGTAAAATAAAATAAAAAGTAAACATAAATTAAAAATAATAAATAGTAAAAATAAAAACAAACATAAATTAAGAAATAATTAATACATAACAAAAATTAAAATTAAAATTAACTAGAATAAAATTAAATTAAATTAAATTAAAATTAAAATTAAAAATTATTAATAAAAACTAAATAATAAAAATAAAATAATAAAACTAAATAAATAAAAGTTTTTTAACTTTTTAATTTACCTTTTCCCAGTCGAAAAGTTGAAGTTCAAGGACTTGAGTTTGAGGGTCTTTGACAACTAATTTGAAACTTTCATTCCATTCAGGGTTTAAATCGCACATTTTGATCGAAGTTTTCTTTGAAGGAAGATTCTCGCCACTTAACTTTAGTTTTACGTAAGGGTCCGATTTTCCTAATAAGTCCATTTTTAAAAGATTAATCGCACGAACGACCCTCACGTTTAATATCCCAACTGGTCTCTTGGTTGCTCCACTGAAAGGAGAAGAGAAAATTAGGAGTTTTATTTTTCTTTTTATATTATTATAAAAAAATAATGAGAAAACAAAATATTAATTACCTTGAACTGTCTAAAATTGGTACTTCTAATACTTTGGGCCAGTGGTACATAATGGCGATTTGTTTTGATATTTTGTCCTGTTATAAATTTGGTTAGTTAGCTCAAATTAATTGATATATTTTATTATTTATGATACATAAAATAATTAATGAATGAAGGAAATATTCTATACCTGAATAAAATGGTGCAGACCAGGAATAGCCATTATATCTCCATTTAATATCTTAAATCCAAAATCAACTTTCGGCTGGTACAAAAAAAAATATTAATAATTAAAATCTTAAATAATCTTATTTAAAATAAAAAATAAAATATTTTTTATAATTATATTACCTTTTCCATAAGAGAAACATTAATATTTGAGAAACAGGGAAAGCTTGGTACGAGTGGCTTTAAGGTGATACGCGGTACTAATGATATTTGCAAATCAATTAACTGAATAATAAAAAAAGAAATTATATAAATAATAATTATTATTACAAAATTGTATATGAATATTACTTTTATTTAACCTGAACTGCAAATTTCATGTGGATAAGTTTTATAATTAGAGTTATATTTGAATTTCCAGCCCATCGAATTACTGGCTCCATTACTAACTCCTTTTCTTGCATATCATACACTTTAATTCCTAAAAAATGAAAAACATTTTCCTTAAAATTATGTTTTTCAAATAAATATAAATATTTAATGATTTAACCTTGAAAAACAGGAGGAAGGGTGCCAAGTGTAAGTGTATCGAATTCAATTGATTTAATTCCATATTTCCCAATATATTCTTCAAATATAGGCTTTGTTACGCTCCTAATTATATTGCATATTGCCTATTTAGGTCAAAACATAATTAAGACAATGAAAGATATTTAAATAACATATATTATTCTAAATCTGAGATGAAAAAGAACCTTATCCAAATAAGGCCACATATCGCACAGAAATCTATTCATCCAATCAACCTGGAAAAAAAGGCAAATTTTAAAATTGAATTTAGTAAAAAAAAAAGTTAAAATCTTGAAAATAAATTCAAGAAACTTAAACTAATAAAAAGATCACATAACTATTAATATTCTGCAAAATCTGATATTCAACAAGTAAGGATTGGTACCTCAGTTTGTACAAGTCTAAACAATTAATTTTTCTCATTTTTATTGTTTTTGTGTGATAAATAAATAAATAATAAATACATAAATATTACTCTTTCATAATCTGGATTTTTAATCCAGAGAGGAATTTCTGGCAGAAGCTTAAGTAATGATGTTGAATCCAAATCTCTCAAAGCTCTAATTTTAATTTCCTGAAATAAATAAAAAAAGTTTAAATTCTCATATTGTCTAAAATTAAAATCTTTCAAGGTCTAAACATGAAAAAAAATTTAGCATAGCATATTCAATAGTACAAGAATATCTAAAAATCTACTGTAAAATAAATAACACAAGAGACCAATTCAAAATAATTAAAGATTAATCTCAGAAAAATTCCTAGTTTGGTATAAGACAGCCAGCCATGCATGAATTGTAAAATATGTTTCAAATATCTGGATTTATATCATCTCCATTTTAACAAGAATGGAGATGTCCATTATCCCACTTAACTGAAATCAATTTGAACTCTTTTTTTATAGAAGACCGAGTAAACACATGAAAAATTAAGTCAAGAATTAATGTCTTGTCAAAAATACTTGATTATTAAGAAAGCTAAGTGCAAAAGAAATTGAAAAAGATGTTAAGTGATTAATATATTAATATCCAATTAATATCTTGAAGGTGCAAATTTACCTAAAATGTAAGTATTAAGTTTCAAATTATGCATGCAATTATAAAGGTATTATTTTTAAATTGAGAGAGTATAAATAATTTCAAACTAGAATTTATTAAACAAAAAATAGATTAAATAAATAAATAAATAAAAGTATGATGTTATACCAACTAAGGAAAAGAAGTCAATAAATATTATAAAGTTGTGTGGACTTTGGAAAAACAATTGTAAGCTTGCAATTAATAAAAGAAGATATATTCCATTTAATTAAAAAAAGAGAAGATATATTCCAAATAATAATCTAATTGTCTCTCGTAATATATTTTTTTTCATTTATAAACCTTGTAAAAACAGGAATTACATGCATATCCATTGAAACTTTCAATTTGTGCCTAGCATTCTACATTTCTCATTTCTTTCATCTCTAGAATTTTTCTTTTGAGTAATTCATCTCTAGAATTTATTTGCATGCATCAAAAATTTCAGAAAAAATTTAAGAAAAATGATTAATTGACATGCAAAATTATCCTTTTGTGTGCACAATCTAGCATTCTGATGGATTACAACTAAACCCAAAAAGGAAAAATTTTAATTAAAAAGATTAGCAAATACTAACTTTAGTGGGAATAAATGTAAATACTATGTTTCTGTGGGTATATCAGAAACCTCAACTTTCATCGATTTTTTTGAAGCAATAAAAAAAAAAAAAAAAAGAACTCAATCAAAAAACAAAAATCAGGATTTCCTCAAAATACTAAGATTAAACAATCAGATCTTATTAAATTGATGCAACAAACTGAAAATGCAGTGTATTCAAAAATAAATTTTGCAAAATTTCTGAACTTATACCTTGAAGTCATCGTCTCTAGGCTCGAATTTGAGATAGAAAAAGTATCCGATTATCAATCCGATTGAAACCCCAAACCCGAATCCGATAATCCCCAATACTGTGCTCACAAACCCCATTTTTACGCACCACTTCACAAGTGAGACTGCATACGAGAGAGAGAGAGAGAGAGAGAGAGAGAGAGAGGGAGAAGAGAAATATAAATCGGAATTGAATTAGGCATAGGTGGAATGGAAAAATGCAGAGAGAGAGATAGAGAAATGGTGGATAGAAATGTTCTTTGGTAGACCATTTGTGTAGAAATTTATCTTTGATGTGCGTTTCGGTGCACCATTATGAAACGGGTCCATGGAGAGATAAAGGAGAAATGGAAATGAGAAGGTTTGTCACGAGAAATGGAAAATAGGCGTGAACTAGAAAAGTATTTGTAAAGTATTTGTACAGACTGGGTCTACGCTAGAACAACTTGCGGATTTATAATTTAACAAAGACTTAAATTAATTGGCAAAATTTTAAGACTACATTCTTTAATCAAATTCAAATAATTGGATAATGATTGTATATCTAAAATGAAGAATGACTAGCTGGGTTGGTTGTTATGGTAGCCGTCTTCGGCATTATGTATAAATAATTAAATAAATCTTTTTACTATTTTATTGTATTTTTATTTACAATATGTTGTTATTTTAGAATTAATTGCATAAATTTAACTAAAATAATATAGATTAAATATATGGAATACAATAAAGATTTTGCATGAATTATTAAATAAAATCTATTGACATAAGATAAATTAAAAAAAATAAGCTCACCTACCAAAAAAGGGGAGAATTTGCAATAACGTCACAAAAATACTGAAAGAATAAAGTATATGACATCATCTTAGAGGACTTAGTAATTTATTTCTTTTTAAATTGTAAATTAAATTTATACAAAATATATCACTTTCAAATAATGCAACTACTAATACAATCCTCACAAACAGCTTCTATGCGTACTTTTCAAATAATGAAATAAATAATGAAATACTCACAAATAATGAAATAAATAACTCTATTTTTTAACTTCATTATTTATTTGAATTTGGCATTGTGGAGAAACATGTCCTAACTTTATCCCCAAAAATCTCATTGGTGTGAGCATTAAATATAGACCAAAATCTATTCAACATTAAACTCAGTTCCAACATAAAACCGCCAAATGGCTTTGCATGGGTTGGTTCAACCAACGGCTTTTCGTTTCAAGCTTGGACTCTAATTTTCCAAATAATTATAGATTTGCCACTTGAAATGGAATGTTTTCTTTTCACATATGGGAGATGGGCTGGTAAGAGCTAAGCTTTATTTAAGGTAGATCTATTTAGAAGAGCTTTATTCAATTAATTCATATTCAAATACAAGTAGTGTTTAATTAAGACAAAAATATGCTAGACAGGTGTAATAGTACTATATAATATAGCTTTTATTGCATAAACATGTCTCATGTAATAAATTTTACATTTAATCTCATGAGGTTACATTATTGAAAGAAAGTAATACAACCTAAAAAATAAAAAATTACAATAGATACAGGAGGTTCAAATATACTTTTCAACTGGCGCATATTAGTTTTTTTTTTTTTTTTTTTTTTTGAATACTTGCTTGAGAACTGGTGCATATTAGTTATATACATTCATACATTCCACCACATTTTCCAGAAATAGGACAGTTAACTTGAAAAAAAATGGACGGCGTAAATTTTCCCAAAATAGACTGAAAACATATTATTACAAAATTTCTATAACTTCCTTGTCCTCATTCATTCCTCTCTCGCCGAATCCGAATTTTTGAGAGAAGAAAATTACGTCGATTAATTCCATCAATTTTCCAGATAGGAAAAGACAAATGCAAGAATTTTGATTAATTACGCCCCAAAAGAGAGCCAATTACATAATTTCCAAGTAAGTACATTTACCTTCTATTCATCACAAACTATTCTGGTTTAATTAATTTCACGAATTGTGTTCTCATATGTAGGAACTGCGATTTTTTGGGGGAAATTGATGATAGGCCTTGGCACAGAGAAACATTATATTCTTGATTATTATTATTATAATTACGCTGTTGATTTGAGTCTTGTGCGCATTTCTAAAAATTATTGGGATAATTATTGCGATTCATGGATATTGGATTTTCTCAAATTAGTGTAATGGTTCCAAGGTGGGACCCATCGGAACTCGCTCTCACATGGAATGGCAGATCTATCTAATTTTGCGAATTCAGACCGCGATATTGAACAGGTACTTAAATAATTAATATCAAATTAATAAATTAATACAACATAAATAAATAAATAATTGAAAGAGGGATGATGTTTCTAAAGGTTTCATTATGTAATCAATTACGTCTTCGTCTGTAAAATATTTTGTTTTTGTATTTGATATACGTACATTTTTTATTTCATGGTTTCAATGAAAAAAATCAACAACTTTTTGTTAAATTATAGTTTGATATGTTGGTGCTCTTATGTGTAATCATTTTCATCTTTGTTTGTTCGTATACATTTATATTGCGATTTTTTTTGTGACTAAGTTTCATAAATCTTAATTTATTTCCTTAAAATATTGTACCATTTTAATTCATATATGGACTTAATTTATTTCTTATAAATAAATTTATGTAATGAAGGCACTGGTTGCTTTGAAAAGAGGGACTCAGCTTGTCAAGTATAGTAGGAAAGGGAAACCGAAGCTTCGTTCTTTCAGACTCTCCAGTGTCAGTAATTTCAAATTTGTTCTAAATTTTTGTTTTCATTTTGCCACATTTTTTATTTAATTACTGGCATAATAAAATGCAGAACAATGAGATATAATGATTTATTTTACGATTTTCAGGACGAAAGTGCATTAATTTGGTACTCGCACAAGAAGGAGAAAACCATCAAATTATCAACTGTGAAAAAAATCATTCCTGGACAAAGAACCGTAAGATTAAACTCAAAATCTGAAAAATGAAAAATTCATATATATTTAACTAATCCATCACTAATCAACTTACAAGTAATAATTATTAATTAAACAGGCTGTCTTTCAAAGATATCCGCGACCAGAAAGAGACTATCTCTCATTCTCTATAATATACCGAAACGGCCAACGCACTCTCGATTTGGTAATTTGTAAAGCCATATCAATTTAATAATTCTAATTTCTAAAATAAAGAAAGTTTATTTGTAAAAATTGAAATTATTTTATGTAGATTTGCAAGGATCAAGCAGAAGTAGAGATTTGGTTTTCTGGACTTCAGGCAGCGATTAATTCAGCACAATCTAAACAAGCAAGAAGTGAAACCAATAGCGAAGGATATACCTATTCTGACGTAAGATCAATTTAAATTATTCATCAAAAAACAAGATCTATTTAAATTAAAAGGGGGAAATTTTCAAACCCCTTAACTTCTTTAAATATTGTAAGAAGCCCTATTATATTTTAGATTCTCATTTTTGTCCCCTATTAAAGTATGATCTGTCTGACATTCCATCCAATTGATTTCTTGGACCAAAATATTCCCTTCATTTATTATTTTATTTTGTTCAACCTAAAATAATAAATAAAAGATAAAATAATAACTTTATAATGACCAAAAGAGAGAATCTATAAACATAAGAGACTGTTTAAAATACGCAGAAAAATTTCTCAAAAAGAACAACTCTCTAATTGTTATTTTAATGTCTAGGACGGAGGAGACTCAGTCAGAAACACGACTAAAATATTCACGACAAACAAAAGTATCAAGTCAGATAATGAGCAAAATCAAAACATGTTGAGAGGAAGCGTGGATAACAGCGGGCGAGTTTCTCTTTCAAGCACGCCAAGTAACTCAAGCTCGGGCCAAGATCAGGATGTCGAATCGCTGAGCGATGTTTTTATTTGGGGAGAAGTTTGGGACGAAGGCCCCCCGTTTCAAAAGATTGACGTGCTGAATCCTAAACCATTGGATACTGATGTTGCTATGGATGTGCATCAAGTTTCGTGCGGTTTCGGCCATGCAGCACTGGTTACGAGGCAAGGCGATGTTTATACTTGGGGAGATGAATGTGCTGGCCGACTAGGTAACATAATGTTTGAAATTTTAAGTTATGCGTGTTTATATGAATATATCTTAACGTATTAACTTATATACTAATTTATTGAGTTTTATATTTTTAACATTAGGGAGGGGAAATGAGTTGAGTGTGAGTCGGCCCAAGCCGGTTGAGAATTCTTCATGTTGTAATATGGAATATGTGGCGTGTGGAGAGTTTGTGACATGCGCGATAAACATTCAAGGCGATTTGTACACTTGGGGAGATATGATTCATAAGACCGGTTTGCTCGGGCATGGGTCCGAAGCGGGTCACACAATGCCTAAACGGGTTTCAGGTCCACTTGAAGGGCTTCAGGTTTTGTATATTTCGTGTGGGTCGTGGCATACTGCTCTCGTGACGAGTAATCAAAAGGTAGGTAAATGTATAACTTAATCACAATTTGCTTACTACTGTTTCTGCTATTGTTACTGCTACTGAAACTAAAATTAATCACGATACTCAAATTAATTCGATCCTACTGTCGAAATGTAGCTATTTACATTTGGTGATGGTGCATTTGGTGTTCTGGGCCATGGGAACCGAGAAAGCGTGAGCTACCCGAAGGAAGTGGAAGCACTGAGCGGGTGCAAAACAATGAAAGTTGCGTGTGGAGTTTGGCACACTGCAGCAATAGTCGATATTGGGGTCCAATCTAACGTAAATGTAGTCTCACGCAAGTTGTTTACATGGGGAGATGGTGCTAAATTCCGACTAGGTAACAAATATCCATTTGACAGTTTGATAATAAATCTTTAGCTCCATCTAGATAATAAATCATCTAGATAATAAATATCAATTTAACATGACCCAGAAAAAGGGAAAAAAATGTAACTAACCTTCAAATAACAATTTTAATATCAGTCTTTCAGATAACAATTTGAACACTAACGTTTAGACAACAATTTTACTAATTATGCCAAATGTGTGATTATCCTTCTCTATAAAATCATCTCTCTTTATCCCTTGACTATCTGATTTATCACCAGGCCAAGAAGACAAAGAGGCAAGGCTCATACCAACATGCGTACAATCCCTTATCGATTACAATTTTCATCAGGTCGCCTGTGGAGATAACCTCACAGTCGCTCTGACGACAAGTGGTCACATATTCACCATGGGAAGCAAGAGCAACGGGCAACTTGGGAACCCTCAAGCTGATGGAGAATTACCCTGCTTAGTCCAAGACCGACTAGCTGGCGAACTAGTCGAAGAAATAGCATGCGGTTCTTGCCATGTAGTTGCACTGACTTCAAGAAGCGAGGTCTACACGTGGGGCAAAGGATCGAATGGCCGATTAGGGCACGGAGACGTTGAAGATAGAAAAACTCCAACTTTGGTCGAAGCATTAAAGGATAGACATGTGAAGTCCATTTCATGTGGGTCTAATTTTACTGCATGTATATGCATTCACAAATGGGTCCCAACCAATGATCAGTCTCTCTGCGCTGGGTGCAGACAGGCATTTGGATTCACTCGGAAAAGACACAATTGTTACCATTGTGGTCTGGTCCATTGCCATGCATGCAGTTCACATAAAGCTCTAAAGGCCCAACTCGCGCCGGTCCCTAGTAAACCGCATCGAGTGTGTGACTTGTGTTATGCGAAACTCAAGTCTAATGAAACTCATCATGCGAATCTTGCAAATGCTAATAGTATGTTTGTAATGACTCGAAAGTCTACGGATCACGGGAGATCCTCAAGGTTGTTGTTAGATTCTTCGGGTGGCCCGGTTAAATATCCCGAAATGAAATCACGAGGTAGCCAAGTGCAATCGATTCTGCAATTGCCTGCCTCACTTACTGCACTTCAAACTGCTTTAAGGCCAATAGTGACATCATCAACAAATGGTGCTGGCACCACAAGTAATGGCGGTACGGCACCAACAAGTCCGTATTCTAGAAAGCCGAGTCCGCCGCCTATGACAACTCCGCTTTTTAATAAGAGTGTGATTGATAGCTTGAAGAAGACTAATGAGTTGCTTAATCATGAGGTTCAGCAACTGCAAGTGCAGGTAATTGAGTATTCAAGAATGTTATGCTTTTGGTTCAAATTTTAAAAATCGTTTCCATTTTTTGCTTTTTGAATAGTTCTAACTCTTCATGTATTTTTTTTTGCTGTTTGAAAGGTCGGATCTTTGAATAGAAAGCACGAGATACAAGAGGAATTGCTTCGCAGGACAGAGAGAAAGGCCAAGAAAGCACATAGCATGGCTGCCAAAGAAAACGCAAAGTGCAACGCAACTCTAGACCTCATCAAATCTTTCGAATCTCAGGTATGCTATCATACAAAAAAAACTCCAAATATACATTTCCCAAATCCAATTAATCTTATCATCCATCCTCTTCTAGTTAAACGACATGGCGGACAATGCGCCGCCAGAACTAGTCGAAGCCCTTAGAAGCTTAAAGACGAAAGCTGAGTCTATCTTATTTCCCGACCAAGCTGACCATGCCAGGTCATCGACTGACCGGCCAAGCACAGAGCATCTTGAGGTAGAGAATTCCGGGCAGGGAACGGGCACGAGGAACAGCATTGATGGAAATTCTACCGACGTTCAAAATTATTTAAAAGATGCTCCTTTCGAGGAGAAAGAAGAACGATTTGAACCAGGCGTTTATGTCACTCTCGCTATATATAAGAATGGTGTAAGACTTTTTCGACGTATCCGATTCAAGTAAGTTTCATTTTTTTCTACTTCATTTGTATTGGGTCAATACGTCAAACAAATTGTTATGATATCTTATACAAGTTGTATAATTTTTGCAGCAGGAGGAGATATTCGTCAGAGCAGGCGGAAGAATGGTGGAGAGAGAATAAAGATAGAGTTTATAAGGCATATAATGAACAAAATCCAGATGCACCGATGGAAATGCCGACACCACCACCAACTCCTCCTCCTCAAGCTCCGTTTACAGATGAAGCCTTGGCAGCTAGCAGTTGAATTATAGCTTGCTATATAAAATACACTTAATTTCAAGTATAGCTAGCTAGAGGCGGAATTGGAAAGAATATGAAGAGGGATTGAGTGCAGTCGAAATTTGTATATAGTTAAATTGTTCTCAAAATTGTGAAGAATATTGTTTGCTTGTCTGTTTATGTTTTTGTTTAGACGGAATTTGTAATAGAGAATTAATTCCCTTTATTTGTAGAGGGATTGTATTGTCTTTGTACCCAACGGATAAACTTTTGAAGATATGTTTGTGACTAAATTATGTGTTATGAATGACTTACCACTTATTTTCTCCTGTAGGAATTTCACCAAATTATGTGTCAAGAATGGTTTACCAATTTTTCCCTCGTTCTAATTTCCAGACATGAGAGAGGTCCATGAGACTACATTTGTGTGAGACATTTCGTCGAACAGGTTGTGTGCATTTCTGATTTGACAGCATCTTATATAGGAGCTCAAGAGATGATTAGAGACGGAGAGAGAAGAGTAAAGAGAACCTGATTTGATTAGTTTTGAGTGCGTTGAGGTAATAAAGGAGAGATCATTAGATTGGCGAAGAAGAAGTAATAAACAGTGTTTAATAGAGCTCATAAAGCCATTGTCTTCACAAAAAATTTATGCTTTTGTATTTTTTTGTTACTTTGTCAAAAACAGTTCACATTTGAATAAAAGGGCCAAGATAAATTGGGCTGAATTAATTTTGTTACTTATTCGGCCTTATTGGCCCAAAATAATATTGCCCACCAATAATAATTATAAAAGAAACTAGCGGTGACCGTGCCGCTTCGGATTCGGAATACACTTTTTACTAATAAAATTTATCACTTATATTTTCTAAAGCTACATTAAGGCCATTTTTAATTCATTTTTTAAAGTCGTTTGACATTTCTTGAAGTTATATAATCCATTATTATATAATAGAATAATACTGTCAATATCTTTTTTTAGGCAAGCTTGAATGTCAATATCTTTATTGGTTTTAAAATTATAGTTTAGCTTTACTTGCTTTTTATTAACCCGATGATGAGTCTTTTCCAATATAAAAATTAGATTATTTTATTATATGAATTCATGATATAAGCAATTTTACATGAAAATACTTGAAAATGTCTTGGATGTGAAAATTATCTAATTTGTACTTACATGAAAATTATTTATTTTATACGTGAACTTGAATATTTTTATGTAATTATTAGAAGAGAGATAATTTTATGAATTCACTATGATGGGCTTTGTACAGTTTTGGGTCATAAGGTTGAAGTATTTTTTAGATAATTGAAAATTTTAGACACGTGTCAACATTTGGGTAACTGGAATACTTTTTTATGCTTATAGTATAGTATAATATAAAATATAATGTCAACATAAAAGTCGAAATAAAGTAATTAACACGAATTAAGAACCAAAGACTTGGTTGAGTTAATTTATTGAATGGAATTGACCCTTAGCCCGTAAGGCAGAAATTTCTGCTCTCTGAAATCGAAGAGAGGCAGAAATTTCCTCTGTTTGATTTCCGTATTTATTCCCTGTACGTTTTGGGCATTTGGGGAAATTTCGTCTTCTCAAGGAACAAATCGATTTTGTGCGGTGAGTTTTGCTTCCTTTTTTGGCTTTATTATCTTTTATTTTTCGGATAGAAATTTGATTTTAAGATTTGGGTCTCGTTCCATTGTGTAAAAGCGATCAAGTTAGTATTTTTGTGGCGAAATAATTGATTCTAAGATTTGGGTTTTCTTCATTTTGCCCCAAATTGCTGTTGAAACTTTCATTTGAGTAGGAAAAAGCATTTTTCTAAACATTTTGGGTTTTTTTTACTTCGAATTAAGGTTTTTTTAATGGGAGCGACTCAATCAAAAGAGCAATTCTTGTATGAACAAGTGAATTATGGAAATATTGAAGGAATTAAATCACTACGCAATCAAGGCGCCGGCCTTGAGGTAATTTAATTAATTATTTCCTCTTAATTTCTGTTAGTTTACTTTTTAATTTTAATTATATGGTGTTATTTTTTTGAATTTCAGTGGGTAGATAAGGATGGAAAAACACCTTTGATTCTAGCTTGTTTGAGACATGATTTGTTCAATGTTGCAAAACTTCTGATTGAATTGGGCGCAAATGTAAATGCTTACAGACCTGGTTAGAACCCTAATTCTGAATTATTATTATTTTTTTCATTTTACAATTTTAACGTAAATAATTAATGCTCAATAGTGAAAAATGTTATACAATTGAGATAGCTTAAGCCCCAAACATTTAACATAACAATATAATTCAGTTAATTATATATCCAGGACAATCTTTTGGCTAATTATTTTTACAAAATTTCCCATTTGTATTATATTATTCCTATTTTATATTAAATAATTAATTAATTTATTTTAATTTAGGGAGTTTTGCTGGTACACCATTACATCATGCAGCTAAAAAAGGGATTGAACCAACCGTGCTTCTCCTTCTCTCTCATGGAGGTACTTTATTTCTCATTTTTAATATAAATAAATTTTATAAAATTTTAATTAATATATATTTGTTTGTTTATTTTGAATTTCAGCAAATCCATTTATAATGAATGATGATTGCCACACGGCTCTCGATTTGGCGAGAGAAAAGGGCTACTTAAATGTGGTTAGAGCCATTGAGGTATTATACAATTTTCAAATACACCCTTGTAAATTTCATTATTTAATGTCAAACTTTTAATAAATTTTTCTTTTTATTTGCAGAGTCGGATTTGTCTTTTTTCTGGCTGGCTTAGAGAGAATTACGGGCCGGGATTTCTAGAAGCATTTGCACCAAACTTATTGTCAAGAAAAATGTACGCAAAATTCTAATAATATATATTTTATTTCAATATTAATTTTCAAATTAGTACCTAATTTATTTATTTATTTTTATAATTTTTACAGTTGGGCTGTGGTAATTCCATCCGATTCAAGAAATCCAGCAAGGCCTCAAAAATTTGATCTTGCTATTTACCCCGACGTTCAGGTAAATTAAAATAAATAAAATTATTTAAAATTATTTTGAATCTTTGCATTTTATCATGCACGATTTCTTAATGTTTATATTATCTTGCATTTCTACTTTTAAATAAAATAACAGGTTGCAAAGCCGTTAAGAGTTATGCACTTGTCAAAATGTCATATTGAGGAACCGAGGCTTTCTCAATCCGACCCTCACCTTTTTATCATTGAAAAATCCACAAGTACGTAATTAATTAATTCTGCGCAATCTCTTTTTATTATTCTCGTACAATTTCTCAATTAATTTCTCATTTTTTGAAGGGGCAAAGCACAAGTTTTTGTCGGGAAACGAAGGAGACAAGGCTCAGCTCCAGGCCTTTTATACTGCATGCAGAGGAATCCCTCAGGTAAATTTACATTTACACCCCTCTAATTTTCATTATTCTTTCTTTTGTCACTCTCAAATATTTACATACTACTATTTCATCTTTCAGGTGATAAACATGGTACCAATGCCCGTACCTCCACATGTCACTACCTTACCAACCTTACCAGCCGTACCAGCTATGCCAGCCTTACCATCCGTACCAGCCGTACCAGCCATGCCCGCCTTACCAGCCTTACCATCCGTACCGGTACCGCCATCTCAGCAAAGCCAAGAGGAAATGGAGCTAGCCATGGCCATAAACGCCTCGATCCAATCCGCAATAATCGAAGGCGTACCTAACGTCCTTCCAATCGTACCGGCCTCAAACTCAAACTCAAATACCGGTACCGGTTACAACGGTTGGTCCCCACCAAGCCCTAAAAAAACCCGTACCGGTACCGACCAAGCCAGCTCGAGCCATTCCGGGTCGAACCAACCCGACCCGTTAGCAACTCAAACCCAATTGGCTCCTCCTTCTGCTCCTCCAATTAATGACCAAGTATTCTACACCGGTGCAATTCAATATCCTTCCATCGATTCTACCCCTGTAAATTTCACAAATTCATCTGGCTCTCCTATTGCTGTTACTACTGCTGCTCCTACTGCTATTGTTACTGCTGATGGTAAAAATGGGAGTGATAATAATAATGAGGGAAAGAATAATAATAATAATAATAATGAGAATGATGTGTGTGTGATATGTTTGGACGCGAGAGTTGAAGGGGCGTGCATACCGTGTGGCCACATGGCAGGCTGCATGGTGTGCTTGAAGGAGATTGAGGAAAAAAGGGGCGAGTGTCCGATTTGTCGCGCCAAGATTAGTCAAGTATTGAGGCTTTATCATGTTTGATTTTGGATTTTGAGATTTGAGATTTGGGGAGTTGGGGTTTATTGTGGTGGATTTATGTGGAGTGTTTGTTGGGTGTAAGATGGTGATTGAATGGTGTGTGTTGTGGTAATGTGGTAATTATTTTTGTTTTGATAGGATATATATGGTAATTTGATATGTAAATTGTATTATGTGGGCATGGATACTTTTGCCTCTAATATGTGCATTTTTTGTTTGTTGTTAAAACTTAATTTTTGAATATTTGATCAAAGAAGACATGTAACTTGTAATATAATTAATACAATTTGATGGAAGAAGAAATGAAACCTTTTATATAATTAATACAATTTTTTATACTTATCTCTTCTCATTTTCTCAAGCATACTTCCTATGTGGATCCTTCCTGGCCCAGCCATAATTATATGGCTCCCAAACTGAGGAATCAAACTCGTCAGCCCAAACATTGTACGACATTATTTTTCTTCTAGAAATTGTAGAAGAAAATCCACTGGAGACGAAACCCTAACATCTCAACTCCTCTCCTTCTTCCCCGATTCTACTTCCCTAAAATTCGCTCTCTTTCTCTCTCAATTTCTCATTCAGAATCGATTTGCAATGGAGTTCGACATCGTGGAAGGATCGAACCGGGAGCTGGGGCTCGTAATCGACTGGATTCCGCGAGTGGGGATGGAATTCGAGTCGGAAGAAGACGCATGGAAGTTCTGGGTGAATTACGGGTCCAAAATGGGGTTCTGCGTGCGCAAACACTTCAAGAACGCCGACAAGAACGGCAATGTCACTTCCAGAGGATTCGTGTGCTCCAACGAAGGATTTTACAGCAAGAAGGAGCAGAGGGCCGGCCGGGTTAAGTGTCCGAGAGCCGAGACCCGAACCGGGTGTAAGGTTCGATTGGGAGTGAAGCTTGTTAAAGGAACTGGGAAGTATCAGGTTTACGATTTTGTTGGTGATCATAATCATGTTATTAGTGGCGTACCGGCTCAGCAGGAAACGAATCAGGTACGTACCGGTATAGAATTTTCTTGGGGGAATTTCATATTTATTTACCCTTTCAAAAGAACGAAATATCATGTTTACTCTTCCGAAGATTAAGGTAGCATATTTACCCTTCTAAGGGTGAAGTAGTAATTTGAAATAGGAACAGTTAATTTTAGCGGAAGAATTGGACGGAATTAGTAATCTGGGCATTTTTTATATTCTATAAGTTTTGGAAGGGTAAATATGATATTTTGGATTTTTAAGGGTAAATATGATATTTTAAATTTTGGAAGGGTAAGTAAGATATTTTGGGTTTTTCGAAGGGTAAATATGAAAAACCCCAATTTTCTTTATTTAAACTAATAGTTTTATTATTTTTTCTTGACAGGCTGGTGGTACCGGTACGATTGCAGTGAACTCCGTACCGACTCCAAGTTACCGTTTAAACAAAAGACCGAGAGACCATTTAATCAGGGGTGAAATCGGAAATTTACTTAGTTATTTCCATGAATATACGATAGAAAACCCTTCGTTTTACCACACAGTTCAGTTTAGTAGTAAAGAAAGAATTTCGAATGTTTTTTGGGCCGATGCGAAAATGCGCGTGGATTATTCACAATTTAGTGATGTTATAACGTTTGATACAACTTTTATAAAAAATAAAAAATTCAGACCTTTAGTTGTATTTTTCGGATTTAATCATTTTAGAGAAATTATAATTTTTGGGGCGGCTTTAATTTACGAGCAAAAGTATGAAACTTTCAAATGGCTTTTTGAAACTTTTTTGAAAACTCATAATTTTAAGCAACCGAAAACTATTTTGACC
The DNA here is from genome assembly GCA_024447665.1 of Juncus inflexus. Taxonomy (NCBI): domain Eukaryota; kingdom Viridiplantae; phylum Streptophyta; class Magnoliopsida; order Poales; family Juncaceae; genus Juncus; species Juncus inflexus. Next base: position 10,233,017 of record JAJHPC010000013.1, on the reverse strand, counting down.
GATGATAATCCATTAGTGGTGCAAGTGGTAAACGAAATTGTACCGGAATCAGTACATGGGTTTTGTACTTGGCATTTAATGCACGATGCTAATAAGCATTTGAGCGGATATAACAAGGGTAATTTAGACCTAGTTAAGAACTTTAGAGATTGTATGTATGAAATAGAAGAGGAAAAGGAATTTGAAGAGGCTTTTAGGGTTTTGAAGAAGAAATCAAAGGGCGATTCTTGGTTGGAAAATATTTACAAAGTGAAAGAAAAATGGGCGAATTGTTTCATGAAAAACGTGTACCATTTGGGGATGCATAGCTTTCAAACAAGCGAGATTTTAAATCGGTATTTAAATAAAGAGTATTTGAAATCGGATTTAGACATGGTAGAATTTTTTAAAAATTTTGAAAAACGCGTGAAGAAAAAACGGGAGAGAGAAATCGAATCTGAATTCGATTTGAGAAGAAATTTACCGAGGGCCAAATTGAAAACTAGGATTCTATTGCAAATGTGTAGAATTTACACGCCTAAAGTTTTTGAAATATTTCAAAATGAGTATGAATTATACACGGCCACTTATATAAAACCCCCAATTGAAGGCCAAGATATGAACGAGTATTTAATCGCTATTACCGATTTGGATCAAGAGGAAAGTTTGCATAAATATTTTAGGGTTTCTTTCGATCCGGCCAATCAGACGGTTTCCTGCAATTGTAAGAAATTTGAGAGTTGTGGAATTATTTGTGGGCACGCTCTTAAAGTACTTGATATAATGAATATTAAATTATTGCCTGAAAAATATATTTTAAAAAGATGGACTCGCTACGCAAGAGATTCTTTAGATGCAATTATGAACATAGAAAATGAAAATGAAAATGAAAACCCTAATTTGGGTTCAAACCCTAATTCGGCAAACCCTGATTCGGATCGGTACGCGGATTTATGTACCAGATTTGTTAAAATAGCTTGTAGATCGGCCGAATTTGAGGACTGTTTTTCGATGGTAAACGGAATATTGGATGATTTTGAGCTGAAAATCGAGGAGAGAATCGATGAGAATTTCGTAGAATTTGAGGGCTTAAATGAAAATAATTTTGAGGTTTCAAATTCGGTTCCCAATTTGAATGTTGGGTCTCAAGAAGTTCGAGCGATTCGGGAAAAGTTTATTTCCTTGCATCAAAATGAAATTGCTCAAAACTCCACTTTTAAGGTAAATATTTATATATTTGTCCAGATTTTTCTGTTTTAAGACAATATTTTTAAATTTCAATTATTTTGATGAATAAATAGTTGAAATATTATTAAATATTTTTAGGGTGTAGAGGTACCGAATTCAGTTGCATGGATGAATCAAGAAACTAGAGATTTTGCTTACCATGCTGGCTATAGGCCTTTAGCAGTGGTATTTGCTCTTTTTCATTAACTTTAATTAATTATTTAATTATATTATTATATTATTATTTATTTTTTTATATGTAGGAGAGACCAAGTGTGACAATGCCTCAATCTTCACATGCTACAAATGTACATGGTTTGCCAAATTGGCTAGGTATGCTAATTACTTCTCAACTATCTTTTATTTTACTATCAATGGAAATTTGCAACAAAGCCCTTGCACTTTTGAAAATATCATACAATGATAATTACTTGTTTAATATATCATTTTCACGTGGATTGTAGTATACTGATTTTGGTGTTTAATATGCAGAGAATTATTAACCGTTGAAAATATTTGTATTATGATGCAGGACATTGATGAACAAGTTTCTGAATTTAGGTGTATTATTAAGTGTACTAACACCCTTTATTGTATAGGTTTCAGACATTTTTTTTTTCTCTTGTTGTAATTTAAATTTCGGAAAACAACAATTTGTGTTGTAGCCTTTTATGTAGTTTTATTTTTAATTTATTTCAAGTTTTTGTTTTATATCTCTTTTTGTTTTATTTAAGTTGTGCTGTCATTTTGTTTGAAATTAGTAAATTATACATGAAAATGATATATCTAGTATATACAAAGCGAAGTTTGAGTGGCTGAATTTTTTGTGACATTTAATTATTCAAATGAATAAATAAAATGTTAGGGCTTAGGGGTGGTGTTTATGTATACGAAATTCCATCTGTGAGGTCTTGAAAATTTAATAATATATATAATCATAGTTCCTGTCGTATACACTACAACAGAGGGAAATAAAATAATATAAGCGTTATTTTTCGGAGAAATGAAACAATTGAATATGAAATGAAGCTACCACTTCACTTAATTTATTTATAGAAAAAAGAGATTTGAAATCTGAAATGTATTTTTAAATTAAAAATAGATACGTAGTTCTAGCAAGTGATTAGGACCTGCTATCTGTGCTACAAAGTACAAACTATATATCTTCTTCTTATTTCATGCTCTTCAAATTTAAACTAAATCCTTCAAGGTTTAGGGTTCTCTTTTCTCCATTGAATCGCCATTGTTCTGAATTTCTTTTTCAGTTTAAAGTTGAACAAATTTTGATAGTTCAATTTGTTCATTCATGATGTGGCAGAACATGAGGGATAAACTTCTATATGAGAAGGCTGTTCTAGGGAAAATCAGACAAATTAGAATCCTCCAAAGTGGCGGTGCGTGTCTCGAGGTATTTATTATTTTTTTGTCAGATTATATTACAGTTTATCCTTGTTTTGTTATTTTTAGCCAAATTCTCTGTAGCAATACAAGATAATTTTGGTAGCTCTGATCATATGATTGATAAAATGAATAGAAAAAAGTGCTAGGTATTTGACAAGAAATCATATTCTTTCAAGAAAATTGGATTTTTACTGTTAATATAAAGATTTGGAGGGGGTAATTTAATACTGTGAAAAAACAATTTTATAGAGATTCTTGATAATTCTTTAAGAATGGAGGTTCTTTTTTTTGTAAATTCTGATAACATAAGGGCTTTTGCAAAATTAATATGTTTACAATTAGGAAATTTATTCTTATGCAAAGAAGAATACATCTCAAATTTAATAAGAGCACATCATAACGTGAGCAAGAATATATCAGTGTGAATGAATACACATTTAGATACTTAATAATATATGTTTGGATAATATATTTTCAGCTAAATACCAGTATACGCTTTCAAATATGTATCAATATATGAGTGCTGGATTGAACTTAGCAGATTTTTGTGTGGAACTTTTTAAACAGTATAATAATATTTTATATTTGTTAAATTGGTGGGAAAATGTCAAAACCTTCTTAACCAAGACAATGACTCTGATTCAAACATTCCAACAGCCACCAAACAGAAGTTGACTATTTATATATGAAAAACAATTTAAATATAAATATTTTAAAAAAAGAAACAAACAAGATAAACCCATACTCTACTCAATACCTTTCTTTCTGAGTCTTTTCTTTTCACATTCCCTTCAATCTCCAACCAATATCATCTGTACATTCCAATTCAAATTCAACTTATGATTGAGAAAATTTTGGAACAAATTTCCAAGTTCATATATTGAGATTTCAAATTTCCATATTTCCATGGATATAGAGCTCTATCAAAAAGTAAATAATGGAAAGATTCAAGAAATTAGGGCACTTAAAAGCATGGGTGCCGGTTTTGAGGTACTTCTTACATTTTTATAGTGTCAATATGTTTGTTTGGGCGTCAGATATATCTTTTTGAGTTTTTAGTATTTCCTTTGTTTAATTTAATCTACATATTTGAGTGTCAATATTTCTTCAGTATATTAATGTTATTTATTACAGTGGAAGGATGATGAAGGAAAGACTCCATTAATTCTCGCATGTTTAAGGCATGATTTATTTGATGTGGCCAAAACTTTGATCGAGTTGGGTGCAAATATCAACGCTTATCGCCCCGGTAAGTATAATATTTTTTTTTTGTTAATTTCATTTTCACTGATATATAATTATTCATTCATATCTGTTATTAGGAAGAAATGGAGGGACTCCTTTGCACCATGCAACAATGAAAGGCCATGAAAAAACAATTAAATTACTTTTAGCTAGCGGAGGTAATTATTTAATTTTTTTTCTACTTTTAGCTAGTGGAGGTACTTTTTTATTATTTTTTTCCTAATAATCTCATTATTAGTTTTGTACCTATTTGTTAGCAAATCCTTTTGTAAGAAATGGTGATGGTCATACTGCTCTTGATTTGGCGAGGAAAAGGGGGCGATTTGTTATAGTTCGTGCAATTGAGGTACTAAAATTAATTTTACTATTTTTTTTTTTTTGAAATTTTATTGAAAGGTAAAAAAACTGAATACATAACAGAGATTATATCATTAGAAATTTATTAGTTGCAATATTCAACTTTTGTTTTTTATATAATTTATATATATATATATTTTTTTGGAATAGAGTCATTTATCTATATTCTCGGGATGGTTACGAGCCGAATGTGGAGCTGTGATGAGTGCAAATTTTAGCCCAATTTCTTCAGATTTTAGGCCTGGAAAAGTGTATTCTATAAAAAATAAAAAAATAATCAACAAAACACCAATATTTGTCATGAATGTTAAAATTAATCAAATATTTTTTATTCTATTTTTGAGAATTATGCAGTTGGGTTACAGTTTTACCGTGCGATTTGAATGATCCTCCAAAGTTTGAATTAGCCATCTATCTTGCACCTGAAGTATGCAAAAAATATTCAAATTATACATAATTTAATTACAATTTATTTCTTTTTTGAGAGAAAATAACTTTTCATATTTATGTATTTATTATTAATAAATAGGTAGCGGAGCCTGTCGAGATAATACAAATATCAGAGTCCACTATAGAACCACCAAATTTCAATAAAGCTGATCCTTCTTTGATTATCGAGACATTCGGTAAATAATTATATAAGCATATTTGTTAATTTTTACTTAGTTTTTCAACTAATTTTATTTATTTCGTATTGTAGTAACAAAATATAGATTGTTTTCTGAATATTGGGGCGAGAAGCAGAAAATTTACTCATTTTACAATGCATGTCGCGGAATTACGGTGGTAACTATTAAACTTAAAAAATATAAAAGATAGATATAAGCATAAAATTGGAAAAATATAAACCAAATAATTCTGAAATTCATGGTAAATACATTGCAGGAAAAATATATTGATATGTCTCCAGAACTGGTACGCAACATGGTGTCAACACAACACGATTTAATTACTTCAAATCCATCCATACGAGTAATGGAAATATCTTCAATCGATCAGGAAGAAAAAGATCTTGATATGGCACTTAAAGCCTCTATACATACCGCAATAGCAGAAGGACTCCTGAACCCTAATTCAATCAGCCCTCAAGCCGGCACGATGGGTTCAAACACAAATGATCAACCTATTATAAGTTCCAGTAAAAGCAGTAGACTTACTATGAGTAAAATATCGAGTGTTAAAACAGAGAAAAAGGAAGAAAAAGAGAAAGAGAAGGGTGTTTGTGTAATTTGTTTGGATGAGAGGGTCGAAGCGGCATGTGTGCCGTGTGGTCACATGGCAGGATGCATGAAATGTTTGAAGAAAATTGAAGCTAAGAATAAGAAATGTCCGGTTTGTCGCGCAAATGTTGATCAAGTTATTAAAATTTACACTGTTTGATATTTAGAAGTTTTAGGTTTATATATGTATCAGTTTTGAGCTTTACTATTGATGTAAAATTTTATTTTTTTTTAATATGTTTTGTTGATAGTTGAGTGGAATTGTGAATAGGGAAATTATTCTCTTTTGGGTATCTCTATCTTTCTCAAAATTTGCTAATTTTTTTTCTGAAAGGAATACGAAAAAATTTAGTTTATTACCACGTATATTGTTCCTATATTGTTTTACCAGAATTATAGAGAGTTTATTTACAATAGATATATACAATTGTGTCATAAGACATTACTTTCGTGATACCTATATGGCTATATACTGTTTTTTTTTTTTATAAAATTATATACTATTTTTTGTAACCTATATATCGTTTTTATTCTTATAAAAGTACATTCAAATATTATTCTTCAAAATATATTATTTATAAAATTATATTAAAGAAACATAACGACAAGAGTTCTTTTCATTAACACTTGGTCTTTTTAAGTATTTATTTCAAAAAACACTTGGTCTTTAAAATAATTAACAATGACTAGCTTTCCTTCTCACACGGAAACTGTAATTCAACTTTCTCACAGGAAAGATATATTTGCGTGTATTTGAAAACAAACATTTATAAATTATCACTGTCCAAATTTATTAACACATATAATACTTTTTCCTTTCATAATATACATAAATTATATATTATTTCTTGTTAATATACAATTAATAATTGATAAATTCCTCGATAATATTTCAGCTCTTATCTTGTTACGCAAGGCATATTCATCAAGAAAGACTAAATAAAAGGGTGGTGATATGGACATAATTTATTTTGTCTAAATTTGCACAAGAGCCTTCCATTTTGTCTAATTGCAATAAAGACTCTGCATCTTAAGGAAAGTAGCAGCTTCTGTTGATTCCAACATACTGTTTTTTATTGCAATTTTTTTTTGTGAGAATTTTTTATTGCAAATGTTAATAATGAAGGGGTCTTTTGTTAAATTGTAATAATATAGGGGCTTTTTTGTAACTCCTAAATATAATAGGCTATCGAAAACTTTCTTCTCTGAGTAAGCAAACTACCTATTCAAATCCAAAAACTAATCCAATTTCAATGAAATAACGGATGTCTCCAAAGAGACCAATTTCCATGAAACAATGCCAATTATTTATATATTATAGAAAAACGACTATATATAATCTTTTATTCAATTATTCCATCATCACCTCTAAATTCCATTTCAAATTATACCTCAACTGAGAAATTTCTTAAACCAGTTCTTGACATTTTATATTGTGATTTCATATTTCCATGGATATAGAGATATATCAGAAGGCAAATAATGGGAAAGTTCAAGAAATTAGGGCACTTAGAAGCATGGGTGCAGGCTTTGAGGTACTGTATATTTCATTCTATCGTTTTTCAGTATAAAAAAACTGTTTTTAGTATCAATATACTATTCAATTCTTCAATATATCTTTCTCATTATTAATATATATTGTTTTACTAAGGTCATATAGTTTCATAAAAAAGATTGAAGTACTAGCATAACATATATAGTAATTTCATTTTGCTCATTTTTTAACTCTTAGACTTACATAGATACCCCTTTTTTTGTTGCAAATTTTTTAATTATTTTTGTTTTAAATTTATAATTTCAATGCTACAATAAGTTATTGTAATTTATAGCAGTGGAAAGATAATGAGGGAAAGACTGCATTAATTCTCGCATGTTCAAGGCATGATTTATTCCACATAGCTAAAACTTTGGTCGAATTGGGTGCAAATATTGATTCATACCGGCCCGGTACAAAATAATTGATATATATTTTTCTTGATTAATTTTTTTTGTTTATTCTTTTATATGACTCGGCATTAATTTTAGTTTTGAGTTATAATTTATTATTTGAGTTTTACTTTTAGGAAGGAATGGAGGGACTCCTTTGCACCATGCCACAATGAATGGTCATGAGGAAACTGTTAAATTACTTTTAGCTAATGGAGGTAAATTCTTAAAATATTTTCTCTACAATTAAATATTGACATAACCCACATATTACAACCTAATTTTATATATTGTTTTTATTTCTTAGCAAATCCTTTTATAAGGAATGACGAAGGTCATACAGCCCTTGATTTGGCTAGAAAAAAGCGTCACGTCGCTATTGTTCGTGCAATTGAGGTTCTAAAATAAATTTTACCAAAACAAAAATATTTTAAGATTTTTGGATTTTCATTACCCGATTCTTAATTTTCTTTATTTATATTATAATCTATATGATTTATTCTTTTAACAGAGTCAAATATCTATTTTCTGTGGATGGCTAAGGGCAGAATGTGCGGTGTTGACTGGCAATTTAAGACAAATTTCTTCAGATTTCAGATCTGGAAAAATGTATGTTCTTCAAAAGAATAATAGTTCTAAAAACATTAAATACAGAATTTAGTTATATTAATTGAACAGCTATTCATTTTATACATGTTTTGCTCTCATATATAGTTGGGTTGTGGTTTTACCTTGTGATTCGAATGATTCGACTCTACCTCGAAAATTTGAATTAGGGATATATCTGTCACCCGAGGTACACAAAATATTCTAATTATACATTATCTAATATCAATTTAATTAACTAAACCATAAAATATTTTTCCATTTATTTTTATTTATAATTAGGTAGCCGTGCCTCACGAAGTTTTACAACTATGCGAGTGTAATATTCAACCGGATTTTATTTTGACTGACCCTTCATTGATCATTGAGACCAACTCAGGCATGTCATATTTATATATTATACAGAAAATCCATTATTTAAACAAGTTTAGGATTATATTCCAACCTATTATTACTTTAAGCATTGAATTAGAAAAAAATGTCTCAATGCAGGAACAAGATACAAATTATTTCCAGATATTCGATGGAGAATGACGCAACTTAGGTTGTTTTACAATGCGTGCCGTGGAATCAGCGAGGTACTTCTTTATTTCTCAAAATTATAAAAAATATATATTCTTTCCCATTTTTTTAGTCAAAATTTGAAGTTTTGTTGTTGTAGTCATGATTTGAAAACACAATTTCCATTTCAGGAAAATGACAGCAGCTTCATATCTCAATCACCCCCTGAACCGATACGCACAATTATACCAACACGACCCCATTTGACATGTTCAAATGCATCTGCATCCTTACGGCGGCGAGTAATTGAATCATATTCAGCCAATCAGGAAGAGTTGGATCTTGAAATGGCAATTAAAGAGTCCATACAAACGGCAATATCAGAAGGAATCCTCAGCGAAAACTCAACCGGTACATACATTTATGAGCCTACATCACTACACATTTCTACTACATCAGAAGAAGTCTTCTACGATGCACATAGCCACAACCCCTTTATAAATTTAACCCCTGTTAACCCTAGTGTTAGTACTAGTAATAATGGGGAGAATGGGAAGGGTATTTGTGTAATTTGTTTCGATGAAAGGATCGAAGCGGCATGTATACCGTGTGGTCACATGGCAGGATGCATGAAATGTTTGAAGAAAATTGAAGCTAAGAACAAGAAATGTCCGGTTTGTCGCACAAATGTTGATCAAGTTGTCAAAATTTACACAGTTTGAGATTTGGAGGTATATTTCTATTTCGTTACATATTATATAGCAGATCATGTATATATCGGCTATCGTTAGATTTACTTAGTACACTATTGCATATTGATGTAAATTAATTTTCTTTTTTATGTTTTTGTTGTTTCTTATGTTGATGGTTGATTGAAATCATGAAGAGTGGGGAGCATTATTCAGGTCGCCATATATTTTTGATATTATAAATATGATACTTAAGTGATATAAACTTTTTAGTTCTATTATTTATCAATGATGTTGTTATAAATTTGTTGTGCTCAAAACCAAAAAAAAAATAAAAACAATTATACATAGAAAAAAATTGTAATATATCTCGTCGAGGAAAGAGGTTAATGTACATTCTTTTTCTACTTTTGGACATAAAACAAAACAAAACAAAATAAATAATACATGCGAGAACAAGAACAACACCAACAAAAAACAAAGCGATGATAAAATCACAAAAACTATTGCAGTTCTCAAAAGGACGAACAGAACAAGCTCAAAGTATTCCTTCGAGCTCTTCAATCGGCTTTTCAACAATCGCCTCTTCAGGAGCAACAACGGCTTCCTTCCTTCTCGGTTTAGTCGATCCTTCCGAGCCCTTGGATTTCTTCTTGGACTTCTTTGGAATTGTCGGAAGATCAGGGATCAATCTAGAAGTATTCTCGCCAGATCCCTCCTTCGACTTACGAACTTTACGACCCTTCTTTTTCATTGCTGGGTCGGATGAGTCAACTGGAATTGTTGTGCCTTCTGATTGGTACCGGCGAGAGTGACGAGGCTTGGATCGGGGTGAATTGATAATTTGCGCATCTCTTAAGGGGGAGTCCGTTAATATGCCACGTGTACTTATGTCTGCTCATTTTTTGCAAAATATACCTTGAGTTAATAAGCAAATTAATGTATCTTTTATAGCAATACAAGATAAAAATCAGATGCCAAAAATTTTAGATAAAATAAAAATGAAATGAAGCTAACCTCCTTGTGAGGCCCATGGATTTGTGTTAGTGGAAGAGGCAGGGCTTTCAGGATCATTCAATGGAGCTGAATGGTACTGATTCATCTGTCACGTTAACATAATTATAAAAATAATTGTTAATTATAGTTAACATAATTAAGAGAAAAATATTAACTTTTAAGATATTAATGAGACAGACCCAAGTTGGAGCGGCGCCGTTTGTTTCTGCTCCGATGTGCCCCACATGTCTCACATCAGTTGGTACGCCAATTTGGAGCTCAGGCTCCTTTGCATCTATGAATAGTAATAATATCTCAATTTAGAGAGAGAAAAACAAAGAGAGAGAAACCAAAATGGAGATAGAAGGATAACAAAGTCACACACCAAATATCTTTGTAATGTTACTAATGTATTTGATGGGGGTTAGGAGGCCCTTCTTCATCATTTTAGTACCCATGTTTGGCTTCCAAAAAAATTGTTCACCAAAATCCTTCAAGAAAAGAATTACAAATTGTGTTAACTTTGCGGTATATGAAATCGCAAAAATTTAGCAACATTTTTCTAACACAACTCATGTCTAGACCTAATCACAAAACAAAGAAAATTTTGCGACAAAGTGTACAATTTTGAAGTAATGTAAATTGAAAAATAAAAAAAAAACATACCTTTTTGCGAATCACGTAGTCTCACCCGAAACAACTAATTGTGTATTTTATCAAATTTTGTGCTAATTAACAAAATGGGAGATGAAAATCAAAGCCTTAGAACAGCAAGGAGGATGAGAAAGCCATTCCTCTTGTGCCTAAGGCTTGATTCACAAGCTTTCTTTGAAGCTATGTTCTGAATTTCGTGTTGAAATCACACGGTTTAGTAGAGAGAGTTTGGAGGTTATTTAGAGTGTTAAACTCGTGTCTGTTTTCCTCATTTTGTTTTCTGTTTCCTTTTTTTAGAAAATAAATCTGTGCCGCCTTTTAATTAGTGTGCCACCTTTTTAGTGATCTGTAATGTTAGTTCAATCTGAATAGGGCTGTCAATGGGGCAGGGAATATTCATTCCCAAGCCGGACTTAATGTACTTATAGGTACGGTTATGGGGATAAAAAAAATATCCGGTGTCGGGTACGGTTAATTATGGGAATGAAAAAGTAACCACGGATAATATCCATAACCATAACCGACGTATACCTGGTCTGAATTTAGAATATTTTTATACATACGTTAATAATCTGAATCTATATTTTTTAGAATTTTTAATATTTTAATTTGATTATTAATAATTTTATTGTTTTAATGTTATATCTCTAAAGTGATGTGTGTAATTTTGTGTTTGATTTTTTCTTAATTAGATAATTTGATAAATTTTGGAGTTTAATTATTATTTGCTGTTATACGGTTTTTCCCCGAAAAAATAACCGTGGTTAATTTGAATGCGGGTACGGATTATAACTTGTTATGATCGGGTAGGATACGGTAATGCAATAACCATACCCGGCCCGCACCAGTGACAGCCCTAAATCTGAATAATTAATAATTATGCTTTGTATAAGTTTGAAATTTGCATAACATATTTTTTGGTGTAGAAAGTCTTTTTGAGAATATAGCAGTTACTGTAACTGATAATCTGTTAAGGTGGTCAATAAGATTTTCTGAGTCTTCATTAAATCTTAAAGTTATTCAATCGACTCTAATTAATTCTTGGTATATAAAATACTGTTCATTTCAAACTCTGAAATATAGATGTAATATTTTATAAAATCGGTAATCAATTTTATCAGACTAAAATTCTAGTTCAGAAACGAAAAACCGAGCTGAAATTTAACAAGATTGACAAGTAAATTTAAACAATATCCAACTAATCCAAAGCACAATTCTAAATAGCTTGGAATGTAATAAAATCTTACATTGACCTGAAACTGACTCATTATTAACTCCCTAAACAAATTATATTTGAATTTTAACATGAACTATCTTGAGGGCTAAGAGTCAAACATGACCTAATATTGGACCTGAACGACTTGACTGAGACATTAACCAACTTGAAATCTGATTTGACTCGAAAGTAACCAAGACAAAACTTACCAGAAAACGAATATCATTTTTATCCTTTTTGCATATTATCAGCTAGATTATTCCTACATTTATAATTAATTTGCATAGGAAAATAAGAAATCACGATAGGATACTGTAGCGGCTTTGTAGCGACGGATTGAAATTATATATTATTTTTTCGAATTTCTATATACGCTATATACTGTTTTCATTTTTTAAAATATGTACTGTTTGCCAAATGAATTTTTATATATTGTTTGTTTTCAATTTATATGTTTTTATATACTGTTTTTCAGTTTTTAAAATATATATTGTTTTACCAAATGAATTTCTTATATACTGTTTGTTTTCAATTTATATGTATTTTTCAGTTTTTATATATCGTCGCTATATTATCGCTACAGTACCCGTTGTGCAGTATCAGCTCCCGTTTGCATATGAGTATCTTTTTAATGAATATTCTGTTCTTTGTTTTTTTTTTTTTTTTCTTTTTTTCCTTTTTATTCTCATTATGCAATCCTTTTTTTCAATAGTGAGGGATATGTTTGGAAGATGTGAGATTTTTTCTGTTAGGCCCAACCCATCACAACCTAGTTTTTAACTGGCCCAATACTTTTTATATATGTTATATCTTGTTTTGATATATGGTTTATTGTTTTATTATTTTTAAATACTATTTATTGTTTTTTATGTATTGGTTTTTTATTATACATACTATTTTAGGATGACATTACAAGGGAGAGTGTAAATACAAAATCATGACATCATAGAATTCAATGATGATGTATATAGCGTTTTTGTGGGGAAATGAGGGGGCAAGTTATAATTTTCCTATTGTTTTTATCAAAGCTATTATTTTATTATGCATGTGTAATAATTTTTTAGCATATATATACTATGTTATTGCTACTATACAGAGTTATATACTGTCTTATTACTGGAATTTATTGTTTTATTATATCTATATATACAATGCACAATAGATCTTATATAAGTTATTCGCATTTCTTTTAATTTAGGATCTTATATATGAACAGATCACATGCTTTAAGTAAATTCCGAAAAAAATGGTTTTCATGAAAAATAAATCACAAAAAGGAATTAAGAAATAAATTATAATGAAAAGAAATTTAACTCATTTAGTGTAATTAATTTATACCAGTCAATATTGAAGAACTTTTCAGTCCATACATGCCACACTTATTATCCAATACTTTGTTTCCTCACAATATAATAAAAGAAAAATAAAATCACCCAAAGAATAACAAATGAAATTATAACACAAATATCATAAAAAAATATCTCAAGAATTAAGAGGCCTTCATATCATCCATTCCAACACTTGCCTACAAAAAAAGAGAAAAATATAAATACTTATAATAGTAATAACAAACATCACAATTTCAACAAATTAAACAATAAAAATGAGAAAAATGAGAAAATTAGGCTTTTATTCATACCAAGAACTTGTGATTCTCCTCAAGAAAAGGGGCAAAAGTGGAACAAAATTTCTGAATATCAGAATTTATATCGCCCGTTCCGCCGATTATCTCCATGAATTTCTTCCTATCTGGTGCCAGTTTCATCGCCATCTATAAAATATTTAAGTTATAAATACAATTAAATTCTTATAATATTATGTCGGTCTACAAATAATTTGAAAAGAAAGTAAGCAAAAAAATTTACAGAGAAGCTGGAGCTGGCGATCCAACCGTGCCATTTTTTTAGGGTTTTGCTGTACGAGTCGTTAAGACAACGCGACATGCTCCAATCCGGATGTTCTAGAAGGTTCCGGAACAACTCCACCAAGAAATCCATCGCCCTAATATAAATCACATTGATTAATCAACATTAGTTAAAATATTAGTTTGGTTTACAGGGGTAAAATGGTAAATATTGAATATACCTAGTTAGCCATAAGAGACCGTTGGTGCAGCTTGAAGAGCTCTTGGCAGATTTTGAAGCTATTTCTACTTGTACCAAACTGTATAATTGCTCGTATTTTGAAGCATCTGTTAAGTATTTTGTTTCCAGCCTCTACACATGAGAAATAATAATTTTTTTATTATATATAATAGTATTTTTATTTATTTATTTATTTACTTATTATTTAATTATTTGTTCAAATAAAAATAGAGAATTTCATACTGTTATATTGCCCCCAATATCAGACTTGACAAGAGACATAGCAGATCCAAACTTATCTGTTACACCAAATTTATTCATGATAACAGAACTGAATTAATATTGTCCAGTTAATAAAAACATATGAATTATATAGACCTAATTATGTAATTACTAATTACCTAAAACTGGGAGGATGAGTTTGCAAACTTCAAGAAATGGTTTAGTGAGAATTTCTCCATTTTCAGATTTGACGTGCTTCATCCCCTCCAGTGATGGCGTGAAAATTGTCCCCTCCATTTCGCCTCTCAATTCTTCAGATCTGTTTTAATGAAAAAAAGAAAAAGAAAAGATTTTGTTAAATTAGTATAGTGATATTATTTAAAAAAAGTAGCTGGTAGTGGTAGTAGAGATATGTAAACTAATTTATTTTCCTTTCTGGGTTGAATTTCTACAAACAGGTTATATACAATATTTCAAAAGATGATCTTTTATATAGGTACATTTGTGAAAAAAAGAATAAGGCTCTTGATAGAAAATAACCTTGAAAAATTAAAACAATTTGGCCTTAAAACTCCATGAATTGGTATGAGGCCTGATCTGATGAATGATCTGTTCGTTTGGTTTATGAAAAATTCTTGCACTGGATGGAGACTATTTCAGAAAGTTTGATTTCAAAAATTTATGTCAATAGTTGAATTAACATTGTCATATATGAAATTGGGCAATTTTCATGAATATTTTTTTGAATTTCATCAAAAGATTCAAAACAATGAGGTGCAAAAAGAACTATTTCCAATTTAATTTCCAATTGTATCACACACACCATTTCTGATCTGAATTATTTGAAGAATGCGACAAATAAATTTCGATTCCAATTAATCTGAGGCCAATTGGCCTCAGAGATCTAGCCCACACCAACCATCTAACATTCAGTCCCATTTATTTCTCTAATTTCTAACTTTCTCAAATGTTAATTGATAGGAAAAGTTACAATCTGAAGGACTAACCTTTGATTGGAGAATAATGGCTGATAAAAATAGCCCCAAACAATTCGATATGTTTTCTCCTTTTGTTAGGCTCAGAGAAAAACGGAGAACAGTTTTATAGTTGTTAAGAGAACAGAGCCTTCTTATAGTTATTTTTGCATAATAATGTCCGTACTAACAATGTTTACAAATTTGCTTCTGCTAATGCTTAAATTTAGTTAGTTTCTATTCCCTAACGAACAAAGCTGTGTCATGTGAATAAAGTAAGTAGTCGTAAAATATGTGCGTAAAGAGGACTAAACGTAACGCTTTCGCGCGTTTCTTTTTGTTTGGATATTTCCAGCAAAGTCCTAATAACCTCAGAATAACAAATATACCCTTGTAAACAAAGAAACAGGAAAATGCAGGACTAGTAAAGAATATTTCATATTCTGAAGGGGAAGAATGCAATTTGTTCATTTTTTTTTTTACCTTCTAAGCATGAAACATAGATCGTGTAAGCGACTCATAAACAAACTTGGACTACATGCAAACAGTGGGTTTGCTCCTCTCCATTACAAAAGAAAACAGGGTAAATTTGCAACCAAATAATTTAACTAGATATTATCAAACAAGAAGATAAATCAAATAAACTAACCATGGTATTTAGCAATAGCTAATTATCTTATTGTTTATTTCTTTATTTATTTTTATTGTACTTACTGTTTATTTAGAATTTTTTTGAATAGTAGCACTATTTTGAAGAATAATTAATCAGATAGTATGATTTTCAAAATATTTGGGTAGGTAGCACTTCCGCCAGACCTTCTGGCGGAACTGAAGTAGTTCCGCCAGAGGGTCTGGCGGAACTAGGGAATTTTTTTTTTTTGCTAATCTCGGCCATTTGGCACCCTTAAACAGCCTAAATTAATGAAAAATGCTAGTTCCACCACCGGGTCTGACGGAACTTGGTAAAATTTATTTTTGGCCCAACTTAGACGGTGAAATTGGCCCAAAAATGACGAAAATATAGGTTCCGCCAGACCCTAGTTCCGCCAGTGGGTCTGGCAGAACTATACATTTTCCCAACTTACAATATGACCCAAAAAGTCCAAAAAAATGGTCTAGTTCCGCCAGACCCTCTGGCGGAACTAGCGACCATTTTCCCAACTTACAATCTGACCCAAAAAAATTTCAAAATTTAGCGTTTAGTAACGGTTTTTAATAAACAACCGATACTAAATATTAGTACTGTATCGGTTTTTATCAAAGAACCGATACTAAATCGGGAAATTTTTTTCATTTAGTAACGGTTTTTATCAAATAACCGTTACTAAATCTGACACTTAGTAACGGTTCTTCCCTAAAAACCGTTACTAAATAAACAGTTAGTAACGGTTCTTCGGGAAGTTAGTAACTGCTTATTTAGTAACGGTTTTTAGAGAAGAACCGTTACTAAGTGTCAGATTTAGTAACGGTTATTTGATAAAAACCGTTACTAAATGAAAAAAAAATTCCCGATTTAGTATCGGTTCTTTGATAAAAACCGATACAGTACTAATATTTAGTATCGGTTGTTTATTAAAAACCGTTACTAAACGCTGAATTTTGAAATTTTTTTGGGTCAGATTGTAAGTTGGGAAAATGGTCGCTAGTTCCGCCAGAGGGTCTGGCGGAACTAGACCATTTTTTTGGACTTTTTGGGTCATATTGTAAGTTGGGAAAATGTATAGTTCCGCCAGACCCACTGGCGGAACCTATATTTTCGTTATTTTTGGGCCAATTTCACCGTCTAAGTTGGGCCAAAAATAAATTTTACCAAGTTCCGCCAGACCCGGTGGCGGAACTAGTCTTTTTCATTAATTAAGCCTGTTTAAGGGTGCCAAATGACCGAGATTAGCACAAAAAAAAAATTCCCTAGTTCCGCCAGACCCTCTGGCGGAATTACTTCAGTTCCGCCAGAAGGTCTGGCGAAAGTGCTACCTACCCAAATATTTTGAAAATCATGCTATCTGATTAATTATTCTTCAAAATAGTGCTACTATTCAAAAAAATTCGTTTATTTATTACATCGAAAGGAAGATAAATCAGAGCTTATTTTTCAGGTGCTCATTTTCCTCGAGATATTTAACAAAATTCTTCACATATTGATCATGCAATTCTTCTCTTCAAATTGTGCGTTTCAGAAATCAGTGAGATTTCTCACTGATTTTCTTACCTTCGCCTACCATCACAAGCCGTATAGTTTTAGCCACGTCTACACTCGAAAAACACCCATCATTTTTATTTCTTGGAATCTCAACCCCGATTCCTTTTTCCACAATTAATCTCTTATAACCAAATTATGATAAAAAAAATTCAAATATGTAAACTAACTAATACAAAGATAAAAAAATTAGATTTTTTGAGTTCTTTAACAAGACCTTGCATTAAAATACTGATCATGAGCGAACGGAAACGGATAAGGGCTTGACCGAATTGAAATGTTTCGACGAGCGAGCTCCATCCACAGTGAATCAGAAACCCGCCGACAGAAGGATGGCTTAAGATCTCGACTTGTGGGATCCACCCTTTGCAAACGACTCCACGGTTACTCCTCCTCTCCTCAAAACCCCTCGGGAAATTCGAATGGATTCTCCGGCCGGGCTCCTTATATGTTGAAAATAGTATATTTAATTATTTTTTTAGGATATTGATAAATTTAATTAGTTCATAAGTTACTTTGTTAAATAGTTAATTGTCCAAAATATAAAGTGCGCCACTTAAAAAGGTATCTCACTGAAGAAATGTAAGTAAGAGTTAACTGTTAAGAAAAAAGAAAATATACTCAATATAGTATGATAAAGAGAGATAATTAATGATATAATAAAGGGGAGATAATCTTAATTTTTTTTTCTTTTTATCACCACAAAGCAAAGAGAAATGGTATGTCCGATAATACCAACCCGTTAGCCAGTTCATGCACATACTCTTGGGTCAAGAAATCCTTGCTTCCGAAAGCCATGTAAAGTACTGATCCGATTTCCTTTTTGTCGAGCCATTGTATAACATCTCCCGGTCCCGCTCCTGTTCCAGTTGCTAATTCATTTTGAAAAAATAAACATGATAAGACAGTTTAAAGAAAAATCATAGGATTATAAATTGGCAATAAAAGAAAAAATAGTATGTTATATTAATGGAGAGGTAATTATAAATAAATCAGATTTGCTCGGTAGATTTGAATGACTCGGAGGAAATGGCCGAGAGGAAGCACAGGGTTATGATACAATTTTGGAAGTAGGTCAAGCCACTCTCCCTCGAGCTCCGCACAGCTCCGAAAGGTCACCATGTCACACGCATTAAATGTGGACCATATCCGTTTACTCCTACTGATTCCATGGGCTGCAGGCTGGCAATACTGCGCGAAAACCTGACGGGCCTAATAGGGTTTATAGACCAATGAAGTCCTTGAAGGATCCCAAATATGTGGTTTCGTAAGTTGATCGAGTTTGGGATCAACCGGTTTGAATACCGCTGACCACATAAATGCATTGGCAGCTGCACCAATAAGGCTTAAAAGGGCACATTTAATGTCGAATTGGGCCGCAGTGGAGATGAATATATCGGGGAAGAAATCATGGATCAACCAGTATGGAGTCAGGGATGCGTATTCTAGAAACTTGTGGAAGGAATCACGGAGCGAGATCTAGGTCATGATCATCTATAGAGATGAACCAGATCCTAGGAAATTTATTAGTCGGTTCGAGCGAGTCCGAGTAATTTGTCGATGTTCAGTTGTGTGGAGAGGAAAGTGATGTTGTGACCGAGTTGTGATATGCGCTTGGAAAGCTCAAAAAAGGGATTGGTATGGCTGAATTTAAGCCATGGAAGCATAACTATGTGAAGAGGGGAAGGCTTAAAATATTTCTGCATGTTTAAACTAAAGATTAAATAGAATTTATTTGGGTAATTTGAGGATTAAGTTTTGGAGAGAAATGTTGTGATTATTATATAATATTTTATTTTGAAACTGATATCTTGCCTTGCTGGCTTGGTTTACAGGATTTGGCACTCACTGATAATGTTGCCTTGCTGGCTTGGTTTATAGGATTGGGCACTCACTGATTCCTCATTACACATGGCTGAAAGGTACATTTTTTCATAATTATGAAATGGCATTACACGTGGCTAAAGCCTAAAGCCATCAAGAAAATTAGAACAGAGTTTAAATTTAAATTCTTAATTCTTAATCTATGCACTTATTACACTCTTTCACATCTGATATGTATCACACAAGATATAATATAAATAAAAAAATAATGTATTATGATCACTGCATACATATCTATGTTAAGTTGTTTGCATCTACTTTTCTCTATGAAAATTAGAGGAAAAAAAAGACTAGTAGTGGAAAAAAAAAAGAAAAAAAAATATTCATGGGAAATAACATTTAATTACCATTTAGTTTTCGGTCTTGTATCTTAGTAGGTTTTATTTTCTTTACAAATAATTGCAATCATTACTACTTTTTAAATATATTGCATACGGCAATGTTAAAAGATTGTCTGGTCCACTTTTTTTCCCTAAATTACAAACATATGACATAATCATGATTTTTTGGAATTGTGAAGTGGCTAGGCTAATGGAGAGGTGTATAACGCATGTCATTTGTGAGGCATCGCGATCCAAAATGAAATTTTGTCATTTTTAACTGGTTGTGACAGCATTTGTATCTCCTCATATCACTGCATAGAAGCAGCGTATAATTGTCATAATTTTTAGAGAACAGGTCATTGACATATATATACTAATGAAGAATTGAAAGAAACCTACGTACAGAAAATTTTTATATATATATATAGAAAATAAAGTTTCCTTACTGTTTTGTTTACCTCCAATATCTCGATAACAATCGATTACATGCATTCACCATAAACCTTTACCCATTTTATATTCAGAAAATGTTTGATGAGTTTGTGTGTACAAAGTATTTGCAAGGAATGTTGAGTCATATTATAATTAGCCACATTCATCTCTTTTTATAACATAAATCACACCATCTATAAGAGTACCATGCGATTCGCATTTGCTGTACTCGAGTTATGGTTTGGTTTGTGTGATGGTTAATTCATGTAAGATCTAACTTTGGGGCAATTTCATTTATACCTTTCCAAAACTCAAAATAGGAAGGGTATTTATGATATTTGATATTTCAAGTTTTTAATGGTAGTTATGAAGTGGTGATGATGATTAATTCACGTGAGGTTAAATTTGAGTTCATTTCATATATATACCCGCATAGAAACTCTTATTAAATTTGCTGCTGGAAAGCTTAAATTTGAGTTATTCATAAAAGTGATTTTTTTTTTTTAGCATTATTTCTGAAAATAATTCAGCAAATAGCACTGTTTTGAAAAAAATTAGGTAACTAGCACTACCGTCATCAGTGGTGGCGGTAGAGACCTTCTACCGCCACCACCAATGGCGGTAGTGTGCCTAATTTTCAAAATTTTCAAAATTTCCCGTAAAACAGGGTAATTAGATATAAATTAGCCTCTACCACCAGGCCTTCTGGCGGTAGTGGCATTGTTGTAATTTTTTCCTGATCCAATTGGGTATCAAACCCGTTAATTAAAAAAAAAAAAAAAAAATACCTCTACCGCCGGGCCCTCCGGCGGTAAAGGTATTTTTTTTTTTTTTTACGGATTTGATACCGATTGGATCAGGAAAAAATTACAACAATGCCACTACCGCCAGAAGGTCTGGCGGTAAAGGCTAATTTGTATATAATTACCCTGTTTTAATTCCATTGACGGGAAATTTTGAAAATTAGGAACTACCACCATTAGTGCTGGCGGTAGAAGGTCTCTACCGCCACCACGGGTGGCGATAGTGCTAGTTACCTAATTTTTTTCAAAACAGTGCTATTTGCTGAATTATTTTCGGAAAAGATGCTAAAAACAAAAGCTCTATAAAAGTGTTATGGGTTCAACTAGGCATTCTTATTCTTACGCTTATAATTTAGAGATTTTTGACACGTGACACATGTGAATTTTTTATATGACTCTCCAATTTGTACCCACATTATATTTTCATTTGATATGAGTCCCCAATTTAAACCCAATAATTATTTCTATATGTTTAAGAAATTTTCTAATTTATTAAGTTATTTTAAGGAGTAATAATATACAGTATATAGTATCAATTAATATTTGATATTATAATATTTTATTATTAATAATTAATAATATCACATATTACGATATTGGATAAATTATAATAAAATAATATTAGCTTCATTCTAAAAAAATGATCTTTTCATAAACTCCTCAAATATTTTCATTATTTCCATTTTAATCCCTGTAAAATAAAATATTTTAAATCCTTTCAATATTTAAAAATTATCTCATATGTATTCATATATTAATAAAAGTTGAGAACTCACTTGATTCAATTTTGACATTATTTTGAAAGTTATTGAAACACCCCTTATTTTTTACAATATTTTTAAAATTCACGTAACTTTTGATATTCATTTTTAGTCTCTAAAATTTATATTGTTTTTATCTATAAGAATTAAAAGTTAGTCTCTCTGTCTCGTGATTTATTTTAGTAACATATTATTTTATTTTATATTAATCATATATTTTTTCATTCAATATAATTTATGATTTCATTTAATACATGTTTTGTGCTTTAAGTGCTATTTTTGTAAATAACTATAGTATTGTATATTGACCAAAATGTTTCTAATTAATAATATTATCATATTATTAATATTAGATCATTATATTAGAAAAAACATACTAACATTATATTATAATATTAGTATTAATTTATAATGATTTATGTTTATTTTATCATTTAATAACATCATACAAAATGACATATAGATAGCATTATTTCAATATTTTCTATTTTTTTAAATAACTATGATATTGCATATTAACCACAATATTATTAATAAATAATACTACCATATTATCATGTTATTAATACTAGATTATTAATATTATATCATATTATCCTAATATTTTATTATAATAATATTATTAATTTATAATAATTTATGCTTGTTATATCATTTGATAATATAATACAAAATTGACATATTAGATAGCATTATTTTAATATCTTTTTAATTAAATATGAAATTGTATATTGACCATAATATTTCTAATAAATGATGTTAACATATTATCATGTTATTGATAGTAGATGATTAATATTATATCATATTGTACTATTGTATTATAATAATATCAATAATTTATAATGAATAATATTTGTCATATCATTCGATAACATAATACAAAATGATATATTAGATAGCATTATTTCAATATTTATTTTGGTATTAAAAAATAATAAAATGATGTAAATTTTGTAAATTATGTGTTAAATTATTTTATTTTGTTGTAAAATTAGGACATTATATATACTAGAATCTGTATAATACACCTAATCAACATAGGTGTCATTTAACATATTCATAAATATTGAAATAATAATGGTTACATGTCTATTTTCTATAAAAGATTGAAGTAACAATTCATAATTCTACAAAATTTAAATTATTATATTGAGATCCAAATAATAATTTCATTTCATTTTTCATATTTGCAAAATATTCATGTGATTATAATTTTAATATATTGTATATAATTTGACAAAACAAAATATAACTCCGAAGCGGAGCGAGACCCCTCTTGTATATTATAATTTTTGTATCAATTCTGTAGTTATTTTTGCTCCAATGGCAGCAACTTCATGAAATTCCACACTTCATGAACATAAAAATGGTTTCTTAAGTTTTAGCAATATTTATTTTTCACAAAAAAAAATTATTTAAAAAATTGATAACTTATAAATAATACAATTACATTATATACTTAATTATCAATCACCATGACTCTCAAGCCTAGTCCAAGTTCAGACAGTTGAAGTCGACAAAAATGTCACTATATACCCCACTCTTATAATCTTATTCCTATTCCTTTGTCGAGAAATGAACCCCAAAAAAGAAAAAAAAGAAATTCATCTTCGTTTCTCATCAACAATCACAATGAAAAACGGCGCTGCTAAAGCAACTATTTTTCGGCACGATTTTTCTCGCGCAGGTAGTCTCGGCTAGGTTTCGCAAGGCGAGAGGAGAGATATCTATTCTATCCATCATATTGATTTTTGGGGCTTCTAACATGGCTTTTGGAGGCCTTATTGCCCATTGCATCGCCCAAATCGCAAGGGGCCGCATGTAAACTAAAGATCGGTAATGACCATCTATTGTCCATGCTTCCGGTGTTTGAAACCAATACCTACATTAAAACCAATAATCAATCTTAATTTAATACATTTTAACATCAAAAACATAGTATTATAATAACAAAATATAGCATATGAAGTTTTGTCATTAATTAGTTTGGTAATTAAACCATGTATAAAAATCAATAACAAATTGTATTTTTATCGGTCAATTTAACCACCAATTCAAAATAAATCTGAATTAGGACAATTTTGAAACCTTTCAACTGCGGATGTATAAAATTTGACAATTTTGAGTCTAGAATTTTCTTTCTCCGAATTAGACATCCGCAATTTCGGATGCCCAAATTCATAAATTTCCAATTTTAAGGCCAAACACGATACAAACATAAATTCAATATAAATCAAAATCCTGACTAAACTCACCCATTACTTTCGTCGGACCACCCGGTGATAAAAATCCCCTCCGCAGTAGCAAAACCCTGATACTCCATATCATGTAACAACATCATGGCCGCGATCCCGTACGTAACTCCGGTCCAAATCTCTCTGCTCTGCATGCACGTCTCGTCCACTTTACCGTTCGGATACATCCCGTTCACCGCCCCCATCCTCCCGCCCTTCATCCTCATCACATTGAACTCAAACACCTTTTGCAACACGTTCCTTATCCTCCCCTCATCAAACAACGGAGGCAACCCGCTCGACGAGGTGTACCATTGCCCGGCGAGTTGATCCTCTTGGATCGAGTCGCTATAGCTATCGTAGTTGAAGTACAAGCCGTTCCAAAGCTTGGCTTCGTAGACTAGCTTCGCTTTCATGAATTTGAGTTTGTATTTTTCCGCGAGGGCGCGGTTGCCTAGGCGGTGGGCCATGGTGGCGGTGGCCTGGAGGGCGGCCAGCCAGAGGCCGCCGGAGTAGGCGGAGACGCCGCATGGTCCACGCGTCGTAGGTTTGGTCGGGAAATCCGTCGTTTTCGATCAGTCCGTCGTCATCGCGGTCGAACCGGTCCATGTATTCCATTGCCGAGACCACGCCTGGCCAGCAGTCCCGCGCGAATTTCGTGTCGTTCGTCGCCGCAAAATCTCGGTACACCTTGTTTAAGCCATGGAAGCATAACTATTTGAAGAGGGGAAGGCTTAAGATATTTCTCCATGTTTAAACTAAGATTAAATGGAATTTATTTGGGTAATTTGAGGATTAAATTTTGGATAGAAATGTTGTGATTATTATATAATATTTTATTTTGTAACTGAAATCTTGCATTGCTGGCTTGGTTTACAGGATTGGGGCACTCACTGATAATGTTGTGATTATTATATAATATTTTATTTTGTAACTGAAATCTTGCATTGCTGGCTTGGTTTACAGGATTGGGGCACTCACTGATAATGTTGCCTTGCTGGCTTGGTTTATAAGATTGGGCACTCACTGATTCCTCATTAGTCATTACACATGGCTGAAAGTTACTTTTTTTCATAATTATGAAATGACATTTTTGCCCTTTTGAACAAAATTGTTGGCAAAGTTGAGAGATTGCCGATTGGGCTAAGAAGAATCCAGCTTACATGTGGCTAAAGTCATCAAGAAAATTAGAACATATAGTTTAAATTCTAAATATATGCAATTATTGCAGTTTTTCATATAGGATATGTATCACAAAAGATATAATATAAATAAAAATAAAGTCTTAATATATATGCAATTATTGAACTCTTTCATATGGGATATGTATCACAAAAGATATAATATAAATAAAAATAATGTAATAAGATCATGTCCCTGCATATATAGCGATGTTAAGTTGTTAGTACTTTTCTCTATGATAATTAAAGATTAAAAAAAGTACTAAAAACTATTGGTGGAAAATAACATTCAATTATCATTTAGTATTCAATCTAATATCACAATTAATTCTATTTCTTTATAAATAAATGCAATCATTTTTTTTTAAATGTAAATAAATGCAATCATTAGTATTCGCCGTACTTATTAGCAGGGGCGGAGCCAGGATGTAAAATTAGGGAGGGCCGAACCGAAAGCTGATAAAATCATTTACATATTATAATTTTAGAAAAAAACTTTATTATCTATTATTTGTATGTAATTTACATACATAAATTGAATAACTAGTGATTAAACACAAGATACAAAATTAATGTTATATGTTCTTTTGACAAAAAAAATTTATGTAATACGACAGCTTAAAAAATTTGTACTGGTATTTAATCATAATCATATATTTTGATCTGATAAGTGTA
This sequence comes from Juncus inflexus, assembly GCA_024447665.1. Taxonomy (NCBI): domain Eukaryota; kingdom Viridiplantae; phylum Streptophyta; class Magnoliopsida; order Poales; family Juncaceae; genus Juncus; species Juncus inflexus. The sequence continues at coordinate 10,207,227 of JAJHPC010000013.1, read as the reverse complement.
AGTTTGTCTATAAGGTTATACAGATTCTTTGCCACATTAAAACAGTTTGAACCAATATAAATCAAATGTTCTATATTAGCCACATATTTTGTTTGAAAGTCCTAACTATAGAATATCCAACATGAAATTTATTATATTACTTTTAAGATACCTATTTGACAGGCCTACTTTTTTAGATTAGTTTTTCAATTTTATTCATGTAAGTCTATATTTTCAATATTTACTTAATTAACTATACTATATAATGTATGTAAGAGACAAATAACTATATAAAATGATGGAAATATAAAATCAAGGACTAAAAGTAAATTTTCAAATATAAGGGGGGGAGGGGGCGAAGGCTCCCCTTGGCGCCCCCCTAGTTCCGCCCCTGCTTATTAGGCTAGATTCCATACAGCAATGGTAGAAGTTGTCATCCCATAAACATTTTCTCCCTAAGTTACAAACAGATGACACATTAACATCATAACTTTTTGGAAGGGTGAAGTGGCACACTTGGCTAATGGAGAGACATCACGTTTCAAACTGTGGTGATGTCAATTTTAACTGGTCATTTGTATCTCCTACTAGCAAGCAATGTATATGTATCGTAATTTTTATAGAAAACGTTATTGATATATACTAATGGAGCATTGACATATAACTATGCACAGAAAATGATATAACATGTAAAATCAGTGCATTGTAATACTACGATCTTGTGTTTGTAATATGTAACTAATGTATTTTTGTAATAAAGATTGAAGCTTTGTAAATTAAAGAAATTTGTGTATAAACTAGAACCGGCGGAATAAGAAAGAAAGTAGAATAGATAGTTGTTTAGTTGTGGTAGTCAACCCGACATATATTCTCATTTTATACTCATAACATCTCCATTTAACACATTCACTCAAGGCACTCAGGCCCATCAAATCAAAATATAAACTAAATAATAAAACTCAACATAAATTTCATTACAAAATAAACAAGAAATATAAAAATAAATCACGAGAAATTTAATCACTCAACAGCCTCCTTATTGGTTTCCTCCAATATCTTTATAACAATAGATCACATGCATTCACCATTAACCTTAATTCATTTTATATTCAGCAAATGGACGAGTCTGTGTACGAAGTCTTTGCAAGGAATTTTGAGTCATATCATTAGACACATTAATCTCTTTTATAACATAAATCACACCAACATAATGAGTACTCATGGGATTTGCATTTCCTGTACTCTTGAGTTGTGGTTTGTTTTGTGTGATGGTTAATTAGAAATATTTATTTTCACAAAAACAAAATTATATTTAAAAAATTGATAACTTAAAAAATAATACAGTTACACTATGTACTTAATTATCAATCACCATGACTCTCAAGTCTAGTCCAAGTTCAGACAGTTGAAGTCGACAAAAATGTCCTCACTCTTATAATCTTATTCCTATTCCTTTGCCGAAAAATAAACCCCATAAAAGAAAAGAAAAAATAAATTCATCTTTGTTTCTCATCAGCAATCATAATGAAAAACGGCACTTCTAAAGCAACTATTTTTCGGCATGATTTTTCTCACGCAGGTAGTCTCGGCTAGGTTTCGCAAGGTGAGAGGAGAGATATCTATTCTATCCATCATATTGATTTTTGGGGCTTCTAACATAGCTTTTGGAGGCGTTAATATTAGTATTGTATGTTGACCACAATATTTCTAATTAATAATATTATCATATTATTAATATTAGATCATTATATTAGAAAAAGCATACCAACATTATATTATAATATTAGTATTAATTTATTATGATTTATGTTTGTTTTATCATTTGAAACATAATACAAAATGACATATTAGATAGCATTATTTCAATATTTTCTATTTTTTTAAATAACTATGATATTGTATATTAACCACAATATTATTAATAAATAATATTACCATATTATCATGTTATTAATATTAGATTATTAATATTTATATCATATTATACTAATATTTTATTATAATAATATTATTAATTTATAATAATTTATGTTTGTTATATCATTTGATAATATAATACAAAATTGACATATTAGATAGCATTATTTTAATATCTTTTTAATTAAATATGAAATTGTATATTGACCACAATATTTCTAATAAATGATGTTAACATATTATCATGTTATTGATAGTAGATGATTAATATTATATCATATTGTACTAATATTGTATTATAATAATATTAATAATTTATAATGAATAATATTTGTCATATCATTCGATAACATAATACAAAATGGCATATTAGATAGCATTATTTAATATTTATTTTGGTATTAAAAAATAATAAAATGATGTAAATTTTGTAAATTATGTGTTAAATTATTTTATTTTGTTGTAAAATTAGGACATTATATATACAGAATGTGTATAATATACCTAATCAACATAGGTGTCATTTATCATATTCATAAAATATATATTTTTTTTTAATCCAAATAATAATATAATTTTATTTTCCATATTTGCAAAATATTCATGTAATTATAATTTTAATATATTGTATATTTTTTGACAAAATGGCATCAACTTCATGAAATTCCCCACTTCATGAACATAAAAATGGTTTCTTAAGTTTTAGCAATATTTATTTTTCACAAAAAAAAAAAAATTTAATTGATAACTTATAAATAATACAATTACATTATATACTTAGTTATCAATCACCATGACTCTCAAGCCTAGTCCAAGTTCAGACAGTTGAAGTCGACAAAAATGTCACTATATACCTCACTCTTATAATCTTATTCCTATTCCTTTGTCAAAAAATAAACCCCATAAAAGAAAAGAAAAAACAAATTCATCTTCGTTTCTCATCAACAATCACAATGAAAAACGGCGCTGCTAAAGCAACTATTTTTCGGCACGATTTTTCTCGCGCAGGTAGTCTCGGCTAGGTTTCGCAAGGCGAGAGGAGAGATATCTATTCTATCCATCATATTGATTTTTGGGGCTTCTAACATGGCTTTTGGAGGCGTTATTGCCCATTGCATCGCCCAAATCGCGAGTGGCCGCATGTAAACTAAAGATCGGTAATGACCATCTATTGTCCATGCTTCCGGCGTTTGAAACCAATACCTATATCAAAACCAACAATCAATCTCAATAACAAATTGTAATTTTATCGGTCTATTGACAATTCAATATACAACTGAATTTGGGCAAATTTGACACTTTCAATAGCGGATGTTTAAATTTGACAATGTTGAGTTTTGAAAGGGCAACACAAATTTGACAAACATCTAATTTATATAACGACAAATTTCAATATATTAAAATATCAACTTACCCATTACTTTCGTCGGACCACCCGGTGATAAAAATCCCCTCCGCAGTCGCGAACCCCTGATACTCCATATCATGTAACAACATCGTGGCCGCGACTCCGTACGTAACTCCGGTCCAAATCTCTCTACTCTGCATGCACGTCTCGTCCACTTTACCATTCGGATACATCCCGTTCACCGCCCCCATCCTCCCGCCCTTCACCCTCATCACGTTGAACTCAAACACCTTTTGCAACACATTCCTTATCCTCCCCTCGTCAAACAACGGAGGCAACCCGCTCGACGAGGTGTACCATTGTCCCGCCAATTGGTCCGCTTGGATCGAGTCGCTATATCTATCGTAGTCGAAGTACGAGCCGTTCCAAAGCTTGGCCTCGTAGACAAGCTTCGCTTTCATGAATTTGAGTTTGTATTTTTCCGCGAGGGCGCGGTTGCCGAGGCGGTGGGCCATGGTGGCGGTGGCCTGGAGGGCGGCCAGCCAGAGGCCGCCGGAGTAGGCGGAGACGCCGCGCACGGTCCACGCGTCGTAGGTTTGGTCGGGAAATCCGTCGTTTTCGATCAGTCCGTCGTCGTCGCGGTCGAACCGGTCCATGTATTCCATTGCCGAGACCACGCCTGGCCAGCAGTCCCGCGCGAATTTCGTGTCGTTCGTCGCCGCAAAATCTCGGTACACCTTGTTTAAGAAAGGATTCTCAATGTGTTAATTTGATTATCCCGATTCGTTTGAAGAATAAATAAAATATATAAAAAAGATAAAGAAAAAGTCGGTCAGATCTCGAAAATCTAACTTCAGACGTGTGATCTTCCAGAACTTTTTGTAGAAAACTCAGATTTCAGTCATTCCAATCACAAAAAGAATTGCATTCACACAAAAAACAATTACTTTATGAAATGACCAAAATACCCTTAATAAAAAATAGTAGGGTTAAAACACACACCTGGAGCACGAATTTGGGATTAAGGTCCTTCCACATGCTCGTATCATGAATATTATACGCATTAACCTCATGCCACGGATCGTGCGTCCCTAAATCATGCGGTACCGCCCCTCTAACCTTCCTAATCCCCCACGTCCCGTCCGCCAAAAACTTCACTTTCCTCTTATCCTCAAAAAGCACGGATCTCGCAAAGTCCCTTTGAATAGAGAGCTCTATTTTTGGAAAGAGGTTTAGAAGGGCGAAGGAGGCGTAGAAGTGGACGTCGTAGGTGTTGTACATGATGTACTCGATGCCTTCGAGGTAGAGGAACCGGCCGACTTCGTCGAAGTTGGAGATTAGTGGGTTGGACGAGTGGGTTTGGGTGAGAGCGGTTTGAGCGTTTGGCGAGGGCGGCGGGGTTGAGGATGGGTTGGGGGTTGCTTCTCCGTCTGCATTTTTAAAATTTGTTAGTTTTTTTGAATTAGAGGGTTGGGTGAGTGGGTTTGTGTTGTTAGTGTGTTTTTTTGTTTTAGTTTTTGAAGGGGGAGGGGTTGAGGAGGGGTTAGTGGTTGCTTCACCGTCTGCGTTTTTAAAATTTGTTAGTTAATTATTGTAATAGTTAGTTTTTTTGAATTAGGGTTCGTGATTTTGTGTTGTTAGTGTGTTTTTGTTTTAGTTTTTGAGGGGGGAGGGGTTGAGGAGGGGTTAGCGGTTGCTTCATCGTCTGGATTTGAATTTGAATTAATTTGTCGATTGAATGTTACTGAGTTGATTCATTAATGAATTAGTTGATTTGGTTGGTACCTATCCAGACGGTTCCGCCAGCGACTAGGAAGTATAGTTCGTTGAAAAGTGTGAATTTGTACCTGAAATATATATTTGTTTCAAGCAAAGTTAAGAATATAATAAATTGAGGTATTAATTATTAATATTTATATAGAAAAGAAAATTACCATTCTGGGAGTCTCACGTCAGAAAGTATAGGGTTTTGCCATTTTTCTATCTCTTCTTCCCAGTACTTGTATTCTAAGTATGACAAAATAAAATCCTCTAAACAGTTAATACAACGAAAAAGCGTAAAAAAGAAAACAAGATACGTTATTACTTATTACTAAAAATACATACTCATTAAAGCATCATGCACCAAATCAACAGCCGATCTCTCAGAAGTCCCGTAAAACTTCGTATATCTCCTACAAACCCAAAAAAACATAAATATTCCCATTCATCTGTTATTAAAGTCACACATATATACATCTTATTACTATTATTGTACCTGTAATAAGATCTCCCTTTTTGGAATTTGATCTTAGGAGAAGACCAGGCGAGAGCAAAAGCGACAGTACATCTTCCGTGCGGCTCGACCCAAGCGGAAGCTGAGACTGCACCGCAAACCGTACTTCCTGATAAGGACGGATCGCTCGGGCCCGCTTTGAAGTTTCCGTGCTCAAATTGCCCGTCCTAGTTAAAAAGAAACAAGTGGGTTTAACGTAGTGAGTTTCCAATCACCAATATTTAATGATTAATATTTTATTTCTTTTATGTGTTTTAATGATTAATATTCTTCTTTCCTTTATGTAATTTAATGATTAATATTCTTTTTTTTATGGATTTTGATGATTAATGTTCTTTGTTCTTTTATGTGATTTAATGACTAATATTCTTCTTTTTTATTTTATGTAGTAATAATTTGTTGATGATGTAATATAATATTCGAAATTTTGTCAAAAGAAAATTGAAAATAGATAGCCTGAGACATTTTTGTTCAAATAATAAGAATGTAATATTGGGGTCTATTTTTCTTTAACGAAAGAAGCAAAATAAAATGGAAAAAAATAACAGACCTGAGACATTTGATCCCACATATCTTTAGCAGTGGTACCGTTTTGACCGGTACGGTTTTCAAGAGTGAAAGCTGGTAAAACCGTTACATTCACGTTTTGAGTTTCACATGCAGCTATAGAGAATGTAACTGGCGGATTATCTTTTCCAGTCCTATTAAAAAGAATATATTAGATTTTAAAAAAAAAAAAAAAAGAGGAATTGTTTATTTTTCAATTTTTTGTATATAAATTGGAAAATTTACTTGTGATGAAGAAGAACTCCAGACACTCCATCTTCTCCTCTGAAATATTTAAAAAGAAAATAAATAATTAAGTAATTAATTAATTTAGAGATTTAATAGAGTTTAGTTAAAAATAGGAAATTAATATTAAATTAATTGGTTACATGAATGGCTCGTTGTAGTGACCGCCTGAGTGGTGAGAAACTCCTCCAATTGAATTCTATCCAATTTAATAAATTAAAAATCAAACTTAAAATTAAATTTAAAAATTTAAATATAAATTTAAATAATAAATATACTGATGAAAAAAAAATGAATGCTTACAGCCCAAGTCATTAGCAGACTCACTTTCGCTCTGTCCTTACCAGTATTAACTAACTGCAAAATTAAAATGTATCAAAATACATGCAACAAATATACTGATTTTTTTAGAAATAAATTAAATTCAAATAAATAAATATGCGTACAGTATAAACAAATACAGAAGTCGGTAGGCTGCTCTCTCTATAATCATGAGGTATAAATGGAGATATTTGTCTACATGATATTTTTAGATCCGGATCCGGTTCCCCTATATAAATAAATAAATCAGATAATAATTTCCAAAAAAAAGTATGGTATTAATTATTTAATTATTTATTAAATATTTTTTTAATAAAGTATTACCATCATAAACGGTCCAAGCTCTAGGAAACAAAGCGTGATAAGTTGAATGCTGCCCACTTAAATTCCAATCCCATGATGAAATTCCCTCATCACCATATTTCCTAAAAATAAAAAAATAAATAATAAAATAAACTTTAATACAAAATATAGTTTTTAATAAAAAAATAAAAATAAAATGAAATTCGGCTCACTTCAAGCCTTCATGCTGGCCTGGAGCCAAAACTGAGGAATATTTTTTATTACCTCCATCTCTAGATATAAATATCTGAAAAAAATATAAAATCATGCTTGTAAATAAAGTAATAACTGAAATTAAGTAAATAATTAAGGGAAATAAAAATTAAGATAATTACTGAAAATTGATTAGCCATGACAGGAGACATTTCACAAGAACCAGGAAGAATTTGCCAGTGTTTAAATTCTCCTCTAAATCCTCTCGAAATGCTACCACTCCTAAAAATTAGAAAAAAAATATAAAAAATTAAAATTAAAAATGCGACTAAATTAATTAATAAAGGATGATAGTTTATTAATTATTTATTATACCCCATTCCACCAAGAGGTACACCTTGTGAAGCTGAAGGTTTACAACTTTCACGAGTAAATGGATCAATTGGTGCTTTCTAAAAATATAAAATAATCTCAAAATTAGGGTCTGAAAAAGTGAAAACTTTTCAAATGTGGAAAGATAATTTCAAAATGGTTTATTTATTTATTTATTAATTAATCATTACCCTTCCTTGTGAAGCTTCTTCTCTCACATATGACCAAAGCCGCAAACCAAGAGTCATCTGTGTAAAAGACCAAAAATATAATTAAAGTGAAAACAATAAAAATTAACCAAATAAGAACAAAAAATTCCACATTTATGAAAATAAATGTTATAAAAATATACCATTTTCATTGCTTCCATGAAAGTAACACTAAACTCTTTTAATTTATTAGCATGGCTGTTTAATTGCCGTCTCCATGCTTGTTCTGGCGGTGCGCCACCATCAAAATCTAACTGCATTATTTTAATTTATTTTTTCATATTAATGATTTATAAAAAGTTTCAAATTTTTATTTCTGCGTGATTTGTATAAAAAAGCTGGCATCTTTATAAAGTTAAATCTATTTTCTTCCTGTAAATGTGATGTAAACTGATGAACAAAACAGAAAATGCCCAAAAAAGAGTAGCTAAATTTAAACTAAGAAAACCAAAATTGACCATGGAAAAAAAATCTCACTGAAAATCATTATTCTTTAACCAAACAAGTATTAAATCATTCAAATAAAAAGCACAAAAAACCCAATAAAATGAAATGAAAAAGATACTAAAAACTAACCAATTGCAGAGTGGTTTTGGTCACATATTCTTCAGCGGGCCATGAATTTCTTCTACACAAAAACAGGTGCCCGCTCACCATTTCTATAAATTAATCAACTCTTTCAAATCCCAGAATCGCTAATCAATCTTCGAACTTTGTCAGAAGACTAAATTGCGACAAATCCAGAGATACAAGAGTCTTAAATTCCACACCTTCATCTACCCCGGTATACAAAGCCCATCGATTTGATTAATTGGCGAGTAAGAGCAGATACCTGCCCCAATTGGTTGGAGAAGATTTAAGTTGAGATTAATTGGGCAGAAAGGGAAGTATAGTATACACAAATTGCTGAAAAGGGGTGATTAATTTGATGAAAAATTGTGGATTTATGCTCTCAATTGCTTCAAATGGGGTGTAAATTTCAGAATTTGATGGATTGTGGATTGAGAGAGAGAGAGAGAGAGAGAGAATAAGTGGTGATGTTTGTGTTTGCTCTGTTCTTTTTCTTATTTTGTTTCTTTGCTCCTTTCTACTTCCTTTTTATGTCTTCTTCAAATATTATTGTTTTTGAATGTACTTAAAATATAATTATTAAAGATATATATTGGGTTCAGATATGGAGGGCATGAGTTTTTGGAGCTGATTATAAAAGATATAATAAAATTATAAAAATATTTTCAAAAAAATATATTTGTAAATACAAAAAATATATCTAAGTGTAAATATATATGTGTACAGCTAAAATTATATGATAAGCGTTTCTTAGCACTTTAAAAACTTGGCAATCCGAATAATTTCTCAAATTTTATTTTGTTTTTGATTTTAGAATATAAATGTCTGATAACTGATAAGTGATGAGTATATCCAACAAGCTATCACAACTGATAAATACGTACACACAAAGGAGAGAAAAATGATTTCTAACACACACAAAATATGTACTTCATTTATAATTTGTATATTCAGAGGAGTATAATATATTATAAACAAAAATGATGTATTGTGCATTTTATGGGGCAATTAGGCCATGGATTGGACACGTGGATTATTTTTCCCCGCAAGCTTGCTTGATTAGGTTTGCATGTTGTGATTTGTGAATCTATCCAAAATCTAAAAATTTAATTTCAATGGAATGGATAAATTTGAGTGTTAATTGCATTAAGTGGTTAATAATTATTTGGAAAGATGCATGTACTGACTTAAATATTGGAATAATAATTATCTCAACCATAAATATGATTTAAAATAATAAGACTGTTTTTATGTTGGAAAATTATAAAAAGGAATGCTACCTCATCATAATTGACCTAACCAATCAAATGATTCAAAACACACCATACCTGTTCAAATGATGTGATATTTCATATTTTATATGACAATTATTATTTATTGAACTAGCTACTATAAAATATGTGTTTGTCAATGGTATTGTAGAATATTATCCAAATATTATAATATGCAAATTCTTTTGTTTTTGCATTCTAAGAATAGAATATTTGAATTGAGCATATTCTAGAGAATCATTTACTTTTTGTTAGTACAAAAGATCACCTTAAGTACCCAGTAAATATTTCATGCAAAGATTTCCATGAACCAATTTCGCATACATAACACCTTCAATTATCATAAAAAGTTTTGAAAATAAAATTATTATATGAGCAAACTTGCTTAAACGATAATCCGGATGTTAAATATGCAAAGCAATAAAAGTAAATTGATAACTTTAATATCATGTTAATTTCCAGTCAAGTTACAATTGATGAAAATTTGATAAAATAATTGAATTGACGCAAATTTAGTGAAAGCATGAAAATAATTAAAACTTTAATGATCAATTTGGGCATTTACTAAATTTTTGCGGCCTCACTATCCATGACAATATAAAAGACACATAATTTTATGAAAAAAGATACACAAACGTCAAAATCTGTACTTTATGAAGCTACGACAAAAGTCTATGCTACGAAGGAAATTATGGCGATATATTGAAAAGTTTCACTATCGACCAAAATATGCAAATTTTGTTTTGGTGTATATAGAAGGAAAAATACTTGGATGTATTTAATTTTGGGTGGCAAGAATCGTATCTCTTCCTTTATTCCAAAAAGTATTCGAGTCCTTTGCCTTTGGTTTTCTCATTTCTCTTGAACAAGAAAATTTTGCCATTTATTTACTTTTCAATTTTCATATTTTATTTTGAAAAGAAAAAATTTAGTAAAGGTGGAAACATGAGGTGTTTTCCGATAGACTTTTTGCTAGTGGCCTTTTGTTGAAAAGGTCAAAAAAGTTTGTATGGTTGAGAAAATATCACATTTTTTTTCATTCCGTACGTAGAAAATAATGTTTGCAAATACATAATTTTATGTCAAAATTAAAATTTCTTAATCCGGTGTGCTGATTTGACCATCATTATATAATATCTTGTTATAAATATAGTGCTGTAATTAAAAAGTTGACAATTTAAATATTTTTTCATTTATCGATTAAAATCCTCTTGAATGAGTGTCCAATTTCTCTTTCATAAAAATGATACTTATCCTGGGATTATTAAAATTTCAAAAGATAACAAGTTAATATTGTATTTGTTCAGATGTAGAAGGTGCAACAACATAGGTCAAGCCGACTGCATCTGGCCCCAGCATAAACATAGCCAATTTTGAATTTTTGCATTTTTTGTGCTTTTTTCTTAATTTTATTCATTTGTTATTATTCTCTTCGTTTTGGCTGTTTAGTGTTTACAAATTACAAATGGCGCTGTCACGATGTGGCTGGTCGGCATACATATGCCAAAATTATCTCTCTGTTCAATTATTTTCTTTTATTAGTACTTATGATTATTATGAAAATGCACCATTTTTATTTTTGGCCCACTTAATTTGATGGAAGCAATGAAAGTTATGGACAAGCCCTTATGGTGGCCTAAAATTATTGAAAAGGCTATACTAGACCTCTTGGGCCGAAATAACTTTTTTACATTATTTTTTTTATTTTTCTTGTTTGATGCTGTATTTTCAGAATTGTTGAGCATCAGCAACAAACCCGAAATTATGTATTTCACTTTTTTTTTTCAGATTTTCATGTCTACCTAGTAAAAAAAATTACAATATCATATACCCATACAAAACAATAAAACATGTTGTGAACATCAGGGGCATTGGTACCTTCATGAGTTTTCTAATACTTGTGAGGGGTATATATGTGATATTTTAGAGAGAGACTGAGAGGTCAAAGAAGCATCATAACATACCTTGGCATTGGCATAAATTCAGGATCAGAGAATGCTCTTCACTTGCAAAGCCAGGCTGTGTCATCTGATATTGCCTGACACATCAAATACAGAGTATACAATCTGTATCTGTACTTTATTTTTCCAATTTCAAAAACATAAACAGCGTATATTAATTATGCAAAGTCAACATATGTATGAATGCGGATCGATATATATAGTTCTTCATGCCACTCATGCATAATTTGAAGTCAATAGGATGAATTAAAATACACAAATATGTAGGGTGATTATGATGTTTTTTACAAGACATGATCATCAACATTCGTTGTAACAAATAATACAGAATTTTAATGAAGTTTTATAACTCACTTCAAAATATAAGAAACCAGTCTATTGATTTAGACAGAAACAATGAAGCTGTTGATGCTATTAATTTGGTCTGTAGGATTTGGATATCTGATCTATTGTCTATTATAGTCAATGAAGATGAAGTTTGATGGTCACATTTATCTATGATAGTGATATAGAGAAGCTTGTTCTGTATTACAATGAATTCCAGCTTAATTATTTGGAATAACAGATAAATATCCTCTACCAACTATATAATGAGAAAAAAGTAATCCCCAATCAAATCATACTCCTTTCTGGTGACATGTCAATGTTTAAAACCTCTGTATTTTTGGCCGTTTTGCATGCTTAGATATTCCCTTATTTAATTTTGTGAAAGATATGGGCTTGCAAGCATACTTTTTCAGCATATTTTTTGATTAAGTGTGTGTGTGTGTCTTAATGCTTATATAAGCTATTTTAGGATTAACGACAAATTTAAGAATTAAGAAATAGTTCTAAAATCAATCCTGAAAATGACTAAATAGACAAGAGTGAAAAATAAGGAAAACAATTCATCATTGAATAGTTTTAATATACTAATTGAACACTAAACAAATATTAATGAGTGTTGTTCAAACCAAATTAGTTGGATTGGATGGACATTTTGAAGGATTTTATTTTTATGCTGTCTGGTTTCTTGTTGTGAAAAGACTTTCCGAATTGAATTTAATGCAAACATGTGCCTTTTCTATCTTCCCTTAGTTTTTGGCTCTTACCAACTAGGCCAGCTATTGGAAATTGACCTCTTACCCTCCATTTTTCATCCAATCTTGAATATAATAAATTTTCCATACCATGAATATATAGTAAACTATATTCTTTTATTTTTTTTATTTTTTTGAAATCCAAAAATATATTATCATGGTCTTAGTATAAAATGCCAAAGCTATGACACACATGTTTCTCATTAGAGATAAATACACCATTAGTTCCATGCCATGCATTCTAACTAGATTGCATTAGTCTATATATGATGCTTTTAAACTTTGTAGGCTCTTTATTTTATAAAATAATGTACATATTATTTAAGTTAAGACATAAGCATTTACTATTCTATATTACGATAACCTTACCATTTAAAATGTAAATGTTTTTTCCTTCAAAAAAAATGAAAATGTTTTCTTATAATTATTTATTCATTTGATTGGAGTAAAGCCAAATATAAAATCCTGTGTTCTATAACAAAAATGAATAGTGAGTTTTAAATATCTGATTTTATAGAATCGCAAGCCTCTTGTACATATTATATAACTAAAATACATATTTACCGAAGGGTATGCAGATGAATTCTGACATTTAAGGGGCTGATATGCAAATACAATAAGCATGTTTTGTTGGTCCACCCAATCAATTAACACTAATTAGAAAAAAAAAGTATTACTTAATTAAACCAAGTGGAGATTCTCTTAATAGTGGTGGTGGTTTGGATTGGACCCATTTTAATTGATTGATTACCACTCAAGTAGTATTTGATTTTTAATTATGACCAAATAAAATCTGAATTTTGGTTATGTAAAAAGTTATCTAGATGTTAGAACAATCATTTTAATTTTAGCAGTAAAGTTTTAAGAACATTTTATGGAACTTAAGAGCAACAAATCTGAATTTATGTTTAACAGTTTTTTTGTCACCTAAAACCCATGTCTATACAATGCACATAAATGGTCCAATGTATATGAAATAAAAGCTTTGAAAGCAGCATTTATAAGTAACTAATTGAACACAATGAAAGCCATCAAAATGTTCCAAAAATCACAAGAAGCTTCTTGTGCCAATTTATTATTGTTCCATATTTTTTTAATTTAATTTTATTGAATATTTTAGTTTTTGACATGATCTTCAGGTGAGGATTGTCTGGAGACAATTATCACCTCCAACTGAAATGACAAGAATACCCTCGGTATTTGCCAAATCTTCATTTCATTTAACCCGAAGTTTAACTGAGTGTTATGATAATAATACTTTACTAATTAAGTTCAGTTCACTAATTAAATGTTAAATAAGTAACATTTGTCTCTCACCTATTTCCAGACTTGACATTGTAGGAATCCAAAGCAGTCGGTTCAGTCACTCCATTTTATTAAAATGGAGACTCAAGTTTTCTCTTTTGAGTTAGGGAGTTCTATCTGTTACATAAGAATATTTTATTTTATATATTTTAAAAATAAAGTTATTTTTGTAGTTTACAAAAATAATATTTGCGTTATCTCATATATGACATTTTGCCTGGTGCAAGCAAATTCTTTTGTGTGTGTTTCTCTTTCCTTGCTCTTGATAATATTTTAATAGAAACTTATTTGTTGACGAAAGCTATTTAAATAATAATTAGACTGAGGAAATAATATTTTTACAAACTGAAAAAAATCAATTTTTGCAAATTTAAAAAGATAATGACAAAAATACTCTTATAATTTTTTAGATTGTAGTAGAAAATTTAGATATAAAAATAATAAATTAATTATAGAAATATAAGTATTACATAAGCATTAAAAAAATTAATTATTTTTAAATAAAATATTATATAAGGCATTTATATGAATTTAATTTATTTTGTATTCGGTTCATTCTATAAAAAACCTAAATTATACTTTAATTCAGTGTAGTCATCAATCTATTTGCACAAACATGAGAATCCATGAACCAAAAAAAATGTATATTTCCAGTGAATAATAATGAATGGAGAGGTTTTCAGAGTATTATTTCTACTAAACTCCACTCTGCTCCCACTAACACACTCTCTAATGTATTATTTTCCTTCTCTTTTTACATTATTCTCCATTAAATCCTCTCTTGGCTTTCTTCCTCTCATTCCTCTCTCTCTCTCTTCCATTTTGGCAATTATTTGCCTTTATAGGCTAATACTATTACTGCATTATTGTATTAAATTCAGCTCAGAAAATCTCTACATCTTCTGCTTTCCTGTGTGATCCCATTAAAGCTTCTCTCTTTTCCTTTTCCTTCTCTCACTTGCATTAAGAAACAAGCTTTAAAATTAAAGCCTGTTTCTTTTGGAAACAGCTTCAGTGATGAATGAATCACTGAAGAAGAAGCAACGTGTAGTGAAAGCTAGTTCTTTTTTGTGAGATCTGACTTTGTAGAGTGAGGAGGAGTATAAAAAACCAAGACCCAAGTTTTGATTTGTGAGGATTGAGTGAGGAATTGGGATGAAATCGGAGGTGCGGCTCGATTGGGCCGTGTTTCAGCTCACTCCAACTAGAACGAGGTAAATGAACTTAGATCTAGCTGCATTGTTGTATTTTTTTACTATAATTTGTTTTGATATGTGAGTTGTTGTACAATTTGGTTTTTATTTATGGGTTTTCATGCATAAGAAGGTATGTTTAATGATTTTTCTGTGGAAGTTTTTATTTGTGGGATACTTTTATCTTTGCTTATTAATATACCTGCGATAAAAAAGTATGATCTTTAAATACAATTTAGTTTTTTTTATTCTTTGATAGATGTTTCATTTAATTTGATCAATCATCTATTTTACTTGTTCTTCAATTTTGAGTTAAGGCATGTATTTAAGATCTCCTATTGGTTCATTGTATTTGTATGCTATATTCAGAGTATACCATAAATTAGTTTAATTATTCTGAAATTAGTAAAGAGAAAATGCATTTCTTCAACTTGGTGCTTAATTAGTACTTACCCGATTCCACAAAAGGAAATACATTTACTATTTTTTTCCAATATTCAACAAGGTAAGGTTGTGTTCTCTAATTACCATGCATGCTGAATTTCTAACTGAAATTTAGTTCAATTTAGATGCAGAAAGAAACAGTTTTGTTATAAATATATTAACACACTCATTTGTAATTTTATCATTTTTCAGGTGTGATTTGGTAATAAGCGCGAATGGCAAAACAGAGAAAATTGCGTCTGGATTATTAAACCCTTTTTTAGCGCACTTAAAATCTGCACAGGATCAAATATCGAAAGGCGGGTATTCAATTAAGCTTGAACCCGATGCGGAAATTAATGCAGTCTGGTTCACTAAAGGCACTGTTGAAAGGTCTCTCTCTCTCTCTCTCTCTCTCTCTCTCTTCAATTCGGGGCTTAATTTGGTGAATAATTCTGCAATTGTATTAAATTATTATTTCTTGGATTGACAGATTTGTGAGATTTGTGAGCACGCCAGAGATATTAGAGAGAGTTACAACGATCGAGTCTGAAATTCTACAAATTGAAGAAGCCATTTCTATTCAAAGCAGCGATACACTTAACTTAGCTACTGTAAGTATAATTATTAATTTTATTTTATTCTTGTTTTTGGGATCTTGGCATATATACCCTTACATACTTCTATATTTTCATATTTGTATATTTACAAAATGAGTCTTTGCTTTCTCTATTGTATAAAACTGAGATGATTTGATTCTTTTCTAGTTCTTGTTTTTTTCTTTTTCGGGTATTTTTGCATATTTGCTACTGAGTATTTCTAGATTTGCATATTTAACCATGCCGAATCAGTATTCACATGCACACTATTAAAACTGAGATTAAATATTTTCTCTCTTTTCTTAATTTGTTTTGTTAATTCCATTTTTATAGGCTGATGACCATCAACATAAATCAACAGAATATACTGAAGGTAAAACCCTCGATTAACTTTATTATTTCAATAAAAGCATAAATATACCATTTTCATGTATCATGTACCATTTTATGTATAAAGAAAGGTCTTACGCTATCTGTTGAAATGTATATTGCATATATTATACTATTACACATTACTTCTTTATCATATTTGTTTGATATTTTTATTATTAAACATTAATCTTTGATTATTAGGTGCAAATGGCGACTCAGACAAAGCCATTGTCATCTACAAGGTACATTTATCAACAACAGTTTATTCACATACATTCAATCTTCTTAAACATATAATTTCAAATTTAACTTTAATTTTGAAAATTCTTGATCGATCCCAGCCTGGATCTCAACCACAACAGACCACATCAAACGGAAACTCAACACAAGAAGAGAATTCCAAGTATATATACATTCAAATCTCAACATTCTTCATTTCAACGCAAATAAATCCCAAGTATCATTTTACAATTTTGCAAAATTGCAGGGTGCAATTGCTAAAAGTGTTGGAGTCAAGGCGAAACGTGCTGAGGAAAGAGCAAGGCATGGCCTTCGCGCGAGCAGTGGCCGCCGGTTTTGATATGGAAACTCTCCCTCTTTTGCTCGCTTTTTCTGAGTGCTTTGGCGCCTCTCGCCTTTTGTAAGTTTTTTTGACATTTATTCAAAGGAAAAAAAGAAAGAAAAGTTCGCCTAAAATATGAAGTGTCTCATAATGTATTATTATTGTTATCATTATTATTATTATTATCAAGACTTTCTTGCCATTATTATTATTATAAGCCTTTTGTAAGCCATTTACTAAAAACATGAAATACCTCATATAATATTATTATTAACAATATTATTATTTGTATTATTGTTATCATTCTTATTAATTTTTTTAATTATTATTATTATTAATATTTTAATTATTATTTTGTTTTGTTTTGTTTTGTTTGAATAGGAAGGGGAGTTCACAATTCATGGAGTTGTGGAAGAGGAAGCACGAAACGGGTCAATGGGTCGAAGTGGAGGCCATTGAAAACATGTCCATGCGCTCCGAAATTCCTCCATTTCAAATCCCTCCAATTCTCCTCAATCCTGAAGGCTCTGAAAACCCCGACTCCAAATCCGGTTAGTAGACCATTCGATCCAATCTAATTATTTAATTTCATTCTTTTAATTTCATTTCATTTATTATTTTTTGTTTTTTTTATTGTTAGACCAAAAGGGGGGATATTACCAAGGACAATTCTACCCTCCGTGGCCGATGCCTTATCCCCCGCCACCTCACTACCCTTACTACCAAAATTACCCTTATGCCCCTCCTTCAGAATCCCACCACAACCACTCTCATTCTAGGGTTTCCAAAAGGGGGGAATCCGATTCCCGGTCCCACACCGGTACCGGTACCGATCATGAATCCTCAGATTCCGATGAAATTTCGGTTTCTCACAAATCACATCACAAAAAGGGAAGTAGCGGTAAGAAAAAGAAGAAGAATAACCAAACGGTTGTTATAAAGAACCTGAATTATATAACCAAAAAGCTTAACGGGTCGGATAGCGGGTCGGAATCGGGTTCGGGATCCGATAAGTCGGACTCTGACAGCACGGATTCCGATGAGAGATCGAAGAAGCATAAGAAGTCTTCTAAGAAGAAGAAGAACAAACATGCAACAAATGAAGATTCGCCTCGAGATTCGCGCAACAGAGACAGCGCGGTTTACGAGGACAGACAGATGGAGGGCGATTCGGGAAATTGGAATGCTTTCCAGAGCTTTCTATTGAAGGCCGAGGAAAAGTCAACGGTCAATGACTCAGACATGTTTTCTAGTGAGAGAGAGCCGGCGAGGAGGAGAGAGAGTCGAGGCAACGGTACCGGTTCTGGAACCGGTACGGACCCGTTTCTCACTGGGAGAGATTTTGAGACGGGTCAAGAGAGAAGGACAGGAGGGTTTGACTCGGTCAACGGAAGGGTTTCTAGATCGAGGGCAATTTCGTCCAACGATGAAATGTTTATGTCGGGCGAAAGAGGGTCGAATGATATGATGGGTTTGAAGGAGATTGAAGGGGGCGGTACGTACCGCCGTACCGGCCGTACCGGTACGAGCGAGGAATTTATGCTATACGGTCAAGAAAAACAAATGGTCGGTACCAACAAGGGCTATTTAGACCCATCAATAGAAGGCCGTTACAACAATTCGAGCAACAATAATAATAAATCGTATGACGGAAACGACGAGTCGTTCATAATCGCATCGAGATCCGGATTGGAAAATAACAATTTCGGAGCCGAGAGAAGAAACACAATCGATATCGACTCAGAGCTTCAGAGAAAAGACGAAATCTCACCGCCAGCTGTCAGCAAAAGTCAAGTGTTTTACGAGCCGGAAGAGCTGACCATGAATCGCGGGTTCGAACCCGTTAAGACGAATCTTTACGACCCGATAGTGGATTACGAGAGCGAAATGCATGTGGAAAAGATAGTCAAGGTCGAAGAGGTTGTTGTGCAGGAAGAGGAGGCTTCGCCTGTTGCGAAGGAAGAGGGGAAAGTTGAAGGAAAGGAGAGGAAGGTTAGGAAATCGCAGGATGGAGTTTTGGATAGGAAACGGAAGGAAGCGCTTGTGAGGAGACTGAGCGGACCTGGGAGTTCGAGGAATCCGCTGGCTGAGGCGCAGAAACGCGCGCAGAATTTGAGGAGTTATAAAGCCGATCTTCAAAAGCTTAAAAAAGAACAGGTAGGATTTTTTTTTTTTTTTGTGTGTAGTTTTCTGTGGTTTAGGTGGTTGGATTGCGATTTAGTCCGTAAGTTTTTGGTCCCTGTACATTATGGAATCGTGGGCTAATTGTGCGTGTTTTCATAAAGTACACGGATCAAAAGGTTCTAATCAATAGTACGGGGACTAATGGCGCATTTGTACCATTTCTTAATTCGGAAAAAGTTACAATATAATAGCACCATAAAATTATATGCAAGCTTCGTGGAAGAATATATAATTACTAATTAACAAAATTACAAAAAATATTTATTTAATACGTAAACTAATAATTACAGGAAGAGGAGCAAATAAAAAGACTGGAGGCATTAAAACTGGAGAGACAAAAAAGAATCGCGGCAAGATCATCCAGTACAAATCCAACAAAATCCAAAGCATCCCCAAATTCCACCCAAAAACCCTCAAAATTCACCGATTCGGACCCAAATTCGACCCCGCTTCGCAAAATCGCGACCAAAACTACCCCAAGCAAGTCAAACGGGTCGGGAAACGGGCTGACCCGATCCGTTTCGTCCCTTTCTGAGACCAGGAAGGAGCGAAGCGGGTCGGGAAACCCTAAACGGCTCTCTGAGCCGACCCGTTCCGTCACGACTGTTAGAAAGAGAGTCGTAAAAGAAGAGAGTAATAAGAAAGTTTCGAAGGAAATTTTGCAATTGGATCAGAGCAAATCGGCGACTCTGCCTGAAATTAAAATAAATGTTAATAAAAATGAGAAAGTGAGTGTTAAAAAGGAGAAAGTGGGGGCTGCATCGGAATCCGTGCGGGCTGAGAGTGAGGTTGTTGTGGAGAAGAAGGTTGTTAGTGTGGAAAATGAGGTGGCAGTACCGGTACCGGTACTGGTTTCTGTACCGGTACCGGTACGGGAGGAGGAAAAAGTGGAGGAGAGAGAGAGTAAGGTGGTGGGAGGTGAGAGAGAGGAGAGGAGAGAGAAAGTCGAGGTTTATGAAGCCGTGCGGGCCCCGCCTTCGCCTGTTGTTGAGAGCGAGGCTTCTCATGAGGTATGCATATTTTGGAAATATTATTATGGAACTATTTTATTCTCTATTTATGTGATTGAAACATATATTCTTTTATTCCTTAATTTTATTTTTTGAATTTCTTTTGTTTACTAGGTGGTCATAGAGCATGTGAAAGAAGAACCCAAAATCGCACAAATTCCCCAAAATCTTTATGTTGAAAAACCCAAAATTGCTCAAGTTCCTCAAATTTCCCAAAACCCTAATGTTGAGAAACCCAAAATCCCCCAAAACCCTAATGTCGAAAAACCCTACCAAATCCCCCAAATCCCTCAAAACCTTAACGTTCAAAAAACCTACCAAGCCCCAGTCGCCCGCTTGAGCTCCCTCGAGCCACTCCCTGAATCGCCAGCTGGCAGCGAGACAGAGAGGATCAAGGCGCAAGTTGCAATAGACTCCCCGGACCAGGTCCACGTGGACCACACACAGGAGCTGACGGTTGGAGGAGGAGAGAAGCAGAAGGGCAAGGGAGGCTTCCGGAAGCTTCTCAAATTCGGGAGGAAGAAAGGGGAAGGAAGCCATGCTGAGTCTGACGTGTCGTCGGTTGATGACGTGGCCGAGTCTTCCAATGATGGTATTTTTAGCCCTAATTTTTAGGGTTTAGGGTTTTGGATTTTTAGTGATGTGATGAAAATTTGTATTTTGTTTTTTACAGGTCATTTGTTGAAGAATCTTATCAGTCAGGATGATACGAAAGGTCAGCCATTTATGAATATTTATAAATACTTTGATTCTTTAATTTTCTTTATGACTTCATATTTTGCATATATATTATTTTAATGGATATGCTGTGTTCATACATTTATTTTTTATTTTTTATTTATAATACTATCTCATTCATTATTTTTTTTTGCAAAATAACTTGTTTTTTTCCATTGCAGTGTCAAAATCCTTCTCTCTCCTCTCGCCATTCCGTAGGGACAAGAAGGTGATTTATTTGTGAGTAAAACCCTAAAATAAAATCATATTTATCGGCATAATTTGAGATTTGCATGTGTATCAATATAACCAATGTTTGATTGGCTGTCTTTCCCTCTGTAAACAATATTTTTCTATTTTCGCGTCTTTTTTTTCCTTTTGCTATTTGTTTGTATTTGGATGAGTTTTTTTTTTCTTATTGTGCTTGAGAATTGATATTGTAATATACTTGGTTGTTTGATTTCTATGCTTGAGGATGAGGAACCATACATATATGGAATACAAGGTTGTTTTTAAAATATGTGCATTTTTTTTCTTTTTCTTGTTTGGCATCATGTGATTTCATACTCTTTTGTTAGCTGTGGGACCCGTGTTAGCAAAATGTTTAGCTCTGATCAACCCAATGTTGTTTGTAATGTGAAATTTTAGTTCATTCAATTTCTCAAATCTCATGTATATGATATTGAAATTTTTGCTTTTCTGATAAAGTATGAATTATGATGTTAGAATGACTATTGATTGATATGATGTGCTGTATTGTTCAATTTTTAAACAATTGCAAAATATTGAGATTTTATGAATAGATTTTGAGTGTAAACTTCAGAATATAGTTAAAAGCATGCTGGATCCAAAATAAAAAAGATTTCGCCAGCTTATCATGAGTTTTGCCTCTCTAGCTTCATGCAGTTCTCATTTTTTATAATGGATTCATTCCATTTATTTCGACGGAAAATTCATACAATTTTTGTGTTCAAAGGGCATCCTTTTCTCACCTATTTATATGCAATAGTGGACATAATATATTCCTGGTTAATTTATTTTCGTAATCATGTTTTTCATCATAGAGAATTTTCCAAATAAAAGATTTTAGATATTAGAGTCAACCAACAAAAGAATATAGTTTCCTATGGCAATTATACTGAAAATAGACTTATTTGTTGCATGTAATTTCCAAAAGAAAATTCATTAAGGTCTTGATTCTTATACTTGAAAGAGGTATATAAACGATTTTAAATCAACAACCGCACAAAACTTGATGATCATATCTAGAACTACATCTGTATCCAGGTTTCATAATGTCGGTCCTTTTAAGCCGGGGGACTTGAGCCTAAAATTCTTCGCAAATCATTGAATCACATGTTGTTATCAATGCTCTCTCCCAATATAAATATATAATGTTTTAATTTTGATATTGAATGAGTTATTGTCATGCTTTTAGATTGTGTTCGTGACTGAATATCCTCCCTCTATATTAAAAATAATAATTAGAAAATTTTTGTGTTGAAAAAACTTTTAACTTTTTTCAAGGTTGCATTAAAAAAAACTTAACTTTTTTGAATATTTTAAATAATAATTCTGTGTGTAAGATTGATGTGACTAGAGTTTACTATTACCATTCATCTACCCACAGAAAAGATCTCCATTTGGTTAGAATTAAAATGTAAATTAACTGAATTAAGCGCGTTGATTTCATAGTGATTTAATTCCTTCAATATTTCCATAATTCAGTTGGTCTTCTTTTGATTATACCGCCGCTCCTGCTCCTGTTTAAACCATTCGAGTAAAAAACGTAAAGTTTATAGAAAAAAAATGTTCTTTTTCCCTACTCAAAATGGATGTTCAATTTCAACAGTTATTGTGATTATGCAAAATGATAAAAAAAACAACCAAAATCTATGATTTAATTCTAAATATTATTTTGGGCAAAACTGGTGTCCAAGTTGGTTAGACATGAACAATCTTTCTGATGGCCCAATAACAATATAAACGCAGCCCAACTTAATTCGGCCCTTTAATTTGAAAACAATACAAAAGCGTTATCTAGTTTAGCTTGAGTGCGTAACAATGGCTTTATGAGCTCTATCAAACACTGTTTATCACTTCTTCTTCGCCAATCCAATGATATCTGCTTCATAACCTCAACGCACTCAAAACTAATCAAATCAGGCTCTCTTTACTCTTCTCTCTCCGTCTCTAATCATCTCTTGAGTTCATATATAAGATGTGGTCAAATCAGGAACGCACAGAATCTGTTCGACGAAATGTCTCAGAGAAATGTAGTCTCATGGACCTCTCTCATGTCTGGCTATGTAAACGCTAATCAGCCTTATAAGGCCATTTCAATTTTTCGATTAATGTATTTTCATGAAACGTGTCCCAATTCGTACACTTTTGCCACCGTAATTAATGCTTGCTCTCGTCTCGCTAAATTCAATCTGGGCCAACAAATTCACGCCCAAATTGAGATTTACGGATTAGGATCAGATACTGTTGTTTGTACTGCTCTCATAGACATGTATGGTAAATCAGACGGTGTTTTATACGCTCGAAAGGTGTTTGATAAAATGGCGGATAAAAATGTAATTTCTTGGGGCTCAATTATCTCGGTTTATGCACAAAATGCATGTTGCCACGTGGCAATTGAGCTTTTTAACGAGTTCCTTCATATTGGAGTCCCAAACCAATTTATCTTCTCAAGTGTTGTTAATGCATGTGCAAGCATCGGCAAATTAGGGTTAGGAAGACCAATTCACGGTAAAATCATCAAACAAGGACACGAATCAAATGATTTCATCTCTAGTGCGTTAATTGACATGTACGCAAAATGCGGTAATTTTGACGATTCGAAGAAAGTATTCGATAAAATAAAACGACCTTCTATAGTAGAATATACTTCCATGATTATATCCGGAGCCAAGTATGGCCTCGCCAAATATGCCCTAAACCTATTCAATCAAATGATTTCTCATAAGCAAAACCCTAATAGTGTAACCCTACTTGCAGTTCTACACGCGTGTAGCCACACTGGACTTGTCAACACAGGCATTTATCACCTCACTTCCATGAAAAGTTTATACAATATCAATCCAAGCGCGAAACATTACACATGTGTGGTAGACATGTTAGGCCGCGCGGGCAGACTAGACGAAGCTTATAATTTAACAAAACAAGTTTGTGCAGAAGGACAGGATAAGCTGATGATTTGGAGCACGCTGATGTCAGCGTGTTGGAGTCATAAGAGATTGGATTTGGTGGCTGAGGCTGGAGAGAGAGTGAGGGAATTTGAGAGAGATGTGGGAGGAGCGATGGTTGTTATGTCGAGTGCTTACTTTTCGGCGGGTGAATGGAAGAATGCGGAAAGTGTGAGGCGTGAGATGAGAAGGAAGGGGATTAAGAAGGAGGTTGGATGTAGTTGGGTTGATTGAGAAAGAGAGGAGAAAGTGGTGATGGGTTTAGGGTTTATGGTTTTGTGTTGAAGTAAAGTGGTTGTGAAAATGTTTGATTGGTTTTTCTCCTTTCTAGGTGAGGTTTTCAGTTTTGTCCTATTTAAAATTTGTCTAATTGAAAATTTGGTATGATAATCCATTTTAATTGTAAAAATGATCTACATAGAATTCGATTGTTAATTTTTGCCTTTATGGTTTGAATATGTGTTATTCGTTGGTTCTATTGAAATGGTTATATTTTCTTTCGGCTGTATGATTTCGTTGGTTTTGTTAACTTGTCATTTTCATCAAGGTGTATGATGAAATTCAAACAAGAAAAACTAAGTTGGTAAACC
The DNA here is from genome assembly GCA_024447665.1 of Juncus inflexus. Taxonomy (NCBI): domain Eukaryota; kingdom Viridiplantae; phylum Streptophyta; class Magnoliopsida; order Poales; family Juncaceae; genus Juncus; species Juncus inflexus. The sequence goes on along the minus strand of JAJHPC010000013.1, from coordinate 10,182,492 downwards.
ATTCTCAACAGGTAATTTGATGAAGTTCCTACAAGAGAAGTTAGTTGGTAAGCCATTCTTAACACAAAATTTGATCACAAACATATCTTAAAATTCCGTCTAAATATAACCATTTCAATAGAAATACACTTAATTTGTTACTTATACGATACAATCCCTTTTCAAATAAAGGGAACTTGTTCTCTATTACAAATTCCGTCTAAATAAAATACATATAAACAAACCATAAACCCCTCTAGCTAGCTATACTTGAAATTAAGTGTATTTCATTTAGCAAGCTAATTCAATTGCCAACTGTCAAGGCTTCTGCAAGTGGAGCTGGAGGAGGTAGTGGCATATCGATCGGCTCATGTAGTTTTTTATATACTTCATAAACTCTCATCTCATTCTCTCTCCACCATTCATGCGCCTCCTCATTGGAAAATTTACTCCCTCTGCATAAATTAGCAGATTGATTATATAAGATTTTATAACAATTCAAGTGGCATATTGATCCAATACAAGTACCACCCATCCAGAGCATGTTATAAAGAAAAAAGAAAGTAGAAAGAAACCAAAACTTACTTGAAACGGATAGTTTTAAGGACTCGTGAGCCATCCTTATATTTATAGCAAATGACATAAACACCCGGTGCAAAACGTTCTTCAACCTCCACGAAGGGAGCATCTGCAGTATTTCCATCAATGCTGCTTCTTGTGCCATTGCCTTGTCCTGAACTCTCTAGCTCTAACTGCCCGTTACTTGGTCGGTCAGTCGATGACTTGGCATTGTCAGATTGGTCCGGAAAAAAGATAGACTCGACTTGGTTCTTTAAGATTTTTAGTGTTTCAAATACTTCTAGCGGCACGATGTGTCCCATGTCGTTCAACTTTAAGAGTATGTAAAGTAAGGATTAGAATTTGTTTTTGAAAATTATGTTTGAAATGTTCTTATGATCAAAGTACTACCTGAGATTCGAAAGATTTGATGAGGTCTAGAGTTGCATTGCACTTTGCGTTTTCTTTGGTAGCCATGCTGTGTGCTTTCTTTGCCTTCCTCTCTGTTCTGCGGAGCAGTTCCTCTTGTATCTCACTCTTTTTCCTCAATTCTCCAAGCTTCAAAAGAAAAGAATCCACCGATAGTTAAAACATATTCAAAAACAAAACAAAGAAAAAAAAACAGAAATAATCATTAAAATTTAAGCCAAAACCATAAAACTCAAATACTCAAATTACCTGCAATTGCAACTGCTGCACCTCTTGATTAAGCAACTCATTAGTTTTCTTCAAGCTATCAATCAGACTCTTACTAAAAAGCGGAGCTGCCATAGGCGGTGGACTTGGCCTTCTAGAATATGGAGTTGTTGGTGCCGTACCACCATTACTTGTGGTGTCGTTACCCGGTACAGTTACTGATGCCACTACCGGCATTAAAGCAGTAAACGAGGTAGGGAATTGGAGCATCTGGCTAGCTCGCATTATAGATATAGAGTCCATTTTCCCCTCATTTCTTGCTTTCATTTCGGGATATATAACTGGTTCCCCCCCAAGTTTTAATAACAACCTAGAGGATCTCCCTTGATCCGTATACTTTCGAGTCATTACAAAATTATGGTTAACATTGCCAAGATTGACATGATTACTCTCATTGGACTTGAGTTTCGCGTAACACAAATCACACACTCGATGCGATTTACTAGGGACCGGGGCGAGTTGGGCCTTTAGAGCTTTATGTGAACTGCATGCATGGCAATGGACAAGACCGCAATGGTAACAATTGTGTCTTTTGCGAGTGAATCCAAACGCCTGTCTGCACCCAGCGCAGAGAGATTGATCATTGGTTGGGACCCATTTGTGAATGCATATGCATGCAGTAAAATTGGACCCACATGAAATGGATTTCACATGCCGATCTTTTAATGCTTCAACCAAAGTAGGGGTTTTTCTATCTTCAATGTCTCCGTGCCCTAATCGACCGTTGGATCCTTTGCCCCACGTGTAGACCTCGCTTCTTGATGTTAGTGCAACTATGTGGCAAGAACCGCATGATATTTCTTCAACTAGTTCGCCAGCGAGTCTGTCTTGGACCAAGCATGGTTTTTCCCCATCAGCTTGAGGGTTCCCAAGCTGCCCATTACTGTTGCTTCCCATGGTGAATATGTGTCCGCTTATTGTCAGAGCAACTGTGAGGTTATCTCCACATGCAACTTGATGAAAATTGTAATCAACGAGGAATGGCACGCATGTTGGCACAAGCTTTGCCTCTTTGTCTCCTTGACCTAGTGATAAATCAAATTGTCAGGAGACGGAGAGAAAAGAGTATAAAGAGAGATTAGATATAGTTAGTAAAATTGACATAGTTACAAAAATTAATCCTTAAGATCTTCATATATATTCAATTATTTTTCAGATATCTTTTTACGAAAGTTTGACCCTTTTGGGTCACATATAGCGTTCATAGTTTGCCTCAATTAGCTTTTGAATTGTTATTTACACGTTAATTATTAAATTGGTATCTGAATATTTGTTACCTAAACGGAATTTAGCACCATCTCCCCATGTAAACAACTTGCGTGAAACTCCATTTCCATTAGATTGGCTGCCCGTATCGACTATTGCTGCAGTATGCCAAACTCCACACGCAGCTTTCAACGTCTTGAATCCGCTTAGTGCTTCCACTTCCTTTGGGTAGGTCACGCTTTCTCGGTTACCATGGCCCAATACGCCGAATGCTCCATCTCCTAGTGTGAATAGCTACATTTTGACAAGAAGATCAAATTAATTTGATTATTTTGTTATTGTATTGATGAAGTTATTTTTTCTAATTTGTTATCAGTAGCAGCAATAGCAGCAGAAATACTGGTAATCAAAGGGGATATAAGTTATATGTTTACATACCTTTTGATTAGATGTCACAAGAGCAGTATGCCATGACCCGCATGAAACATGCAAAACCTGAAGCCCTTCAAGCGGGCCAGAAACTTGTTTCGGCATCGTGTGACTGGCTTCGGACCCATGTCCAAGTAAACCGGCCTTATGAACCATATCTCCCCATGTAAATAAATCGCCTTCAACATTAATCGCACATGTCATGAACTCTCCACACGCTACATGCTCCATATTACAACACGACGAAATCTCGACCGGCTTGGGCCGGCTTACACTCAACTCATTTCCCCTTCCTAGTGTCAAAAACACAAACTCAATAAATCATTATTAAGTCAAGATATAATTATAAGAACACGTATAATTCATAATTATAAACATTATGTTACCTAATCGGCCTGCATATTCTTCGCCCCACGTATAAATATCCCCTTGCCTCGTAATGAGCGCGACATGGCCAAAGCCGCACGAAACTTGATTCACATCCATAGCAACATCAGTATCCAATGGTTTGGGATTCAATACGTCAATCTTTTGAAACGGAGGGCCTTCGTCCCAAACTTCCCCCCATATGAAAACATCACTCAATGATTCAATATCCTCTTGGCCTGAGCTCGTGTTACTTGGCGTGCTCGAAGCACTGGTTCTCCCATTGTTATCTACGCTTCCTCTTAACATCTTGTTTTGATTTTGTTCATTATCCGACTTGTCGAAACTTTTGTTTGTTTTGAATATTTTTGTTGTGTTTCTGATTGAATCTCCTCCTTCCTTGATAATTGGATATTAAACACTAATTAGAGAATTGTACTTTTCCACAAAATGTTCAAAAAAGCCTTGGGCTTTTTTAAATAAATGTCCATTTTTACTATAAATGAATCTTACGTCAGAAAAGGTGTATCCTTCGCTACTGCTTTCACTTCTTTGATGTTTAGATTTCAATGAATTAATCACTGCCTGAAGTCCGGAAAACCAAATCTCTACTTCTGCTTGATCCTTGCAAATCTACTCAAAATAATTTCAATATTTACTAACAAACTTTCTTAATTTTATTGTTCGAATAAAATTACTGATTAGAGGAGGCTTTGCAAATTACCAAATCAAGAGTGCGTTGGCCGTCTTTGTAAATTATGGAGAATGAGAGATAGTCTCTTTCTGGTCGTGGATATCTTCTAAAAACAGCCTGTTCAATGAATTATATGTAAGCTAATTATTGGTGAAATACGTAAATATTATTGAATTGTTTATTTTGCATATTTTTTGAGTTTAGTCTTACTGTTCTTTGTCCGGGAATGATTTTCTTCACAGACAATAATTTGATGTTTTTTTCTTTCTTGTGTGAGAGCCAAATTAACGTAGTTCCGTCCTAAAAGCATATAATACAATAATAAATTACTATATGTAACAATACGATGCATTTTAATATGCTAATAATTAAATGGAAAATGTGCAAAAGTAAAAGCAACAAGGCAACAATGCAGAAGGAAATTGAAATTACTGACACTAGAGAGTCTGAAAGAGCGGAGCTTCGGTTTCCCTTTCCTACTATACTTGACAAGTTGAGTCCCTCTTTTCAAAGCAACCAGAGCCTTCATTAAATAAATTAATTTATAAGAAATAGATTAAGTCTATATATCAAGTTTTAATGAGAAAGTAGAGTTTAAATGGTACATTTGATTTAAAAAAAGAAGATAACTTGATCAAGATTTTTGTAAAGTAAACAGTATGGTTGATTAATAACAATTCACAATATACATGTATATCAATTACCAACAAAAATGAAATTGATTACTTATAAACGCACAAACATATCAATCTATAATTTAACAACAATAAAAAAAAATAATGCTTGTATTGTTATTTTATTTAAACCTGATAATGGCATTAAGCAATGAAAAATAATTAAAACAAAAATGGTATTTTATAGAAGATGTAATTAGTTACGCAATGGGGACATTCAGAACCAAAATCAACTTTCTTTTATTTATTTAATTTCTTCTTATCAATTAATTCAATGTTAAAATACCTGTTCAATATCGCGATCTGAGTTTGCAAAATTAGATAGATCTGCCATTCCAGGTGAGAGCGAGTTTCGATGGGTTCCGTTTTGGAACCATTACACTTTTTTGAGAAAATCCAATATCCATGAATCGCAATAGTTATCCCATTATTTCTTGCCAAGGCTTATCATCATTTTTTTCCCAAAAAATTGCAATGTAGTGGTACTGACTTGGAAATGTAATAGAGTAGCCTCTCTATTTTGGGATTTAATCAATCAATTTCTCACGTTCCTCTCTCTATTTGGAAGATTATTGGAATTAATTGAGATTTATGAGCTGGTGAGAGAGGAATAAATGAGGAGAGGAAGGCTATAGAATCTTATAGTATCTTTTCACTCTATTTTGGGTAAATTAGCCGATTCTTTGCGAGTCAATTGTTTGTTCTGTTTTTGGAAAATATGGTGGAATGAATGATGTGTTCCACACTGTTTCTTTCAAAAGTAAATACAATTTCACACTTATTTGAAACGATTAGGGTCAAGAGTTTGAAACTAAAAGCCTGTTAGTTAGTTGAACCGATAAATGCCAATCCATTTTGGCGGTATGATTTTGGGGAAAGAGTAATGCCATAGATAGATTTGGTTTGGTATGTATTTAATTATGATCCAACACAAAATTAAGGTCCAAATTATACAACCGTATATGGGTTAGATTTTGGGCTAAAAGGCCTAAATCCATAATTATATCGCCCAATATATGTTATTATTTTTATTCTGAGGAACTAGTTATATCTTGTTCAAGTTGGTATTAGTTTTTGAGAAAGGAGATGTTGATCGCCAACATAAGTTTACTGAGTCTTGTAAACATTTTTCCCTTGGAGTAGGGAGTTATTTTGAGAAATAAACTTATAATAAAAAAGATTTATAGAAACAACCATTTTATGTTTAGTTTGAACTTCAGACTAGAGAGTTCAAAATAGTATTTTCATTTTTCATATCAGATCAAGGTGAAAAAAACCCAAAAGTTTACTTTGAGATTCAGAATTTGAAACAACTAAGCAAAAATAAAAATTTCAAATTCTTAGTATTCAGAAATGGTATTTATACAAACTCAAAAATAAAATAGTTAATTTTCCAAATTGTTTTTAATATATTTCAACAGAAAACAATTATTTAGTATCAATATATATTTTTTGGTTTGACAGCTGGTCCATTCTTATACAGTCAGAAATATATCCTCTGTGGGATCAAAAACTTCTGTGAGTCTAACAATCTTTGAATTAAGAAAAGGTAGAATAACAAGAGGTCAAAGTACTCAAAACACAAGGAAGCTCAGATCCCTAAAGTTAACTTAAATCGCAGGTTTTGAGGGAGTTTGATTTCTTAATAAATGCGAATAATATATTTTTTGAATCACAAACTAAGAGTTTAGACACACAAAGCCATGAAATGAAGCAAGATTGCATTTCCCAATGTGTTTTATTTTACCAATCCCCAATAATATCATAGTTAATACCCACATTAATTAATTCGTTAATTAATACCCCCTATGCACCTAATTATAAATTTATAATACTCTTGATAATGAAAATTTGATGTAAATTTTCATATTCACCCATTTAAAACACAAAATATCAATCATACACCCCCTAAATGGCAAATGCTTCCATCTAAAGAGTTTATTTGAAGTAGAAATTTAATTTATGAGTAAATAGAAGTTTAAATTCTAAATAATCAGACTTCAAATATTTTATTTGATCTCAAACATGGATTACTGATATTTTCTTGTGAGTAAGATGGCAAAGAAAAATTTGAGGATGATTTTATTTATTTTCAAATAAATTAAGAGTGAATGGACGCAATAGTTTAAAAAAGATAAATTTTTATTGGACCTAATATTGCATGACGAAGATTTTTCATTGTACAACACGATTTGAGAAAACAGTATATAGAGACAATAAACATTATATCAAATTAAAAAAAATAGTATATAAACAATTAATATACACGTAAAATAATGAAAAATATTATATAAAAAAATGGTATATTAAAATGCGGAGAAAACAATATATATAAACTTCCGCCTTGTTATGGTCCTTCTTTCATCCATTTCTCTTACAGATATCCCATTTCTTAATTAGCAAATACAAATTCTGTAAGGGCATGGATGAAAGAAGAAACTTTGCTTGGTCAATGGATTTGGTTAGTCAAACCCAAAGAGAAACCCTAGGCATGCAGTTTGATTTTCTTGAAACCTACTTAAAACTTTGGAACCATGTCCTCTCTAAATTTCTCTAAGTTATCTCGTTAGTGGGCATCTTAACAAATTACATTAATTAATTTGCCAATTTTGGCGCCACAAATGTAGGGTTCATCTATGGTTTGTTGCAATCTTTCATGTTTTCCAAGACTAAGGACCAATAAATAAATTAACAAGTACTTAATTAAATAAATTATGAAAACATATTTATGCTCCAGATTGACATTTTGCGTATATGCTCTTACATATCAAGTATATCAAGCAACAAACTTAATACTAAAAGACAAGGCAAATGTTTGCAAGGTATATAAACATACTTCATATTTGTAATATATATCATTCTGCCTGTGAACATTTTGTGTGAATATTTCTTGTCATATAAAATTATCGATTCTTTATTTTATTTATATATATTGCCTTTCAATGTTTTATATAAAAAATTCATGTTCATACAAAACAATACTCCACATAGAAATAGAAATAGAATTCCTCAAACAAAGAAAAGAATAGAAATATGATGTTGTGTATGAAAACTGTTTTTCTTTATGTAATTTCCAAGATTTGCATGGAACCTGTCAGAAGACAAGGAACATTAAAATAGAATACTAAAATAAATTCTCTTTCATAGTTTGGCCGGTGGAGCAGAAATCGGCCACTGAGATTGCGGCGGAGCCGGCCATCTCACGTGTGGGCATAGAAGGTGCTATTCTTCCATTCAAGAATCTATGTTCTCTCTCTTATTTAATTCCTAGATTCATTTCTTTGTTTTGTTTGTTCTAATCAAATTGATCATGTTAGATTTGGACAAAATATATGTATAAAAAAGGGGGTTGCTTGGCTAGTTGATGAACATATTAATGGCGTGAAGTCACTTCTGTCTTGTGGTTGTTGCGGTGCACCTTCATGTACCGTATTATTTTGTCATCAGTCTAGTTTTTCGATGGTTCTCAACTGTAGTAATTGATAATAATAATAATAATAATAATAATAATAATAATAATAATAATAATAATAATAATAATAAAATCGTAACATATTATATTCATCTTCAAAATATTCATATAATGGAAAAATATTTAATAATTTATTCAAGTATATATTGGATTAGCATTGTAGATTTGTCGGTGTTATTTTTCTCTTTACAATCATTTGTGTTCTTGGTTGTTTGACTAGTCCATATCTAATAAATTTGATGGCGATAGTAAGCATATAGAGATGGTTCTTGATCACCTTTAATTAATATAGTTGTGTAGAGTATAACTTTGCAACATCTATTAAATTCATTCTGCCGCCAAAAAAAAGATATGAATGACTTGAACTAGAGAATGTTATTCGTATCATTGCAATGAAAAATGATCGAATATTTCAACAATTGCAAAAAAATATTTTTGAAAAATTGCAGAAAATTAACATTTTGAAACAAATATTTATATCAGGCGGATTAAAAACTCCTCACTCATAATTTATTAAAACAAATTTGCCCACAAAAGAAAAACATTGATTACATTATATTGAGAAAAAAATGAGAAATGGTATTAATTTCTTTGACATTTTTTTTTATCTATACAAACTTTTAATTCAAGGGATCTGATGCAGCACAGCATATTTTTCCGTCGTGCAGCCACGACAATATATATAGATAATAAATAGTATGTAAAATTAAACAAATAATATATGAAATTTACTTTTTAGAGACAATAAACCAGTATATACGTAAATAATAAAAATACTATATAGAAAAAATTATATGAAAAACGGAGAAAAAATGTATTTTGGTCAAATTATATTTGTGCAATTCATTTTATTCATTATTTCTTTTTTGGTTTGCTAGGAACAAGTAGGGACAGATTTGGCCCCATTACATCCACAAACAGACATTTCATCACATGCTAATCCTCATCTTATTAATAAGATTTTTTTTTGCAAATACCCTTATATTTCTGAATATTTAATATAAACTTCCTTACTTTTATTAATATTTTTAAAGAAATCCTAACTCTCCTGAATATTTGAAAAAAATAATAGTTGGAGTTTCCGGTAAAACAAAATAACTGTTATTAAAGAGAACTTATTTAGAAATACTTTTTTAACTTTGATACTTTATAGAGACTTTTTTTTTGAATTGTATATACTTTATAGAGACTTATAAAAAGGAATATAATAAATAGATATTTTGTAAAATATTCGGAAAAAATAGAGCCTTTTTGGAAAAGTTTCTCCTTATGCCTTCATTATTCTCTGACATGTCTTGTGCTTGATTGATTGGATGCTAATATCATGTTTCTTGCTTCTTAAGCTACTCTGTTTTGCCCTACGGGGTAAAAGTCGAAAAAAAAAGCTACTCTGTTTTTTTCCATCAATCCCTGTTTTTGTCTGGATTGAAATATAAAATACTGAATTATTATTATGTTCCCAAATCTTATAATTTCCTCCATTCCATTTTCAAAATCCTAAAACCCATCAATATATCAAAAAAAGGTTAAACTAAAAACCCCTTAACCAATTACGAAAATAAACAAAAACCGCGTAATGACTCACTGTCTAGAAAGCACTATGAAACATCAATACATTATTACTTTACTTTCCCACATCTTATTTACTCCATTCTATTTTCAACTTTCTCAAATCCATTTATTACAATAAAAAAAACCTAAAAACCCCTTTAACACAAAGCACGCGTGCGAGCTCATGACCAGTGAAAATCAGCCACGTGTCCGACAGAGGGACACTACACGTACACGTACCACATCAACACTGTGGATGACGTCAGCGTATGAGCTGTCACGGGATCCCCTGTCTTCTTTACTTTTGGTTTTTTGGTGGGTTTTACTTTTTGCTTTATTCTTCTGAGCATGTTGGTGAGAGTTAGTAATTCTCTCTTTTTTTTTTAATATAGATTTTCTTGATTAAATTTTCTTTTGATATGTTGAGGCAAATAATTATACTTTCTGTTTTATCTCAAGGATATTGGGTAAAATAATCTTCTGGAAAGAAAAATATTTGGATAATTTAACTGGTTTAGTGGTTTGTCTAATTTTTTTTTCCCACAAAATCAGATAATTTAACTGGTTTGTCAAATTCAATCAAATCTGAGATATTTTAACTAATGTTTAGTCTGACAATCAAAACATATATACGAAAGTAAGTAATAGTAGTATGCAAACTAACACAAAAATGTCAAACTTCTTTTGTTCTGTTTAATATTTGGATTCAACGCGACAAACAAATCCATTGTGATCTTAGATTCTTGAATCATGAAAACATAAACAAAACAAATAATCATAATTCTCTCTGACAATTGAGTAACTAAATTCATGTGGTGCATGTTAGCCCCGACTTTGTTTTTCTAGAGAATTTGCACAGGTACCCTCAGAATTTTGGCAAGGTGGTGGATGTGAATCGTGCTAATCTCTTTAATTATTTGACTGTTTCTTAATATATTTCTCTGTTTGCTTTGTTTGACTTGTGATTGAGATTTGTTAACTCATTCCCCTTTCTTACGGGCCTTTGTTGTTGACCTAAGTTATTTTGATCTTTTGCGGCATAACTGTGGGGCTAGATATGCAAGTAGTGTTTTTTTTTTTTTGGAGGAATACGCAATAGGCCTATTGTTGTTTGTATTACTAAAAACGTATGTGCAATAATTACCGGTAGTCTCGATAGAGTCCGAAGGTTACAATATTGACAGGACTAAATTTTAGGACCCGTAACTTAGATCCTATATCCTGCCTAACAATGTAACGCTACTTTTTTCTAACCATAGATATGCGAGTAGTGTTTATGTGAGGTTTAAGTATTATCACACTAAAAAATATGATATAATTATGTTATTTATATTACTATTGTTCATAGCGTATAGTTAAATTATACAAAGAATACCTAATGTATTAGGGATTGAAGTTGTTAGTTCTAAGAAAATAATTATTGAGTGACATATTATGTTTAGACTAGTTTTAAGTTAATGTTATAACAATGTTAAAACAATACGTACATAGAAATATTATTGTGTTCAATGATTTAACAATATAATTATATATACTAGAATACATGTACTTCTTTTTCTTTGAAGCAAGAATTTGCAATTTTTCTTTGCAAAAAAATGATGTTAGAGACGTCATGTGTACCTTTGCTACAAGTTTATGTTGATTCATTTTGCGACCGAATCAATATTCAAAGATGTTTCACTAATGTATGACATAGTTAATTTAATTTATTGATACAACAATGCCATCTTTTATTAAAAACTCATGTATTGTTTTAACATCTAAATACAAATTAAGTAGATAATATAAATTTACATATTTTTACAATCTTTAGTTTCCATACAAATATGAGATTGAATCTTATTAAAATCTAGATCACTTAACTCTTTAAGTTCAGTATATATCGTTTATTCATGTATAAATTCAACATGATATATCAGTTCATCACATTCTAACCAACCAAAATCATGGTGAGGTGGTCTTGTTAAATTTATTTAACTCTCACATAAAATAAAAATAACTCAATAAAAAGATGTTAGAGAAGCTTTTACAATATTCAGAATTTATTTGGGGGGTTTTTGAAAAAATCCCCAACAAATAACTATGTTGTGTGCCATCTAAGCAATGACTAGGCCAAGGCAAGGAACAATTGTAATGTCAAAATGAGTGTTCACCAACAGTGATAATTCCTGTGCAAGCCAATCAGAGAAGACCACGTAATAATACATCAGAAAATGATTGATTTTTGACAAGATCAACATAAATGCATGTCTTAATCATGCACCATATAATACCATTCATGCATGCTTGTATCTTTTTCTGTTATTTCTTATTCTTTACCATATTTCCACTTATAGCTGGCGTTTGATTGAAGAAACAACTATTCTGGCCTCTTGGTGAGTTTTTTTTTTTTGAAATAACGTTACAATATAAACGATTTACAAAAATAATATTGTTATGTTCAAGGAAATGAAAAAAAAAAAAAATTGAACCCTGATAATTTAGATGACATTTTTCACAAAAAAGTTATTTGTACATATTTGTTTTATTATAATTAACCCAATCCCTTTATTTTTCAACTCAATTTTGGTTAACTTAGTATGTCCAAACTGGGACGAACTTTATAATTTTATGCAATATCTACTGTCTCTATATAATATTTTTTCACGAAAATAAAATAAAATATCACGCTGCACGACGAGAATATTCTGACGTCCAGCACCAGGCCCCTAAATGATATTAGGGGATTTTGTAGGGTCTGGAGAGAAAAACTAAAAACAAAAAGAGACAAGCCTGTCTAATCGCCGCTCAAATCGCTGTGAGTTCATTGGTGGCATACTGTGTTTCCTGTTCGAATGTATCCATTGGGATCAGTTGGATTGTACAACAGTGGTGTTTTTTTAATACTTTACGCTATTGGTTATTTTCGTAACTTTTGTTTATTTCTTATCTAACAGTCAGAGATATATTAATATGTGTACAGGATATTATTAAAATGAATTTCATGTTGGTGTCATACAGTGCAAAAATGGACAGATTTTGACGAGGAGGAGTTTATTTGGTGGTTGTAAACACTTAACTAAAATTTGAGTAACTGAGTTCACTATCTCCTTTTTCTAAAAAAAAATTGAATTATGCTTTTTGAACAGTGAAAAGAGTGAATACTGAAAGCAGCTTGTTTTTTTTTTTATCCTTCTATGCTTCTAAGGACATTTTGAGAGAGAAAAGAAAAATAAGAAAGAGAGAAAACAAATATTTACAAAACACACACACCAATACACACACCACTTGTCTTCCTTTTTTTGGGGGTATCTTGTAGTGTGCAGATTCCACTTTTTGTCTGTGCACACACTACTCTACAGAGGCACCACTTTTTGTCTGTGCACACACTACTCTACAGAGGCAGAGAGAGATAGGAAGAGAGAGAGAGAGAGAGAGAGAGGAGAATGAATGAAGATTTTTGAGTAGAAAAGGTATGATGTTTTACCTCTTTTTGGTATTGTATTTGGGTTTGTTGTGATTGTTTGGTTTGATTAAGTGCATTTTGTGGAGTTGGGTTTGAGCTTTAGGGTTGTGATTTGGGAATTGGGGCTCAGAGATTTTGTGTCTCGGTTATTCTCTGTTGGAATTGGGTTTTGGGTAGTCTGTTTCTAGTTTGGAAAAGGTTCTTAATCGGATTAATTTGAAATTTGAGCTTGTTTTTTTTCTTCAATATGGTTTGCAATGTTGGAACTTTGTCTGCATTTGTTGATTTAATTTGAATTCAACCTTGTATTGACTCCAAATTGGTGCATCAATTTCAGATATATGGATAAAGAGGCAATTTTTGCTCCTTAAAATGAATCAATTTCATCTCACAAGGTAATTATCTCGCTATTTTCTACTATCTCAGTCTCCAATTTACACTTTTTGGTTGAGAGAACTAATAACGTTTTTCTTTTGTCCAAAAAGGGCAGTCTTTTTCCCCTACATTCCTTATCCAATTTGCAATAGTTTTCATGGAGAAATTTTGAGCTAATATTCTCACATTTTCCCAACTCTCACCTCTCTCAATCATTCACCTACAAAACAACCCCAACAATTTCATATCACTCCAACTGCAAATTACAATCATTCATTCCTAAATTCAAGCTCATATCTTTCTCTTCACTAACATACTCTTTTTCTTCTTCACAGCAATCAATAAACACCAAAAACACCCCCCAAATCCCCCCTTTCTCTCTCCAAAAATGATAACCTTCATGGAATCAATCAAAGACCCACCACCAAACCAACAATCCTCCTCACAAAACTCCATCGACCCTCAATTATGGCACGCCTGCGCAGGCAGCATGGTCCAAATGCCGTCCCTACACTCCAAAGTCTACTACTTCCCACAAGGCCACTTCGAACACTCCCTCCTCAACCACTCCCACGCCGCCACCTGTCCGCGCATCCCTCCCCTCATCCTCTGCCACCTGTCCGCCATCCACTACCTCGCCGACCCCGACTCCGACGAAGTCTTCGCCAAACTCCTCCTCTCCCCCCTCTCCTCCGACCCCGATTATAACTCCCCGTTGGAAAATGACCAAAGTACCCTTTTGCCGGCTGTCCAAGATTCCGAAAAGCCCGCGTCATTCGCTAAAACCCTAACCCAATCTGACGCAAACAACGGAGGCGGATTCTCTGTCCCCAGATACTGTGCGGAAACGATCTTCCCGCGTTTGGACTACACGGCGGATCCGCCGGTCCAAACGGTCTTAGCCAAAGATGTGCATGGAACCGTGTGGAAGTTCCGGCACATATACCGAGGCACACCGAGACGGCACTTGTTGACCACGGGTTGGAGCACGTTTGTGAACCACAAGAAGTTGGTCGCGGGGGACTCGATTGTTTTCTTGCGGGCAGAGAACGGGGAGCTTTGCGTGGGAATTAGGAGAGCGAAACGAGGTGGGTTTGGAGGAGGGTTTGGGGGAGGAGGGGAGATGCAAGGGTGGGGTGGGTATGGGGGCGGTGGGTTTAATATGTTTCTTAGAGAAGATGAAGGTAAAATTCATTTATTTAATTTTTTTTTTTAATTTTGTGACAATGATAATATATTTTTAACATAGTTGAGCGCGTTATAGCACGAAACGCTACGCGTAGGCGGCTAAACGTTGCACACTGTGGTTTTATTTCCGCTATATCTTTTTAACTCTAAATAGCCTAATTTGGGCTATAAAAAATAAGATGTTTGAATCTTAGAACTTATTTAATGAAAAATAATGTAATTAAGATATTTTCTCATTAAAAATAAGCCAAACAATCACTCTCCTTTTACAAAAAAAAGAAAAATACTTACTCGGATGATACTTAACAATATCATTGGCTACAAATTATTACATGCGCTATATCGTCTGCTATAACATTCGGTAAACGCAATTCGCTACAAAAAGAACCAGAACGCTACAAACCGCTAAACGCTATTTGCAACCTTGAGTTTTAATGATGAAAATAACACAAATAATAGCATTATGATCATATAGAGTAATAATACTAGTGGTAATAATGTAGTAATATAATAATAACATAATAACAATAAATAAATAACTAAAAAAAATATATGTATGACAATTAATTAGATATTATTTTTAAAATTTTGTAATATGAAAATGATACAAATGATTTAATTGTAGTAATCTAAAGTAGTAGTAGTAGTAGTAATAATAATAATAATAATAATAATAATAATAATAATAATAATAATAATAATAATAATAATAATAATAATAATAATAATAATAATAATAATAATAATAATAATAATAATAATAATAATAATAATAATAATAATAATAATAATAATAATAATAATAATAATAATAATAATAATAATAATAATAATAATAATAATAATAATAATAATAATAATAATAATAATAATAATAATAATAATAATAATAATAATAATAATAATAATAATAATAATAATAATAATAATAATAATAATAATAATAATAATAATAATAATAATAATAATAATAATAATAATAATAATAATAATAATAATAATAATAATAATAATAATAATAATAATAATAATAATAATAATAATAATAATAATAATAATAATAATAATAATAATAATAATAATAATAATAATAATAATAATAATAATAATAATAATAATAATAATAATAATAATAATAATAATAATAATAATAATAATAATAATAATAATAATAATAATAATAATAATAATAATAATAATAAATTATTATTGTTGAAATAATAATAAAATTATTTATTTATTTATTTACAACAGGATCGAAGCACCTAGCAAAGCCGAACATAACCACCTCGCTCAAATCTAAACTCCGAGCCGAATCCGTGATCGAATCGGCCCGACTCGCCGGCGAAGGTCGTCCGTTTGAGGTGATATACTACCCGCGTGCGAGCACGCCGGAGTTCTGCGTGCGCGCAGGCTCCGTGCGCATGTCCATGCGCACCCGCTGGGCCCCTGGCATGCGCTTCAAGATGGCCTTTGAGACCGAGGATTCGAGCCGGATTAGCTGGTTCATGGGGACTGTTAGTGGCGTGCAGGTCGCGGATCCGGCGAACTGGCCCAATTCGCCTTGGAGGCTCTTGCAGGTGATTGTTTATTTTATGTGGAAGAATTTTTATATTCCCTTTTGGAAACTCTTAATATTGAATTCATTCTTTTCGATCTCTGTTATCATGCTTTTGGAATGGTGAATTTGACAGATTGCCAGTTCAACTTGATATTTTTAGATTTTTGAAGGATAAATTTGATAGATTTTGCGTTTTGATGGAACGGACTAACTTGATTTTTGCTGTTACCAAAGGAAATTTTGATATTATAAGCTTTTGAAAGGATACATTTCAAAATACAAAACCACAAACAATTTTGATGCAATCATCCTTATTTAACGCAAAATCCAATTCAATTTTCAGGTAAATTGGGACGAGCCAGATCTCCTCCAAAACGTGAAGCGCGTGAGCCCATGGCTCGTCGAACTCGTCTCCAACATCCCATCCATCCACCTGGCCCCCTTTTCCCCTCCGCGCAAAAAACTCTGCATCCCCTCCATGTCCCCGTCGGACTTCCCTCTCCACTCCCCCTTCAACTCCTTCCCTCCGTTCCTCCCCCACCACCACCACCAACAACAACCTCCCGTGCTTAGCATACAGGGAGCCAGGCATCACGCTCGTTTCGCGTTCTCACCCCCCTATCACCAGTCTGTAAGGCCGCCTTGCATCGAGAACCGTGCGAAGCGGGAGAATATTTCGTGTTTTTTGACGATCAGCACCCCGGAAAGGCTAGAGAAGGACCAGGGCGGGAAGAAGCCGCATCTGATGCTTTTCGGGAAGAGGATTCTGACCGAGAAGCAGATATGTTCTGCTGAGGAGCAGGAGACGGCTGGCGTGAAGGAGAAGGAATTAGGGTTAGGCTTAGGGTTAGGGTTTGAGACCGGGCATTGTAAGGTGTTCATGGAGTCCGAGGATGTGGGGAGGACTTTGGACTTGTCGGGTTTCGGGTCGTATGAGGAGTTGTATGGAAGGCTTTCAGATATGTTTGGAGTGGATAAGGAGGAGCTCATGCGCCACGTGTCGTATCGTGATTCGTCCGGTGCGGTTAAGCAAACCGGCGATGAGCCTTTCAGGTGAGTCATTGTGTTTTATATTTTATTATATAATTTGTTTATTTTTGTTTAATCTGGTAAGGTAATGAAGAATTAGTGTACTTGGTGGAAACTAATTTTTTTGTTGTTTTTTTAGTGAGTTTATGAAATCTGCAAGACGGCTGACAATACTGGCTGACACGGGAGGTGAGAACTTAGAGAGGTAGATGGAAATAAAGACAGGACTTGTTTTTTATTATATGTTGTTTACGTTACACATTGTGTTGTTTGTTATTTATTTATTTTCTAGCGTTTTGACATTTAGTGTGTTGATTTTGAATTCTAGTTTTTCCCTAGATTTATTTGTATTGGAACTTATTCTTATTTCTATATCTTGTTTGAACAAGTTAAAATTGTAGTACTGTTGTTTGTGTGAATTTGAACTTGTGAATTTGAACTTCGATTTGAAATGTGGATTTATGTGAACTTGATTTGTGGATTTATTTGAACCTGACTTATCTGTCTGTATACAAAATTGTGCAGGATTCTTATTTGTGGTTCTAGAAAATATAATAATCATTCATCCTTTGATAATTTCTTCTGAATTTTTGTGATCATAATGTGGAGAATGAGACTTTATACAAAAGAATTTATGTATACAATTATAAATATTTCATCTGGAAATTTAACAAGAGTCAAAATGTTTTGGTAAGGTATAAGAAAGTCAAAAGAAATAGAACAAAAAAATGGCATATATTGTGGCATGACACACTGTCCCATATGAAGAAAAATAAATGGTTGCACGTGTGAGGTAAGATCAGATAATCACCTACTGAATGTTTGACTATCTTCGTAACAAAAAAAATAATGGTTTTGATTTGTTTTGTTTTAGTTTTACTATAGATAATAAAATTTGTCCTATAAATTTTGTGGTATGCAAGAAACTACATACGCTCTTCATTGTGATTAGTCGATTTCATTTGATATAACGTGATTTAATTATTTTTATGAATTTAAGTAGTAGTATTAGATAAAAAATGATAATATTGTAATGTATTTGTAAAGAAAATTATAGAAATATAAATCCTTGGTTTTAGTGATTTGAAAGAGTATGTTGCTTCCAACATTGCACAAACTGTCAGACACATCTAACAAAAAAAATATGTCAATTAAACAAAATAATTTTTTAATTATTATTTAGTTATAGATCCAAAGCCCATTGAGAGATGCAAAAATATAAAACGGAAAAAAAAAGAACATGTAAATGCCTTCCCAAATGTACTCTACATTTTCTCCGGCCATTATAAACTAAAAAGGTTCTTAAATTGGAATTAAAAAACCACAATCAGTCAGACAATTGCAATTGAGAGTCTCAGACAACATCATATAATGAGGCAACAAGAATAATAAATTAGCAAAAAAAAATCTTTTTGATAAACCGAAACATTCAAAAAAATTGACTGATAATACCATATGATAGGAACTAGGAAGTTTTGATTCAAATTTCACAAGCCTCCATTTAATTTGAATTTTTTTGAAAATGTACAAAAAAAATTCTAAAACAGACTATTTACATTTGCTGAAAATTTAGAGCAATTGATTACCTAATTACTGAATTGAATATACTTATGTTATATAAAATACAATTTGTGCTAGTACATGATGTGAATAAAGTGGGACATTTATCATTACTGAGAGCTTCAAGAGATGATGATGTCACCGGTACCAAATCCAAAAGAACCGGTATTTGACTTCCCTCCAGCAGCCAAATGCGCCGTCTCTTTTGCCCTTGTGTTGTGTCCAATAATTTTAATTATATACATTTTGTTGAAACTAACACAAGTATTTTATTCAATTAATATTTCTTGGGATCTTGATCTCGTGTTGTGTTTAGCTGATCATGTTTGGTTTGAATTGGCTGTCTCATATATTTCTCTCAGACAATTCTTTTTAAATATATAACATAGTTTTTTTATAAATTTAATTGAGAAAAAAACTTAAAAGATGGAATACTGAAAGAATGTCACATCCTTTCTGAATGATGGACCTGAATTAATACTTGAGAAAAAAATTTAAAAAAACTTAACAGTTTGTCCACATGCTTTGAACAAATTTCAGAGAAATTAATACATTTATGCTGGACCAGAATTAAGGTACTAAGATTTGAGACTAAGACTAATAAACCATCCTTTCTAAATAAGAGAGTTTTAATGAAGATGAAGAATTGAAAGGACTATTGGCTACCAGCTCAAATCCTGCGGTCAGGAGCAATTCCCAGAATTAAAATCTCAGTTTATGAGCAAACCAGGATCTCAAATCTTTGGAATATACAAGCAAATCTGATACTTTAAATCTCGGTTGATACTAAACTTTAGATCCTATAAAATCGCCCAAAGATCTTGTTAGGCCTAATTAGTTATGACCAAATCCCAGAATTGAAATCTCAGTTTATGAGCAAACCGGAATCTCAAATCTTTGGTTATACAAGCAAATCAGATATTTTAAATCTGGGTTATCATTAAACTTTAGATCCTATAAAATGGCCCAAAGATCTTGCTATGCCTAATTAGTTATTTTTATTTGTTTATATTTTAAACAAAGCAGCCCAGCCCAACGTAAGATTAAACTTTTCTTTAACTTTTCCCAGACCAATCTACATTTTGGTCCATAATGATAAAACAAATCTTTGTTCATGAATATTCTGTTTTATTTGTGTTTCGTAAACTCTTCTCTTCCAAACAGAAACGAAGCGAGCTACCTAGCATTTAGTTTTACCAACCCTCATGGCAGGTTCGTTCTTTTTAATTGAATGCTATGTGAAATGGATGAGAGAATATTTGTTAATTTCGTAATTCTTAGTGGTTGATTGATATTCATAATCTGCACTGGTAAATGAGAAAAATCAGTTGGTATAAAAATCTTAGGAAATTTTTGGTTATCCTGAAAAACAATTTGCATTTTGGAGATGATTTTCAGAAGTCTAGTGCAAATTTTTTTCCTTAATATTTTAAAACAATCAGCCCAACCTAATTTACATTTTTTCTTCAAATTTCAACAACAAATCGGCCCAGATCAATTTACAATTTGATCCACAAATAATAATAAAAAAAAAGTCTTTATTCAATTTGTTCATTTCCCCTTGTTAGTTCTGCTCTTTTTTTCAACGAGAAGCTTAAACGAAGTGAGCTACTTTACTGGTTCGTTTTTTTCACTCCAGTCCAATTTCATGGTTCCACTCGTAATTTAGATTTCTGAATTTAGTCCTTTTTTGC
Source organism: Juncus inflexus (assembly GCA_024447665.1). NCBI lineage: Eukaryota > Viridiplantae > Streptophyta > Magnoliopsida > Poales > Juncaceae > Juncus > Juncus inflexus. The sequence goes on along the minus strand of JAJHPC010000013.1, from coordinate 10,162,015 downwards.
TCTGGATATTTAGTCTGATGGATAAAGGGGTTTTGTTACTTTCGGTTTTACTGTTTGTTTCTATTCATATTCAAGGCTGAGAAATGAGAAAAAGAATTAGGTACACAAATTTCAGGAATTTTTTGGTGTGGATGTGGAATAAGCAAGAGTAATGATTAAAACAATTAGTCCAATTGAACATAAATTTAACAAAATTAGAGTAAAGACTTAATCCAGTTATTTCATCTGGATTTGAGATTGTGCAATTCGGGTGAGTTAAAGACTTTCTAGAGGCTTATGTGGTATTTTGAAATTTCTGAGGGTTATATGTGAAATTATAACTTATTTTCTTTTTATATATACAGATTGGCATCAACACCAGCTATGTTTAATACTATGCTTACTCAAGATGAATCCAATCTTTGCCCTGCTGATGGTTTCTATTATGATTCCTTCTTTTTTCTCTGCAGTTTATTTCCGCCTAGGGATCCGACTTTTCTCTCGATGGCTTTCCTTCTCTAGACGACTTGGTGAATAATCTCTCTTTGAGAGTGACAATAACAAAAACGCCCTTATTCTCTTCTCTTCCCTTCCCTCTATTCTCAGTGGTGGATCTTGGTGCACGCTTGATGTATGCAAATTTTTGTTGTTGTGCTAGTAGTGTTACACCCCGATTCCAATTTCGACCCGAAATGTAACGGTCGTATATCCCGAAAGATATACGACACTAAAAATTGTATTACAACGGAAAAATACAAGGAATATAAATAAATCATGTATCTACAAATTTATTTATTACATAAATTTCTTATATTTATTTTATTTTCTCGATATGACAACGCTCAACCCGGTACTCCCGAATAACTAAACCTGAAATCCGGGGAAAATAGAAAAAAGGGGGGTGAGCAGAACAACTCAGTAAGAGTATGTTTCGTATACGTTAAAAATAATATTAATTTTAGTAAATAAATAATTGAATAACTCATAATAAATATAACTATATTTAAAATCATATACATTGGGATATTGATTTATTATTCCATTTCACGCATACACATTAGATCATGCTCCATGGCATCGAGTACGCGCACAGATACAAGTCTTTTCGATCTCGTTATTGAGTGAATCGGCAGCCCTAACTTCCACCTACTAAGTACGGCCTATCACCTATCACAAATCAGCGGCCTTGGCTTCCACCTACCAAGTACGGCTGTAGTGACATTAACTATATTTCACTTTTCATTCACATATTACTTCATATCCCATAAAATACTTCTCAAAAATTATATATTATATTCGAAATGTTTTATACAACAATCAAAATATTCTATTTTTATATTTACTAAGATATTATGTATGAGCAATATAAGCTCAAATAAAAATATACTATTATTAATAATTATGAAAGTCAAAATAGTTTAAAAATACGAGAGAAAAATCTCTTACCTTTGAATCAACACGAATAATTAATCGACCTTTCAGAACTGATCCGACACTTCGAATTTTAGGTCCGACATATCCTCACTGAAATCTAGTATTTTCATGAATTCTTAATTATGGCCTAATTATATGGAACAAGATATTTTCTTGCAAAATAATTGAGGTAGAAAAGTGGAGACCAGAGAAGGAATAAAATAGAAGGATGGTGATGATTAGAGAACTTATAACTTGCTATTGGTTCGCATGAACCAATTCCTTTTCATTCCATTGGTTCACATAAACCGTGATCAACAAGGAAAATAAAAATGGAGGAGGGATGAAATCACGCGAGGTGTGTAGTTTATTTGGCTTTTGTTTATTATTTGAACAAATGGAAATGGGTGAATTGAACAGGAAGGAGATGGATGAATGGAGGCAATATATAGATTGAGATAAGAGGTTGAGAGTTTCCAAAATTAATTTCATGCGTAACAGATTTTAGTGGGGATTGAAGGGGTAATGGAAATTAAGAGAGTTCAATGGAAAAGAAAACTAATTTCAGACATTTTATATTCTAGTCCCTCAATTATAGAAAATTTCATTTATAAAATATTTTCATAAAAAGCAAAATCTTAATAAATTATTTATCTTTAAAAAAAATATAAAAGTTACTATATCAGTTTAATTACGAAAAATAACCCAGAACCAAATTTTCAAAATTTCAGGATATAACAAGCAGCCTCTCAATTTGGAAGCACAGTTGCATCCTTTAAGAAAGTTTATTTTAGCGAGCACAGAAATGGAAGGTAATTTTGCAAAAATTATTTTCAAAACATAATTAATCTTGAATCTTGTTCTTACAAAAAATTAATCGATCCCAAAGTATGTGTTTTGTAATTTACTGTCCATACATGCAATAAATATGTTATGCTACTTGTGCAGACCTCTGCTTCATAACCTGTTTACACAAAATAAATATTAAATAGACTAATTTATTTATTTGTTGTACTTTTTTTGTAGTGATATTTGTGGAGTAGAATCCTTCTAAAACAGAAAATCCATCACACTTACTCTAAAGCATTAATTGAAAATCCATCACACTTACAATATATTAAAGTACTCTTTTTTTTAAACATTTGCTTTTAGCAAAGAAAATTGTTTAAAAATGAAACAACACAAATTATTAATTTTATTAAACACAATCCCAAATACAAACCCCATCAATGTCAGAAAACAAGTTCCACACAGAGGCAAAATAATATTACATCGGAAATTGCTAACAAGCAAAAATATACAAAAAACAACACAAACAATTGACTTATTGAATTAAAATGCAGAAAAAGGAAGAAAGAGATGAAGAATATTAAATATACTAATACTGGATGGTTGGAACATGCTGGATTTTCTGCCATTCATCTCCTGTGTGGTTTTCGAGTTTGCTTTTTAACGCATCTGACATTTCAATCAGCCTCAACTCTTGAAGGGTTTTTACATGGTATAAGTCAGGAAGAGCGGGTAAGTTTTTGCAATCATCTATTGTAAGGGTTTTAAGCAGAGGCATGGCTTCTTTCTCCACCTTCCACTGCTTTAGGTCAGCCACATTCCAAATGGTCAGTTCTTGCAATTGAGGAAAACCTCCAGCTGAGCAAAGCATCTCCTCTATATTTTTAATCCCTGCCAGATAAAGCGACTTGAGGTACGGTAAATTCTCTAGCTTTGGCATTGGATCTTTATCAGACCAAATAAACAGTAACTCGAGTCTAATTAATTTTGGTGGCATTTCAACAGTATCTAAGAAAAATCTGTTTAAATACAGAGGTTCACCATTAGATCCAGATAAAACGAACGATTGCAAGTTTTGGTAACTTGGAGAGGTTCTAAGATCAACAATCTCTGTCGGAATGCGATCGCCTTTTATAAAGAGTGATACGAGGTAATTCAATGTGCCTAATAAGATAATAATTATATTCCAATTTGGCATCACAATACTTCCATTTTCTTCTTTATCAAAATAACAAAGCCGCAGAGTCCTAAGACTTGGGAGATGGGGCAATCCGTCTCTCCATGATTCTGGAACGGTGATGTTTTCAAGGGTTTGTCTACTTTTTTCCTATATTTGTTTTTGTTGGAATTCATTGTTATTTATGTTTCTTCTATGGACCAACTGAATTTGTAGTACTATTGTTTGTGTGAATTTGAACTTCAATTCCAATTGTGGATTTAATGTGAACTTGAATTTGAATTGTGGATTTACTTGCACAACAACTGAAAATATGGTTCAATCCTTAGGAAAAATTCAAATATGGTTTTTTATTAAACCACTTAGTTTTGTGCAGATTTTCATCTTAATCTGTAAGTCTATATACAGCAAAATTGTTAGTTTTGTGCATATTTTTATCTTAATCTATCTGTATACAAAATTGTGCAGGATTCTTATTTGCGGTTCTAGAAAATATAATTATCGTTCATCCTTTGATAATTTATTCTGAATGTTATGTATGACTCTAAATCTCTCAATAATCTATTTCCTATTTGGTAATATTATTTAGGGAATGATTAGGCTATGGAAATAAATATTTAGGAAATATTTAAACAATGGAAGGAGGTGGATTATTTCCATCATTGCATTGTATTTTAGGTAATTGTATCTTTAATTTAAGCAATGTATTTTGATAATTAGTGTGGCTCTCTCCTATATAAAGAGGCATATAGCTATTGTAATTGTATCCCAATTCTTACAATGTAGTCTCCAATTGAATAAACGATTTCTTTCTTCTTCTCTAGTTATTATTTCTCTCATGAGTTTTCTTACTATACATCAATATTTTCCCCATTACCCTAACACTGAATTTTTGTGATCATAATGTGGAGAATGAGACTTTATTTCATCTGGAAATTTAACAAGAGTCAAAATGTTTTGGTAAGGTATAAGAAAGTCAAAAGAAATAGAACAAAAAAATGGCATATATTGTGGCATGACACACTGTCCCATATGAAGAAAAATAAATGGTTGCACGTGTGAGGTAAGATCAGATAATCACCTACTGAATGTTTGACGATCTTTGTCACAAAAAAATAATGGTTTTGTTTTGTTTTGTTTTAGTTTTACTATAGATAATAAAATTTGTCATATAAATTTTGTGGTATGCAAGAAACTACATACGCTCTTCATTGTGATTAGGGTTAGGGTTAGGTTTTGAGACCGGGCATTGTAAGGTGTTCATGGAGTTCGAGGATGTGGGAAGGACTTTGGACTTGTCGGGTTTCGGATCGTATGAGGAGTTGTATGGAAGGCTTTCGGATATGTTTAGGGTTGAGGAGGAGGAGCTCATGAGCCACGTGTCGTATCGTGATTCGTCCGGAGCGGTTAAGCAGACTGGTGATGAGCCTTTCAGGTTAGTCATTGTGTTCAACTTTATATTATATAATTTGTTTTTGCTTAATTTGGGATGGTAGTGAAGAAATTTAGTGGAAACTAATTTTTTGTCGTTTTTTAGTGAGTTTATGAATTCTGCAAGAAGGTTGATAATACTGGTTGACACGGGAAGTGAGAACTTAGAGAGGTAGTGATGGAAATAAAATGAGGAGTTATTTTATTATATGTTGTTTACATTATGTTGTTTATTTTCTATACATTGTGCTGTTTGTTTTGTTTATGTTCTAGTGTTTGACTTGTAGTGTGTTGATTTTGGATTCTAGTTTTTCCCTAGATTTATTTGTATTGGAGAACTCAATTGTTATTTATGTTTCTTGTATGAACAAGTTAAATTTGGAGTACTATTATCTGTGTGAATTTGAACTTCGCATTGTAATGTGGATTTATGTGAACTTGAATTTCTGTTTGTGGATTTATATGAACCTGAAATTATGTTTTCCTTGGACAAAGAACTGAAAATATGATTCAATCCTTAAAAATTTTTTTGGCTTAAACTACTCTTCGTTTTGTACATATTTTCATCTTAATATGCCTCTATAGAAAATTGCGCAGAATCAATTCATCCTTTCATAGTCAATTCTGAAATTATTTGTAATCATAAGAAAAACTTATGAGATATCATACAAAAGAATTTGTTTGTTTGAATATTGTATCTACAAATTTAACAAGAGTCAAAATGTGTTGGCGAGGTATAAGAAAGTCAAGAGAAATAAAACAAAAAAATGGCATATATTGTGGCATGACACACTGTCCCATATAAAGAAAAATAAATGGTTGCACGTGTGAGGTAAGATCGGATTGTCACCTACGGGATGTTTGACTATCTTTGTACCAAAAAATTACTGGTTTTTGTTTTAGTTTCACTAAAGATGATAAATTTGTCCTATAAATTTTGTGGTCTCCAAGAAACAAATTACATACGTTCTTTATTGTGACTAGTCGATTTCATTTAATATTACTTGATTTAATTATTTTATGAATTTAAGTAGTTGTGTTAGATAAAAAAAAATGATAATATCGTAATGTATTTGTAAAGAAAATTATAGAAATATAAATCCTTGGTTTAGTGATTTGAAAGAGTATGTTGCTTCCAACATTGCATAAATTGTCAGACACATCTAACAAAAAAATATATGTCAATTATACAAAATAATTTTTTAATTATTATTTAGTTATAGATCCAAAGCCCACTGAGAGATGCAAAAAAAAAAAAAAAGAACTTGTAAATGCCTTCCCAAATGTACTCTACAGTTTTTCCAGCCATTATAAACTACAAAGATTATTAAATTGGAATTAAAAAACCACAATCAGTCAGACAATTGCAATTGAGAGTCTGAGACAACATCATATAATGAGGTAAGAAGAATAATAAATTAGCAAAAAAAATCTTTTTGATCAACCGGAACATTCAAAAAAATTGACTGATAATACCATATGATAGGAACTAAGAAGTTTTGATTCAAATTTCACAAGCCTCCATTAAATTTGAATTTAATGAAGACGTACAAAAATAAAATAAAAAATAAATAAAACAGACTATTTACATTAGCTGAAAATTTGGAGCAATTGATTACCTTACTGATTGAATATACTTATGTTATATAAAATACAATTTGTGCTAGTACATGATGTGAATAAAGTGGGACATTTATCATTACTAAGAGCTTCAAGAGATGATGATGTCACTGGTACCAAATCCAAAAAGAACCGGTATTTGACTCCGCTCCAGCAGCCAAATGCGCCGTCTCTTTTGTCCTTGTGTTGTGTCCAATAATTTTAATTTATATACATTTTGTTGAAACTAACACAAGTATTTTATTCAATTAATATTTGTTGGGATCTTGATCATGTTTGGTTTGAATTAGCTGTCTCATATATTTCTCTTAGACAATTTTTTTTTTTGAATATATAGTTTACATATTTTTTTTATAAATTTCATTGAGAAAAAAACTTAAAAGATGGAATACTGAAAGATTATCACTTCGGCTATTTCCTCAAACAGTTTGTCCACATCGAACATCTTTGAACAAATTTCAGAGAAATTAACACATTTATGCTGGGCCTGGATTAAGGTACGGGAATTTTAGACTAAACCTAATAAACCAACTTTTCTTAATGAAAGAAGTATAATAGAGATGAAGAATTGAAAAGGACTATTGGCTACCAGCTCAAAATCTGCGGTTATGAGCAAATCCCGGAATTGAAATCTCAGTTTATGAGCAAACCGAGATCTCAATTCTTTGGATATACAAGCAAATCTGATATTTTAAATCTCGGTTGATATTAAACTTTAGAAGATCCTATAAAATGGTCCAGAGATATTAGGCCTAATTAGTTACTTTTTTGTTTGTTTAAATCGTAAACAAAGCAGCCCAACGTAAGATTAAGCTTTTCTTTAACTTTCAATATTAAAATGGTTTATGGCCCAGACCAATCCACATTTTGGTCCATAATGATAAAAAATCTTTGTTCATGCATATTTCGATTTTATTTGCGTTTGCTAAACTCTTCTCTTCCAAACAGGAAGGAAACGAAGCAAGCTACCTAACATTTATCAATCCTCATGCTCAAAGGTTCGTTCTTTTTAATTGAATACTATGTGAAATGGATTAGAGAATAATTTCGTAATTCTTAGTGGTTGATATTCATAACCTCCACTGGAAAATGAGAAAAAATCGTTAGGTATAAAAATCTTAGGAAATTTTTGGTGGGCAATGAGCAAAATTTGAGTAAAGATTACAAATTTATAGTGCAGTTGAGCAGAGAGTAATAACCCATCTATTGTTTGTTTAGAATTAGGAATAAGAAATTGAAGCATAAGTTGGGGTTAATTGAGGACTAGTTGGGCTATGTGCACAAATGACCAAAGATACTTGGAAATTTTCATATTAAAGACTTAATTCAGTTGTTTCATCTGATCTATCGATAAATCAAGCAAAATCACTTATTCTCATCTTAACTTGCTTGACACACTGCATGGTACCAAATATCAGCTGAATTAATCAATTAGAGCTTCAATTAACCAAAAAAGTAGCAAAAATAGAATATTATAAAGTAAAAGCTAACAATACGATCACAAAGAACTTATTACATTTCGAAAATTCATGCAGATATGTCCAACAAGATTCTACAAAATGCTTTTCTGGCCAACCAGACCAGGCAAAACACGAAATAATCACACAACATCAAAATCCGTGCAGTCAAATAATTACACGCCACCTGTCCTTTTAAAAGCAACAGCCAGACATTTTTGCAAAAATCAAAACAAGAAATATTTTTTGCAGTGGTATGTAATTTGAGCTTCCATTATGTAGGACTTTCATTCTAAATGAATGCTTTAACCATTTTCTTGATATTGATATATTAATTAATTAATTAATTTATTTATTTTACCTCTAGTGATTCATATATGTACATAACTTTTTTGTTGTTGTACTTGCAGCCTCTCAATTTGAAAGCACAACCTCTCATGGAAAACGTCGATTTTTTCTCAAGCTCCAAAATGGAAGCTAATTTTGTAAAATTTATTTTCAAAAATCTTAAATCTTGTTCTTAGAAAAAAATAATTGATCTTATAATCATGTATTTCGATAAATTACTTTCCATATATGTAAGAAATTTGTTATGTAAATAAAAAAAAAATAAAAAAACTGTTTTGTAGACCTCTTTTTCATAACATACCTGCACAAAAAAAAATATTAAATACACTGATTTATTTATTTGTCTTACTTTTTTGTTGTGATATTTGTGGAGTAGCAGTTGAGGGGATGGAGGGCGAAAACGTAAAATTTGACCAAACTAGCTACTGAAACAATAACATCAGCTTTTGCAGGCTTAATCTATATTAAAGTTATAAATATATTCATCCTTCTAAAACTCAAAATCCATCATACTTCCTCCATATTAAAGTTTTTTTTTATATTAGCATTTAGCAAGAAAATGGTTTAAAAAGAAACAACATAAATTATTAATTTTACTAAACAAAATCCCAAATACAAACCACCAGGAAACAAGTTTCACATAGAGCAAAACAATATTACATGCCAAATGACCAACAGACAAAAATATACAAAGAAGCAACACAAACAATTGACTTATTGAAATAAAATGCAGGAAAAGAAAGAAAGAGATGAAGAATATTAAATTAACTAATATTTGATGGTTGGAATATGCTGGATTTTTTGCCATTCCTCTCCTGTGCGGTCTTTGACCTTGCTTTCTAACACATCCATTTCAATCAGCCTCAACTCTTGAAGGGTTTTTACATGGTTCAAGCTAGGAAGAGTCGACAACCCTTTGCAATAAGCTATTATAAGGGTTTTAAGCTGAGGCATTGCTTCTTTCTCCACCTCCCAATGCTTTAGGTCATGCACATGCCAAATGCCCAGTTCTTGCAATTGAGGAAAACCTCCAGCAGAGCAAACCATCTCCTCTATATTTTCAATATATGACAGAAAAAGCGACTTGAGGAACAGTAATTTCTCTAGCTTTGGCATTGGATCTTTATCAAACCAAATATACCATAAACTAAGTTCAATTAAATTTCGCGGCAGTTCAACCGTATCTAAGAAAAACCTGGTTGAATACGGAGGTTTACTACCATGAGGTCCGCATAGAATCAATGTTTGCAAGTGTTGGTAACTGGGAGAGGTCTTGAAATCGGCAATCTCTGTCGGAATGCGATCACCTTCTATAACGAGTGATACGAGGTTATTCAATGTGCCTAATCAGGGGAGAACTATTTCCCAATCAGGCATCACTATGCTTTCATTTTCTCTTTTATCACAATAACTAAGCCTCAGAGTCCTAAGACTTGGGAGATGGGGCAATCCGTCTCTCCATGATTCTGGAACACGGACTCTTTCAAGGGTTTGTAAGCTCACTAGGTTCGCTGACGGCGGCGGTCTGGGCAACCACTCATCATTAAGTGTTACATGCCTTAGGGCCTGAATTCCCCACAAAGAACTTGGTATCTTCTCGATAATTGTATCCTCAATATCTATGGTTTGAAGATTTTGCAGACAGCCAATGGTTTCTGGCAATTCCTCTAACGCGGTTTTGTACAACCCAAGGTATCTTAGATGGGTCATGCTCTTCAACTCATCGGGCAGTTTCGTAAGATTAATACTGAACAGGAGTTCTAATACTCTAAGTAACGGATATCTAATCCCTATTCGAACTTCTCTATCAAAATTGAGGAAAGAACGAATATTAGGCATGGCTATGTTTTCAAAGTTTTGATTTTGGGACCCGACCTTATGGTTGTTATGGATTACTACCCTATGCGCTTTTTAAAAATCGGTTTGCGTGTTTTCTTTTTTGCATATTAAAAGAAAATCATTCTCCTCTGATTCACGAATTGCCAGGTCATGTAATAGATCATGAACCCGGAAAAAAAATATAGAACCATCAGCTTTCCTTTGGACAACTTGAACCAAGCTCCTGTTAATTGCACAGAAAAATAGATTGGTTAACCAAGCATATAAATATTTAATACAAGTAAAATTATTTATAATGTGTAATGTCAGTGAATAATAAACTGAATTTTGTGACATTATTTAATATAAGTGGCTCCTCTTCTCATTTATGATGCAAAGAACCATACCAAAATGGGGTTAGAAGAAGGGAGACGGTAAGAATCCTAGAAATGTTATGCTGGTGCAATAAAGGAGAAAGCAAATAATTGGAAATAATTTTTCAAAGAAAAGAATAAATGGACATAAAGAATATTGACAGAAAGGAAAAATGCCTCAGAGAAATTAAAACTATTGAATAATCACCATGCTTTCTAATCCCTCCAAGATGGTAGTTTTAAGGAACTTTCCGTGTGCAAAGAATCTAATGCGCATATTGAAGATGCCTTGAATATTATGTGAGGTATGAGTTCCTATATTTTTCCTATGAGTTTGACATTTTATGGCACCTTAATTATTTGGTGTTTTTATTAGGTTTTGACTCTTGATGGTATAGATATGTATTGCTGAAATTTTGGTTTACCATTGCAGTCATGGCTTACATATTCCTGAAGAATAAGTAACTTTATTCCTAAACCTAGGTTTGATAAATTGGTTGGAACCGACACAAATGAATTTGAAAATAGATTTGTGTATGTTTACATTTCTTGTCAGAGAAATGATGGATAATGAAAAATATGAAATTGTGTAAGAACTTACTAGAGGAATCTGACTTGAGGAAAGAAAACCAAATCAAAATTGCCAAATTGAATTGTCATAAGTAACGTGTAAACCGAAATGAACCTTACAGTTGAAGAAGTAAGCAAATTTTATTTATTGATTGGCCTACATAATTATGCAAAAAAAAAATACTAGTTATAAATTTTGACCACTATATTGCTGAAGATACAATAATTCCGGTAAATTGAGGGGTTAAAAAAGGGATGCCTTTGATTCTGGTAAATTGCATAGAAAAATAGATTGGTTAGCCAAGCATATAAATATTTAATACAAGTAAATTATTTATAATATACTCAATTTGTGACATTATTTATATAAGTTGCTCCACTTCTCATTTCTGATGCAAAGGATCATATCAAAATGGGGTTATAAAAGAGAAATGGGTTCTGATGCAAAGAATTCTATAAAAGGGCATGCTAGTGCAGCAAAGGAGAAAGCAGATAACTCCAAACTGAACAATATCAATGCATTCTAATCCCGCCAAACTGGCATATCGTCAAAGCACATAATTTCATTTTGAAGGAACGTTCCATGTGCAAAGAATCTCATGCACATATTAAAGATGCCTTGAATATTATTTGAGGTATGAGTTCATATATTTTTGTTATGAGTTTGATCTTTTATAATACCTTAAATATTTGGTATTTTTGTTTTGACTCTTAACGATACACATATCTTTTGCTGAAATTTTACAGGTTTGTATTGGTGAAGTTTTCGTAACCTTATTATGTATGGCTTATAAGTTCCAGGAAAAATTAATGAATTTATTTCTGACCCTAGGTTTGATAAATTGGTTCGAGTCGACGCAAATGAATTTGAAAATAGGTTTGTGTTTGTTTACAAGTTTTTTGTCAGATAAATGATGGATAATGACAGATACGAGCTTGTGAAAAAAACAATTTGGGTAATCTGACTTCAAAAAACAATTTGGGTAATCTGACTTCAAGGAAGAAAACCATATCAAACTTTTTCAGAACTGTCATGAGTAATGTGTAAATGAAATGAAGCTTACAGTTGAGGAATTAAGCAATTTTTATTAGTTGATTGGCCTACATGTTTATGCAAAAAAATACTAATTATAAATATTGGACACTATATTTCTCAATCTGTAACAATTCCAGTAAATGCAAATTGAGGGACTAAAAAAGGGATGCCTTTGAGGTGTTCATACATTTTTTTTTATGAGACAGATAAACTACTGTTAGTGTGCATTAAAGTACAGGAAATGGGCTTCTATTTTCTTTATTGAACTAGGTTTGAAAAAGATGTGATATATACTAACATATAGAAAACGAAAATTCAAAGTCCTGCTCCCAACTTTTCTTTTTACATTGTATATTTTCTATATAATTTAAAAAGAATCACTAATAGTCTTACAATTTAACCGAACAACTCTTAAAGATAGTCACAGGAAGATCATATTTTTTTAATCAAAGTCAATTGAATTGTAATTCAATAAAGAGAGAGAGTGACATATTCACAATAAGAAAATGTATTTGATTTTTAACTGTAGAATTGGTGTTCTCCTAAAGGTTTAAGTTTATTGTAACATAATAAGAGTTGTCTTCTGGAATTTTTCTTCCAGCCTGATGAAATTTAAAATATACAAATTAGAACTTTGAACTAAATGCATAGTTCGAGGAGACAAAAATGTGTTTCAATTTGAAACTTTCAATTATGTGGGTGTAGAACGTATCTAGTGCCAATTATTTTAAATTTTAATAATATCGTGTAATAATAAATTTATGAAAATGTTAACACCTTTGAGTGAGCTCCCCTAACCAATGTTCGGCTTCGTCCTCCAATATTCCTTTCTTGTTATGATCCATAAACCCTTCAGCAATCCACATCTTCAGCAAGGGTACCACTTCGATTTCATGGTCTTCTGGAAAGCAAGCTAGATAACGGAAGCAAGATTTAAGATAATATTCATGGTAACCACTATAGAGAATATTCATACAACTTTCATCATCTCGATACCAATCCAAATTTTTCTCCACTTGGGACCAATGAGCATGGTGTTTTTTATATAGTAGGCGACCTAACACAACAATTGTCAATGATAAACCACCACATCTACCGGCTAGCTTTCTTGCCACATCTTGTAGTTCATCTCAGAAATTTCCCAAAGGATGGGGAATTTGAAGAGCATTCTTTAGAAGAAGCTCTAAACTTTTCTTTTCCCCTAAAAACAGGAGTTTATATACACTACTAGAAGTTGCGAGATTTGCAACATCCAAATAACGGGTGGTGATTATTATTTTGCTTATGTTCCCATCATCGGGTAGAGCATCCTTGAGCAACTCGAAAACATCGTCTCTCCATACATCATCGAGGACAATCAAGTATGCCCTCTCTCTCAAACAATTGTTAAGTTTACTCAAATATACGCGCTCCTCCTCTACTTTATCTTTCCTATCACCGGTGACCTCCTCATACAACTTTTTCAAAACAGAAATGAGTTTGAATTCTTGAGAGATGGTTAGCCATACACGAAGATTAAAATATTGTTTTACCTCTGTGTTGTTATATATCTTTTTCGCAAGAGTTGTCTTGCCAAGACCGCCTGGACCCACAATGGAAACTACCCGCCGTGTTTGGGTATTTGCACAATCAGCCAGTGCATTTATAATTTTTTTCCGTTCAACCTCAAACCCGACAATTTCTTCGTTGTCAATATCGGGGACAAGAGGTTTCTGCTGAGGCCTTTCTTCGACTATGCCTTCGCCTAAATTTTGGATCCCGAAAAGGTCTCTACTCTCAGATATCATTTTAGTCTGTGCCTGAATCGTTGAAATCTTATTTCCTAGCTTGTGAACGGATCTCCACCTCGAAGGTCTGAGAATGCACCTGTTAAAAAGAATGGATGCACAAATCGATTAAAATTGGCTATGAAAATTTAAATTAAAATATAAAAGAGAGTAAGTCTTGTTTAGTTAACCGTAGTTAATTATGATGTTCAAAGGGAAGAAACTCTCTTTGTGTAAATATTATTTGGTTGCACTATAGGTAATAATTAGTCAAAATTTTTGACATTCAAATAAAATTTCTCCAAAGAGGAACGTGCTTTCCCATCACATTGTGGATCTCAACGATGTACTTGTCGATGTTGTTCTCAATTTCAAACATCACATCTCTCACGTCTCTCACCCATTGTTGTGTTCTATTATCACCTTTGATCTTCTTCTCCTCTGCATCTTTCAAAAAACTCCGCATCTGACCGAGCTGAATCTTCACTAACTCCACCCGATCACCAACTCCCCGCAAAAATAAGCATTCTTTAATCAAGAGATCACCCAGCTTGACCAACACATCAGAAATAATTTGCTCAGCCATCTCTCTGTGTTAGTGTTTTCGTTGGAACGGAAGTTTAGAATGGTGTGGATTGTGAGTTCAAGTATGCCCTATATATGGAGAAAAGAAAGGCGAAACTCTAAAGCGCCCCGCCCCTCCTCTCGCCTCTACCCCTACCCCCAGTCCCCCTCCCGATCTCCCCTTTCCCTTTCCCCCTTTCTCCATTACCAAAACTTCTTTTCATTTTTCCCCCTTTTCAAAACCCTAGTTTCCGTTTTTGCTCTTTAGAGAGCGTGCGACGCAGATGGCGTGATGAATACGAGTTTTTCGTAGTGCGGAGACGCGTGCGATGGGTTATGAGTCGGATCTGACGGTGGAGCTGGAGGCTGGACATAGCGTCAACAGATCTCAACTCGGCGGATCTCCACTCGACGGCTGTTGTCTGGTTGATCGGATCAAGTCAAGATCGGCTCCGCTCGAGTTACTCTGCAGCTTGGCGGTAGAGAGGATGCGGCAGATCTGATAAGAGTTCAGATCTGAGGTGGAAAGGATGACGCGGGTCCCCACCTTTTTTCTTCCCCTTTCCATAACCTTTATAGATCTGATCGAGTTCAGATTGGCAGTGGAAAGGACAGCGCTGAATAAGTCCAGCGACGGCGTTGAACGGGTCCAGCAGCGGCGTTGAATGGGTCATCGTTCAGAAACCATACGAGGCAAGGATTCACTCGCCGTCTAGGTTTCCATCGGCTTAGATAATGCCACGCTGTCATTGACGGCTTCAACAGCTTCCACGGAGGCGGACGGGTGAGGGTTTGAGGAAAAGAAAAAGCATGATTTGACAGAAGGTTTAAAGAATCCAATCTTGCTTGCCGGGCATAAAAGCATGGAAACACAATGTGTGTTGAAGGACAGACAAAAGAAAGTTGCCCTAATGTCCGCGGCGGAAATGAGTCCGCTAAACTCTAGTCACTGCCCTAATGTCCGCGGCAGAAATGAGTCCCCTAAACCCTACTCTGTCAACGGCATGAGTCCGCTAAACCCTAATTCAATGGTAGTAGTGTTCCTCTAATCTCTAGTTACAGTGGAAATGATTCGCAATTCGTTGAAAAGGTTCGATGGTGGCAGAGGTCCATAATTTGGGATTTAGGGTTTAGGGTTTTAGAAGTGTTTGTTTTAAATTTACTTATTTCTTCTATTCGCACTTGTGTGCGCTTGTATGTAATACTTTCTGAATCTATGTAACTTTTTTTGTTTGTTTAATGAAATTGTTGGTAGGTTTTTCGACTTCCAACCTTCAAAAAAAAAGTATGCCCTATATATAGAGGTTAGTGTAAGTCTTAAAGTTTACACCTTTTAACCCCTCAAGTACGTGTTTTGGAGCTTTAATAAGTACTATATAAAAGTTGTAAGGAGAAGCCGATTGATTATATGTGAGGGTACTTCCAATTTTTTTTATGAAGGTTGTACATGAGATTCAATTTGCATGACTACGTGAAATAATTTAGAAAGACTAATGTAGATATATTTATTTTCACCTTTGACAATAATGCAGTGACTTTTTGCAATTTCCGATAATATATATTTTTTTTTGTGCAAAATATAGATTTTTATTTTTGCAAATGCTCTAATAAAATTATAATGTTTTGTATAATCTAGAATAGCAGCAGCATGTGCTTATCTTGTTTCTTCAGGAAAAAAAAAATTGATGCTTAGTCAGAGTATTCATGAATATATTTTAGAATAAAAATATGCTATACGTCTTCATCAAACAATGCGCTATGCTTTTATAATTTTTTTCCCACTCCTTTATTTTTCCCATCTTTTGGTATTCATTTTATTCTACATCACTCTAATTATTTCATTAATGTTATAAGATGTAGTAAGATTTGAATTAGGGTTATTATTCTTATTATATAATTTATTTAACATTGAGAAAGGCAATTTATTCTTCAAGTTGTACTAATTTAAAGTTTTATATTTTATTTTTATTAAATCAAATCTAAGTATATCGTTTTCTATTTATTTCAGTTAAAGAGTTAATTTCTTTCAGAGTATGCACATGCAATGATAGTGAATGTGACAACACAAATGAAAAAGTCAATCATTGTGCATTACGATTTGGAAAATAAGCATTTTTCAAGGTTACTGTTTTTTTCTATTATTGTTCCTCTTTTTCTTTCTTTTTTTGTAATATTGGTTGGCTTTAATTTTCATATTCATGTTATTATATTTTTTGAGTCATTTTTATGAAATGAAGGCACAAAAAAAAATCAACTTACAAATATTGTTTCAAACAGTACAAGTTCAACTTTTGTAGAAACAAATGCAACAAAAAAAACTTACAAATTTTGTTTCAAATTATAGTGAAGAGCAGTTTGCATTTTGGAGATGATTATTCTGAAGTCTAGTGCAGTTGTTGCTTGGTACCAGTTTAATTTTATTTGAGAAGGCAATTATCTTCTGTTATTTGACTAGAGAAGCGGTTGAATTATAGGTTTTTTACTTAATCATAAAAGTTTATACAGATAATTAGTATAAGATTTATTAAACAAAAGATTGCCTTTGCACAATAATAATTAGTAGTATATAATATCAGATGATCATATATGATAATTGCCTTCTCAAATAAAATTATTATATACTACTAGCATAAAGATATTACAAAACCGTACGTAATATAATGAAATATATATGGTTGTAATTAATAAATGTATAGCCCTAATATAAATATGTACATAAGAAAATAATAATAGATATATTTATTTAATATTTTTGTTATAAATGTTAATATTATTTGAAATATACATAAAAATTCAGTCCGATTAGGTCAAATTGATTAATACCCTACTCGAAAATTTTCGGCCCGTCCGATTAATCCCGATTAGCGATTTCTGCAACATTGATTATATCTGAGGGTACTCCCAAATTGAGGGATTAAAAAAGGGATGCCTTTTGGCATTACAAACAGTTTTTTCTTTTTCTTTTTATATATGGCACAGATGAACTATTGCTAGCGTGCATTAAAGTACAGGAAATGGGCTTCTCTTTTCCTTATTGAACTAGGTTTGAAAGAGATATGATATATACTAAGATATAGAAAAGGAAAATTCAAAATCATGCACCCAAATTTTCACTTTACGTTGTATATAATTTAAAAAGGATAACTAATAGTCTTACAATTTAACTGAACTCTTAAAGATAGTCACCGATTTTTTTATCAAAATCAATTTCGATGAACAGAGAGACTGAGACATGCACAGTTAGAAAATGTATTTGATTTTTTACGGTAGAATTGGTTTTCTCCTAAAGGTTTAGGTTTATTATAACATAAAGAGTCGTCTGCTGGAATTTCTTCTAGTCTGATGAAATTTGAAATATATGAATTAGAACTTTGAACTCAATGTATAATAATCCAAACTCAAAAGCAAATGATGTTTGTGCAATAAATCTGAGGAAAATGTAAAACACTTAGCTGTTGAATGCGAGTTTGTACAAAGACAATGGTCTCTGTTGCGAGGCGAGCTCAATCTCTCAGATGCAACTCCAACTTAAGGGGCTTACTAATCTTTGTAACTAACATCCTTGTCAATTTTGAAAATATTAATGAAATGAAATTACACAATTGGATGGGGGATTTTAAACCCCCTCCAATTTTCTTGAAAAAAAATAATCCAAGCCTCAAGGAAGACAAAAATGTGTTTCAAATTGAAACTTTCAGTTATGTGGATGTAGAATGTATCTAGTGCCAATTGTTTTAAATATTAATAATATCATGTAATAATAAATTTATAAAAATGTTAATACCTTTGAGCGAGCTCCTTTAAGCAATGTTCGGCTTCATCCTCCAACATTCCTTTCTTGTTATGATCCATAAATCCTTCAGCAATCCACATCCTCAGCAAGGGTACCACTTTGATTTCATGGTCTTCTGGAAAGCAAGCTAGGTAACGGAAGCAAGATTTAAGATAATATGGCAAGTCATGGTAACTACTATAGAGAATATTCATACACCTTTCACCATCTCGGTACCAATCCAAATTTTTCTCCACTTGGGACCAATGAGCATGGGGTTTTTTAAATAGTAGGCAACCTAACACAACAATTCCCAATGGTAAACCACCACATCTACTGGCAAGCTTTCTTGCCACATCTCGTAGTTCATCTGAGCAATTTCCCAAAGTATCGGGAATTTGAAGAGCATTCCTTAGAAGTAGCTCTAAACTTTCCCTTTCCTCTAAAAACGGGAGTTTATATACACTACTAGAAGTTGCAAGATTTGCAACATCCAAAGAACGGGTGGTGATTATTATTTTGCTTATGTTCCCATCATCGGGTAGCGCATCCTTGAGCCACTCAAAAACATCGTCACTCCATACATCATCAAGGACAATTAAGTATGCCTTGCCTCTCAAACAATTATTAAGTTTACTCAAATATACATGCTCCTCCTCTAGTATATTTTTTATATCACCAGTGACCTCCTCATACAACTTCTTCAAAACAGAAATGAGTTAGCCATACACGGAGATTAAAATATTGTTTTACCTCTGTGTTGTTATATATCTTTTTCGCAAGAGTTGTCTTGCCAAGACCGCCTGGACCCACAATGGAAACTACCTGCCGTGTTTGGGTATTTGCACAATCGACTAGTGCATTTATAATTTTTTTCCGTTCAACCTCAAACCCGACAATTTCTTCATTGTCAATATCGGGGACAATCGGTTTCCAAAGCTGAGGCCTTTCTTCGACTATGCCTTCGCCCAAATTTTGGATCCCGAGAAGGTCTCTACTCTCAGAGATCATTTTAGTCTGTGCCTGAATCGTTGAAATCTTATTTCCTAGCTTGTGACCTGATCTCCACCTCGCAGGTGTGAGAACGCACCTGTTAAAAAGAATGGATGCAGAAATCAAATAAAATTGGCTATGATAATTTAAAATAAGATATAAAAGAGAGTAAGTTTTGTTTAGTTAACCGTAGTTAATTATGATGTTCAAAGAGAAGAAACTCTCTTTGTAGAAACAAATGCAGCAAAAAAAACTTACAAATTTTGTTTCAAATTATAGTGAAGAGCAGTTTGCATTTTGGAGATGATTTTTCTGAAGTCTAGTGCAGTTGTTGCTTGGTACCAGTTTAATTTTATTTGAGAAGGCAATTATCTTCTGTTATTTGACTAGATAAGCGGTTGAATTATAGGTTTTTTACTTAATCATAAAAGTTTATACAGATAATTAGTATAAGATTTATTAAACAAAAGATTGCCTTTGAATAATAATAATTAGTAGTATATAATATCAGATGATCATATATGATAATTGCCTTCTCAAATAAAATTATTATATACTAATAGCATAAAGATATTACAAAACCGTACATAATATAATGAAATATATATGGTTGTAATTTATAAATGTATAGCCCTAATATAAATATGTACATAAGAAAATAATAATAGATATATTTATTTAATATTTTTGTTATAAATGTTAATATTATTTGAAATATATATAAAAATTTAGTCCGATTAGGTCAAATCGATTAATCCCGATTAATCCCCTACTCGGAAATTTTCGGCCCGTCCGATTAATCCCGATTAGCGATTTCTGCAACATTGATTATATGTGAGGGTACTCCCAAATTTTTTGTAGGGTTGCACATGAGAATTAATTTGCATGACTCAGTAAAAGAATTTAGATATATTATTTTCTCTTATAGCAATAATGCAGGGACTTTTTTGCAATTTTCAATAGTATCATTTTTTTTGCAATTTTGGCTTAATGCAGGGGCTTATTTTATAAATTTACCAAAGAAATAATGATGTATTGCATAATCCATCTCAGCACCATATGTTTATTTTGTTTCCTCAAAAAAAAAGCATTCGATGCTTAGCGGAGTGTACAAGAATATATCAAAAAATTTATGTTAAGCGTCTTGATCATGACTAAACAATGCCCCATGCTTTTGGAATTTTTTTGTTGCTTTATTCTCCCAATTGTCCCTAATGTAGTTTCCCTCATCTTTGGGTATTCATATTATTCTGCATCATTCTAATTATTTCATTAATAAGATATAAAGTATACTAAAATTTGAATGAGCGTTATTATTATTATTATTTATTTATTTATTTAACACAATTTTTTACTTGTAGGTAAAAAGCCATTTCATTCTACAAGTTGTACTATTTCAAAACTTTGTATTTTATTTTCACTAAATCAAATCTAAGTATTTTGTTTTTACATCCTAAACCCTAGTATATATTTTTTTTTCTATTTAGTTCAATTATATTGTTTATGTCATTTTTAAGATTTAATTTATTCCAGAGTATGCACAAACAATATTAGTGAATGTGACAACACAAAAGAAAAAGCTGATCATTGTACATTGTGTTTTCTTTTTGAGATTTGCATTTCAGCTTTTGTAGAAACAAATGCACCAAAAAGAAACTTACAAATCTTATTTCGAATTATAATGGGAGGATTTTGCATTTTTCGAATGATTTTTCTGGAGTCTAGTGCAGTAGTTGCTTGGTACCAGTTTAATTTTATTTGCACATGCAATTATCTTCTGTTTGCTACCTGGAAAAGGTTGAATTGTAGACTTTTTAGTTGATCACAACAGTTGATATAAAGATAATTAGTATGAGATATATTGAACAAAAGATCCCTTTGCATAATAATGATCCGATTAAAAATATATGATGAAATTACAAAAAAATATTTTTGTAAACACTAAAGATATAGTAAAATTATAAAAAGATATATTTATAAATACAAAAGATATATTCAAGTGCAAATATATATGCGTACAACTAAAATTATATGATGAGCGCTTCTGGGCACTCCAAAAGCTGGACACTCCGAATAATTTCTCTAATAATAATTAGTAGTATATAATATCAAATAATCAAACTAATAGCATAAAAATATATCAAACTGTACATAAGATAATAACTCTAATATATATGTAAATAAGAAAATAATAAATAACTATAAAAACCTGTTTATGACTATAAATAAAATAATATATAAAATTAATACAGTGTCATATGTGAATAATAAAAATTGGGCAATATTTTAGGCTACTGGCCGTATTCTATTTACCTGTATTCTCAATTTATGTCCAATAGAATTGAAGGCCCAATATGTTACTCATCTTTCCTTTAATATTTTAAACGAACCCAGCCTAACTTACAATTTAATTTTTCTTCAACTTCTAATAAATAAAATGGCCCAGACCAATTTACTATTTAATCCACAATGTACTAGAAAACTCTTTGTGCAAGAGTATTTAATTTTGCATTTTCCTCTCTAAGCTGTGCTCTTTCAACGAGAAGATTAAACGAAGTGAGCCACCTACCCGTACTCATGGCTGGTTCTTTTTGTCACTCCAATCCATAAATTTCTTCAATTTTTGCTATTTTCATTGTTCCACTCGTAATTTACATTTCTGAATTTAGTCCTTTTTAGCTATGGATATGATAAATGTAGTCTTAAAGATAGTTAATATTTGGTCTGAATGGATGAGGGGATTTTGTTAATTTCATTATTACTGTTTGTTGCTATTCATATGCTAGACTGAGAGATGAGGAAAGAATTAGGTATGAAAATTTCATGAAATTTTTGGTGTGGATGTGTAAGCAAACATTAGAGTTAAATTAAAAACTTTCCGTCCACTTTTACAGAAATTGAATAATAACCCATTTATTGTATGATTTGGAATAAGAACTTGAAGTTTAATTGGGCTAATTTGGAAAAAAAAAAAGCAAAGATACTTGAAAATTTTCATATTAAGCCAAAGTAATGAAAACAAAAGTCATCCCTGTCTTAATAGCTTGACACAGACTGCGCTGTACAAAAAATCAGCAAAATTAATTAATTAGATCTTCAATTAACAAAAAAAATGTAATAAAATAAAATAAATAAAAACTAATAAGATCATATAAAAAACTAATTAAATTTCCAAAATTCATGCAGCTGTGTCAGGTAAGATTCTACAAAATACATTTCCATCCAAACAAACTACGCAAAACACGAGATTATCACACAGCATCGAATTCCGTGATGTGAACTAATTATACGCAACCTGTCCCTTTCAAAAATTAGGGTTTGCCGTGCAAAAATAAGACATAATTGGGCAAATTAAAATCAGAAATATTCGTTGCGGTGGTGTGTTTTGTGGCTTTCATTCTTAATGAGCGATTTAATATTTACCATTTATATGATACTTGTTAATTTTTTATTAATTAATTTTACATCTAATAATTTATAATTCATAAATGTATTTTATTTTGGTATTTGCAGCCTCTCAAGTTGGAATGGAAGTTTTGAATGGTGTGGATTGTGAGTTCAAGTATGTCCTTATATATAGGGGTTAGGGTAAGCCCTAAAGTTTACACCTTTTAACCCCTCAAGTATTTATTTTAGAAAGACTAATGTAGATATATTTATTTTCACCTCTGACAATAATGCAGTGACTTTTTGCAATTTCCAATAATTTATTTATTTTTTTACAAAATATAGGGGCTTTTTTGCAAATGCCCTAATGAAATTATGATGTGTTGTATAATCTAGCACAGTAGCATCATGTGTCTATTTTGTTTCTTAAAAAAAAATTCGATGCTTAGCCAAAATGCACACATGAATATATTTAAAAAACAAATATGCTATACGTCTTGACGAAACAATGCGCTATGCTTTTGGAATTTTTTTTGTTGCTTTATTCTCTCTATTGACCCCACTCTTTTATTTTCCCCATCTTTTGGTATTCATTTTATTCTGCATCACTCTAATTATTTTAGTAGTAAGTTATATTTTTTTTGAATTAGAAGTAATAAGTTATAAGATGTAGTAAAATTTGAATGAGGATTATTGTTCTTATTATATAACTTATTTGACATGTTATTTTAGTTGTAGGTGAGAAAGGCAATTTATTCTACATGTTGTACTATTTTATTTCTATGAAATCAAATCTAAGTATATTGTTTTCTATTTATTTCCATTTAAAGAGTTAATTTCTTTAAGATTATGCACATGCAATGATAGTGAATGTGACAAGTCGATCATTGTACATCACGTTTTGGAAAAGAAGCATTTTTCAAGGTTCCTTCCAAATCAATTTTCAACTACTTTTTTCTATTAATGTTCCTCGTTTTCTTTTCCTTTTTGTAATATTGGTTGCCTTTAATTTTCATATTCATATTATTATATTCACCAAAAAAAAAAGTTACAAATCTTGTTTCAAATTGTACTGAAAAACAATTAGCGTTTTGGAGATGATTTTTTCTGAAGTCCAGTGCAGTTGTTACTTGGCACCAGTTTAATTTTATTTACAAAGGCAATTATCTATAATTTATCTTCTGTTATTTGACTGGAGAAGTTTGAATTATATACTTAATCATAATAGTTAGTATAAATATAATTAGTATAAGATATATTAAACAGAAGATTATATATGCATAATTATAATTAATAGTATAGTATTATATTTTACATATTATATCATATATCATAATAATAGTATAATGATATGACAAACCATATGTAATTATAATATATGTAAAAATAATGGGTAATTACTTATAATTCCTAATTTATATACTTACGTGATTTGGACAGTTGATTTGGCTTACTTATATACATAAATTCTCAGTGAAATTATGTTTCTTAACCATTACATTAGGAGTGAATCCTCATTATTCAGCTTAAAGTTTTACCGAGTGAGTTTACACAATTTTTCATTCTATTGCATATCAGTCCTACTAAAAATTCTTTCTTTTCTAACCAATTATGGTCTGTATATTTTTTACGAAGTATTTTATTTATTTTTTAACAGTGCAGATCAATTAGTGCAAATGAAAATTTCGCTTCTCATTCTGTCAGGCCGATGCATTGCTGTTGCTTTAGTTGACAAGACTAAACTTTCGTAATCACATTATTTTATATCTATTCATTTATATTTGTTTGAGGCTGCTGGTATATGGTTTGTGTTTTGATAATTTCATTTGCTGAAGTAAAAACCCAAATTGAATATTCAAAAATGATATTTGTTAATAATTCAATTTTTAATAAATTGTTGGTATATAAGCACCCATTAATTGATGATCTGAAATAGTTATACGATCTTTTTTGGCAGAATATGTAAATGAGGCACGGTACAAAATAGTGGTACGAAAAGTAGCTGTCAAGAGAAGAATTGGAGTGAAAAATAAAATCGATGCTTCTAGAAAGAACTCACTTGCTTTTGGTAATGACATTGGTACAGTATTTAATGATAATGCGAGTGATAATACAAAGATGAAGGTTTGTCTTTTAAATACTAAGCTCTTCTGTTTCGATATCTTATTCATATATATAAATAGAATAAATTATAGAATAACTAATATATTTTATTTTGATGATAATTTAATGCAGGTGTTGAAGAAAAGGCTCAAATTGGTGAAGAAAGCCAAAATGTGGATATCGTGTGACTGAAGAACAAGACTTTACATCTCACAATTAAGTTTGCTACGAATGTTTGTGATAGATTTGTGAATAATTTTGGTTAATGGATGATTTATGAACAGTATTGGTTAATGGATGATTTACCAATATTTCCGGTTAATTGATATAAATTGTTATGATATTAATTTGTATCATATATATATATAAGGGAGGTTCTTTTGACAACGGACTTATTCGGCCAACACGTGACAGCATTGCTAAATATCAAAATTTTAATTGCTACTTCAAATTTCAACCGTACGGATATAATATATATGGTTTAAATATATTATAGTCTAATTTTCAAAAGAATCGAATATTTATCATTACCATCATGCAGTATAAAAAATTATCAAAATATGTATACATAGTTATTACAAATTCTGATTCTTATTTTGATGAAATATGATGGTAATGAAATAATTATCTGATTCTTTTGAAATTTGATCCACAACGTATTCAAAACATATATATTCTATCCATACGGTTAAAATTTTTATTTTCATTTTTTGTAGCCAATGTTGTCACATGTTGGCCGAATGAGCTCGTTGTCAGTTCTTCCTATATATATATATATATATATATATATATATATATATATGAGGGTTCTTTTGACAATGAGCTTATTCTTATTCTACATATTTTGATAATTTTTGATAATGCATGATGATAATTATAAATATTTTCGGGCTAGGCGCTAGTCGGGCGGTCGGGACCATCGAGGATTAATCGGGGATTAATCGGAGATTAATCGGATCTAGGCGGATTTATATTTTTTAGTATTTTTATATATTATATATAATTTTTGCGTTGAATTATTTATACTATATTTAATAACATTAACACAACATACAAAATATACAAATAAAATGCAAAACAAAATTCAAATGAAAGCACTGTTACAAATATGTATAAACAATTAGTAACGGTTTTCATGAAAGAACCGTTACAAATTAGTTTAATTCTGTAACGGTTCTTTAGGAAAAACCGTTACTAATATGAAATTAGTAACGGTTTTTATTAAAAAACCGTTACAAATATGCATAAATAGATTTTTTTTTACAAATCCGTAACGGTTCTTTAAAAAAACCGTTATTAATATGTGGTTAGTAACGGTTTTTATTAAAGAACTGTTACAAATATGCATAAATAGATTTTTTATTTTACAAATCTGTAACGGTTTTTTAGGAAAAACCGTTACTAATATGTAATTAGTAACGGTTTGATTAAAGAACCGTTACAAATATACATATATAGATTTTTTTTTTATAATTCTCTGTAACTGTTCTTTAGGAAAAACCGTTACTAATATATAATTAGTAACGGTTTTTATTAAAGAACCGTTACAAATATGTTATAGATTTTTTTTTTTACAATTCTGTAACGGTTCTTTAAGAAAAACCGTTACTAATAGTGTAATTAGTAACGGTTTTTAGGAAAGAACCGTTGCAAAGTTCCGAAATGGGTTTTTTTAGGCGGGCTGGACGGGTCTGGGCGGTCGCTGGGCGGACAAAATGCACAAGAAGGCCGACTAGCATAATTTCTAGACGTTTTGCTCCCGCCTAGCGCCTGGGCGGCGCGCAGGCGGCCGCCTGGACCGCATTTTAGAACATTGGTTACCACAGTGTGGTGGGAAGCAGCCAAACTGCAACGGTTCTTAAACCGTGTGTAATAGCGATTTACCACGGTTTGAGCCGATGCTATGAGAAAAAATAACCGTGGTACTTTCTGTTGTAGTGTACAAGTGTATTCATCCGTCTGAAACTGAAAATCCATCAGACTTACTCTATATTAAAGTATTTTCTTTTTGATATTAGCAAACTCACGGAGAAAATGATTTAGAAAAGGAACAACATAAATTAGAAAATTTCAAATAGAAATAATCAATGTCTGTAAATAAGTTTCATAGAGGCAATCAATATTACATCCCAAATGCCAAAAATATACAACCTAAATAATTGATTTAATAAAATAAAATGAAGGGAAAGAAAGATAGAAAGAAAGAAAGAAAGAAAGAAAGAGATGAAGAATCACAACAAATAATCTTTTCTGGTGCGCCTATGAATTTGTAGTTGTTCTCGGCACCAACTTGTGGTTAATAATGATGGTTGGAACATGCTGGATTTTCTGCCATTCCTCTCCTGTGCGGTCTCCAAGCTTGCTTTTTAACAGATCCATTCTATTTAGCCTCAACTCTTGAAGGGTTTTTACATGGTTCAAGTCAGGAAGAACCGACAACACTTCGCAATAATATATTTCAAGGGTTTTAAGCTGAGGCATTGCTCCTTTCTCCACCTTCCACTGCTTTAGGCCATGCACATTCCAAATGGCCAGTTCTTGCAATTGAGGAAAACCTCCAGCAGAGCAAGCCATCTCCTCTATATTTTTGATACCTGACAGTTTAAGCGACTTGAGGTACGGTAATTTCTCTAGCTTAGGCATTTGATCTTTATCAAACCAAATATGCACTAAATGGAGTATAATTAAGTTTGGGGGAATTTCAACAGTATCTAAGAAAAACCTGGTTGAAAACGGAGGTTCACTAAAAGCAGATCCTAATAGATTCAATTCTTGCAAGTGTTGGTAACTGGGAGAGGTCTTGACATCAGCAATCTCTGCCGGAATGCAATCACCTTCTATAGAGAGTGATACGAGGTTATTCAATTTGCCTAATAAGGTAAGAACTATTTTCCAATCGGGCATCACTATGCTTCCATTTTCTTCTTTATCAAAATACCTAAGCATCAGACTCCTAAGACTTGGGAGATGGGGCAATTCGTCTCTCCATGATTCTGGAACACTGATTTTTCGAAGGGTTTGTAAGTTCACTAGGTTCGATGACGGTGGCGGTCCAGGCAACCATTCCTTAAGTGTGACATGCCTTAGTGCCTGAATTCCCCACAAAGAACTTGGTATCGTCTCGACTTCTGTACACTCAATATTAATGGTTTGAAGATTTTGCAAACAACCAATGGTTTTTGGCAATTGCTTTAGCTCGGCATATCTCAACCCAAGATATCTTAGATGGATCATGCCCTTCAACTCTTCGGGCAGCTTCTTAAGATTTCTACTGCCCTCGAGTTCTAACACTCTAAGTAACGGATATCTAATCCTTATTCGAACTTTGCTATCAAAATTAAGGAAAGAATGAACATTAGGCATGGCTATGTTTTTAAGGTTTCTATTTTTGGAACCGACATCATAGTTTTTATGTATTACTACTCGTCGCGCTCTATTAAAATCAGTTCGCGGGTTCTCTTTGTTGCATATTAATAGATAATCATTCTCCTTAGCTTCATGGATTGCCAGGTCACGTAGTAGATCATGAACTCGGAAAGACTCGATAGAACCATTGAAGTGCGTATCGGCAACTTGAACCAAACTCCTGTTAATTGCACAGAAAAATAGATTGAGTAACCATGCATGCAAATATTTAATATTTATTAGATTATTTACAATATATAATGCCAGTACACAACAAACTCAATTTGTTATGTTCCTTAATGTATCCGACTTCAACGAGGAACACCAATTGAAATGGACTAATGGAGCTGGCATGAGTAATGTTCAAAGAGATGCTTACAATCGATTACTCATACGATGTATAAAGTACGTGGTGTATATTTTTATATCGAGCAGCACATTTTTCGGCAAGTAAGAATTCCAGTGGTTTTAAACAAGAATGCTTTTGAATATTAATAGAGCTTCTTTTTGTATGAATGGGACAAAAGAAGTATGGCAAGTATGTATTTTCAGGTACAACACACACATTGTTTTATTTAAATAGTATACTTTTTTATTGATTAATATATATATATATATATATATATATATATATATATATATATATATATATATATATATATATGAAAAATAGTAATTTAAAACACATTTTCCAGTTAAATATTATGTTCTTATAGTAATATATTTAATTATATTGCAAACATACTATTTTTTTTGTTAAATAGTATGTTCTTATACTACTTCCAGTATATTAATTACATGTATTTCGAATTAAACAAAGTACTCAAAATGGGCTATTTTCTTTTTGCAAACAAATTGAGCTTATCTTATATTTCAGGTTTATTTCATGAGTTTAAGAGTTACTTTTCTGTCCGGATGCATAGGAATGACTATTTAATGTGGCAATTCATAAGAACTTCTATCTAATCAGAGGAATTAAGGAAGAAATGATATTCTATTTAGATTGGAATGAACTGACATACTTGAAAGGAGAGAAAAAGATTATTTAAGGGAAATGTGATTACGCTGCGTGTACAGTATGCCTAGGGAGACATGAGGTTGAATTATCTGAATTAACACATACAAAACACTACAATTGGCCAAGCCCAAAATTGAAGATACCATGTAAACCCAAGTTGCACAGAATAATATATTCTCTTTAATATTCTAAATTTTTTTATGTTTATTGTTTTACATTTTTTTAAACTATATATAAGGTTTTTATTTTTCAATTTTATATATTGTTTTTTATTCAATATAATATAATTTTTACATTTTATAAACTATTTATAATTTGTAGATAGTGTTTTTGTATATGCTAAAATATATATTTATATATTGTTTTTTATCCTATATACAGTTTTTATATAGATTGTTTTCCCATTTTATGTATTATTTTTTATTTGTATGCTCTTTTCTTAATAATGATTTCTCTATATTGCTTTATGATAGTTATTAAACAATTTAAATGCAATAAAATCAGTACATAGTTAATTAAATAAAATATTGATAATTATGTAGCTGCATAAGATGTGTACTCACAACAGAATCTAATTATAAGTCGGGCAGGACGCCTAAAAATTTGTTCGTGATTTATCAGCACCCAACTTACAATAAAGCACTCAAGGTGAGAACATGTGGAGCATGACATAATAGAGGAAAGTCTCAAAAAGGTGATCGATTTTTTTGCTTTTTTTTTTTTTGTTACTCTAGTTTTCTACATTATGTTGTTTTGTTACCTCGGAACTTTAAAATGATTTTATAGCTATTTAGTTATTTTAGTAAGTTTCAGTTTTGTTACTTTTGAACTTTAAAATGCTTGTAATTCTATATTTTAATAAGTTTCAGTAGGAATTTTTCCTACTATTACCTAAAATAAAGTAAAGAAAACTACTTCAATGTGTATAGTAGACAAAAATGTGTTTCAATCAAGTTGTAACAATAATTCATACCTCTGGGCTAGCTCCTCCAAGCAACGTGCTGCTTTATCTTCTAATGTTCCTTCGGTATCGTGCCCCATAAATCCTTCAGCAATCCACATCCTGGTTATGGTTTGTGCAAAAATAATTTTGTCTTCGGGAAAACAGGCCAGGTAACGAAAACAAGATTTAAGATAATATGGCAAGTCATGGTAACTGGTAGCTAGAATATTGATACACCTTTGGCCATCATTGTACCAGTTCAGATTTCTTTCCACTTCGGACCATTCGGCAAGAGCATGATTTTTTTTATATAGTAAGCGACCTAACACAACAATTGCCAATGATAAACCACCACATCTACCGGTTAGCTTTCTTGCCACATCATGTAATTCATATGGGCAATTTTCCAAAGGATTGGGAATTTGAAGAGCATTCTTTAGAAGCAGCTCTAAACTTTCCCTTTCCCCTAAAAACGGGAGTTTATAAACACTACAAGAAGTTGCAAGATTTGCAACATCCAAAGAACGGGTGGTGATTATTATTTTGCTTCTATTCCCATCATCGGGTAGCGCATCCTTGAGCCACTCGAATACATCGTCACGCCATACATCATCGAGGACAATCAAGTATGTCCTCTCTCTCAAACAATTGTTAAGTTTACTCAAATATACGCACTCCTCCTCTACTTTATCTTTCATATCACGGGTGACCTCCTCATAGAACTTCTTCAAAACATAAATGAGTTCGAATTCTTGAGAGATGGTTAGCCATACACGGAGATTAAAATATTGTTTTACCTCTGTGTTGTTATATATCTTTTTCGCAAGAGTTGTCTTGCCAAGACCGCCTGGACCTACAATGGAAATTACCTGTCGTGTTTGGATATTTGCATCAACCAGGGCATTTATAATTTTTTCCCGTTCAACCTCAAACCCGACAACTTCTTCATTGTCAATATCGGGGACAATAGGTTTCCAAAGTAGAGGTCTTTCTTCAACTATGCCTTCGCCCAAATTTTGGATCCCGAGATGGTTTCTAGTCTCAGAGATTGTCCTAATCTTCTCATGAATTGTTGAAATCTTATTTCCTAGCTTGTGAACGTATATCCACCTAGTAGGTTTGAGAATGCACCTGTCAAAAAGAATAGAAGCATAAATCGGTTAAAATTGGCTATGAAAATTTAAATTAGAATATAAGAGAGAATAAGTCTTGTTTCGTTAACAGTAGTTAATTATGACATTCGAAGAGAAGAAACTCTCTTTTTGTAAATATTATTTAGTTGCACTATAGGTAACAATTAGTCGAAATTTTTGACATTCAAATAAAATTTCCAAAAAAGGAAAAAAAAGGATACCTTTTCCAAAGAGGAACATGCTTTCCCATCATATTGTGGATCTCAACAATGTACTTGTCGATGGCGTTCTCAATTTCAAACGACACATCTCTCACGTCTATCACCCATTGTTGTGTGCTATTATCCCCTTTGATCTTCTTCTCCTCTGCATCTTTCAAAAAACTCCGCATCTGACCAAGCTGAATCTTCACCAACTCCACCTGCTCACCGACTTCTCGCAAATATAAGTATTCTTTAATCAAGAGATCACCCAGCTTGACTAACACATCAGAAATAATTTGCTCAGCCATCTCTGTGTGTGTGTGTGTGTGTGTGATGGAATGGAAGTTTAGAATGATGTGGATTGTGAGTTTAAATAAGCCCTATATATAGGCGCTAGTGCAAGTCTTAAAGTTTACACCTTTTAACCTCTCAGGGTGCGTTTGGATTGCGGTAATGTTACATTACATTGGGAATATTATTTCTTGACAAGTGATTGATAAGAATGAGATTACTATGTCATGAGAATATTATTGTTTGGATTGCATATTTGGATTTCTAAGAATGTAAATTTTTTTTAATTTATTAATTAATGAAATGACCATTATACCATTGCTAATTAAATATATAAAATCAATCATATATAATTACCTATATTATTTACTATATTAATGAGAGAATTTATTTTTAATGATAATAATTGAAATTATTTTTTAAAAAGTTAATATTTTAATGAGAAAATTATAATTTAATAATGATAATTAAAATTATTTCATTTTATTATTTATATATTAGATTTTTAATTAAATATAATAATTACTTTTTAAATATAACTAAATTTATCTAAATATATTTAATAAATAAAAAATAAAAATATTTCAAATAATTACTTTTTTATATGTATTAATATTTTTATAAACTATATATAGGTCTTTTC
This sequence comes from Juncus inflexus, assembly GCA_024447665.1. Classification (NCBI taxonomy): domain Eukaryota; kingdom Viridiplantae; phylum Streptophyta; class Magnoliopsida; order Poales; family Juncaceae; genus Juncus; species Juncus inflexus. The sequence goes on along the minus strand of JAJHPC010000013.1, from coordinate 10,129,782 downwards.
AGTTTTATATTATTTAGCTCTCATAAATAATATAACTATATATCATTATAAATGTATTCATTACAAATTTGTTTCTTAATTAAATATATATTATTTATATTTTTCATTCAGTTAAATATAATTAAAAATTTAATAAAATAATAATATTTATTATTGTTATTATCATTTAATATAATTAGTTAAGAAGGTTAATTATGTAATAAGCAATGGAAAAGTAACTTTCTCATGTATTTTGGTGGGAATGACATTCCGATACTTCATGGGAGTGTGTCAAATTAAGAGAAAAAAAACTTTCCCGCCATGTAGGGTTCCAACGTTGAACCAAATATCGGAATGAAAAATTTTTGAGTCCATATTCCCATGGAAATCACATGTTCACTCACATTCCCACAATCCAAACACACCCTCAAGTACGTGTTTTGGTGCTTTAATAAGTACTATATAAAAGTTGTAAGGAGAACCCGATCGATTATATGTGAGGGTACTTCCAATTTTTTTTATGAAGGTTGTGCATGAGATTAGTTAGCATGACTATGTGGAATATTTTAGAAAGACTATTGTAGATATATTTAGTTTTACCTTTGATAATAATGCAGTGACTTTCTGCAATCTTCAATAATATAGTTTTTTTTTGGCAAAATACAGGGGCTTTTTTGCAAATACCCTAATGAAATTATGATGTAATCTATAATCCAGCACAACAGTGGCATGAGTTTATCTTGTTTCTTAAACAAAAAAAATTCGATGCTTAGTCAGCGCACATGAATATATTTTTCTCTTTTGGCAATAATACAGGGACTTTTTTTGCAATTTCCAATAATATAGTATTTTTGCAAATTTACCACAACGCAGGGGCTTATTTTGCAAATATCCTAAGAGAATAATGATGTCGTATTATGCAATCCATCTCAACAGTATATGCTTATTTTATTTCTTCCAAAAAAGAATCATTTTATGCTTAGCGGAGTGTACATGAATATATGAAAAAAAAATTATTCTAAGCTTCTTGACTCTTGACTAAACAATGCACCACTACTTTAGTTTTCGTCATCTCTGGGTATTCATATTAATTATTCTGCATCATTCTAATTATTTCATTAATAAGATGATATAAGGTTTAGTAAAATTTGAATGAGCATTATTATTCTTATTATATAATTTATTTAACACGGTTTTTTACTTATAAGTGAAAAGCCAATTTATTCTACAAGTATTATTTCAAAACTTTGTATTTATTTTCACTAAATCAAATCTAAGTATATTTTTTTAACACCCTAAACCTTAGTATATATGTTTCTATTTATTTCAATTATATTGTTTATGTCATTTTTAAGATTTAATTTATTCGAGAGCATTCAAAAACAATGCTAGTGAATATGACAACACAAAAGAAAAAGATGCTCAATGTATATCATGTTTTCTTTTTGAGATTTGCAGTGATTATTAACAACCCCTTTTGGAAAAGAAGCATTTTTCAAGATGCCTTCCAAATCAATTTTCAGACTGCATTTTTTCCATTATTATTCCTCTTTTTCTTTTCTTTTTTTAATATTGGTTGGTTTTAATTTTCATATTTGTGTTATCATATCTTTTGAATCATTTGTAGAAACAAATGCACAAAAAAGAAAAATAAACTTGCATATCTTGTTTCAAATAGTACAAGGTCAACTTTTGTAGAAATAAATACACCAAAAAGAAAAATATGCTTCAAATTATACTAAGAGGAATTTTTGCATTTTGGAGATGATTTTTCTGAAGTCTAATGCAGTAGTTGCTTGGCACCAGTTCTTTTTATTTGCAAAGGCAAATTATCTTCTGTTATTTAACTGGAGAAGGTCGAATTATAGGCTTTGTACTTAATCATAATAGTTAGTATAAATATAATTAGTATAAGATAAACAGAAGATTATATTTGGATAATAATAATTAATAGTATAGCATATAATGTCATATATCATAATAACAGTATAAAGATATGACAAACCATACATAATTATAATAAATAAAATAGTATATTGTTGTATTAAATAAATGTATCGATCTAATATATGTAAAAATAATAAATAACTATACAAAATTGTTTACAATAATTAAAGTACTATGTAAAATTAATAAAGCATAAATAAAAAATTGGGCGAATATTCTTGGTTGCTGGACATATCAACATATATTCTCAACTTACTTCCCAACAAATTATTCTGATTAAACAAGATGTGACACTCGCTCCGCTTCGGAGTAGGTTACTATGATATTATTTTTCTTTTTTTAATTAGGTTAAACTTTTGAATAAGCTTGCTTGAGCCAGATCTAAAGATCCAACTCTAGTAGTAAGATTTTAACGGATATGATTGACGGCTCAAATGAGGCTGAATCACAACTGAAACTACGTTGAAAATCAATCAAAACCATCCTGACCTAAATGGACGGTAATTGAAAAATATTATAATATAAAATAAATAGTGAGCTATATTCTTTTGATTATAATTTCTTCTACTTTTTTTTGTAAAGGCGGTGTTGAAGCATTTGATTCTGACCTGAAATTTGAAAAAGGCTTCAATATTTGAAGGGTTAATGATTTATTTATTGTTATTGAATAACCAATTATTAATTTGTGTACAAAATAATTATATAATATATTTTGAAATATAATATTTGTTTTAAACAGGCTAGGGTTTCTGGATTTGATGAATTGGTTGTTGCTGGGGCTCTCTCTTCTCGATACAATTCTTCCCCTCCATATTGAGGTTCTTTTTTTTTTCCAAGAAGATCCTCTTAATTATAACAATTACATTTTACTCCTTGTGATGTAACTGAAAATTGTTTTTTTATTCATATTTCAGTACATTTTACTCCTTGTGATGCAGTGAAATTACGGCATATTATATTAAATGAGATGAAGGAATTCTCAGCATTTGACATGTCAGCACTTGTTAACTTCGTACAATTGTAATTAGGGGTGTCAATGGATCTCCAAAATCCAATAACCCGATCCGAATCCATATGAATGGATTCGCATATGGATCTTAAAAAAGTACCCGAAACCACAATGGATCTGCATATGGATTTTTGAAGAAGATCCGTTAGCTTATCGGGATTTGGATCTTATAAGATCCGAATCTGAAACCCGATGTGAATCCGATAATGATATACATATATAAGTTTGTATATATAGTATAAAAAATATAGACCATTTATTTGTTACTTTTAATGTTGCATAACATAGGAAATAACAAAAATAATAAAAAAAATATGTCAATGAGTATAATAGACAAAAAATTCAACATGATTCACATAACATATATGGTGCTAAATGAGAGTGTGAAAAAAAATTCATCTAAGATTTTTTATATACATATGTGTAAATTATATTCAAAACTTCATAATAGAATCCGAAACCCGATCCGAAGCCCGTTAGTTATTGGATTTGGATCCGCATACGGATCTTGATTTTCTCAATGGATTTGAATTCACATTTGGATCTTCTAAACTTCAAATGGATTCGCATATGGATATTGCATGGATCCGATCCATTGACACCCTTATTACATAATTGTAATATGCATTTTCAGTTTAAGTGCTTTATGCGAGGCCAAGTTTTGGTACTTTGAATAATATTTAAGTAAATGACATTAAGGCTATGTATTAATGCATGAGGTATAATAATAAGTTTGAATCTCAGTCTCAGAGTAATGTTTAATAAAACAATAGACATTGTAGCGAAAATTAAAACAAGAAATATTCGTTTGAGTGGTGTGTTTTGTAGGCTTTCATTAGTTGGGGCTTTCATTCTATATGAATGATTTAACAATTTAATTAATTAATTAATTAATTTTCTAGTGATTCATACATGCATGTATATAATTTTTTTTTAATGTACTTGCAGCCTCTCAAGTTGGAAGCACAATTGCATCTTTGGAGAATGTCGATCTTCTCAAGGTCCAAAATGGAACGGAATTGTGTAAAAATTATTTTCTGTTATGTATGCCTCTATATCTTACCATAATATGTTTTTTTTGAGTAATGATATTTAGAAATGATTATGAGAAGGAAATAAATATTTAAAAAATATTTGGAGGATGGAAGGAGGTGACCTATTTCCATTTTGCATCGTTAGTTTCGGTTATTTTCATATTGTATTTTTAATTTAGGCAGTTTATATTTTAGTAATTTGTCAAGGCTCTACTATATAAAGAGCCATAAATCTATTGTAATTGTATCACAATTCTTACAATGTAGTCTCTCAACTGAATAAACGATTTCTCTCTTCTCCTTTAGTTATTTCTTTCATGAGTTCTCTTACTATACATCAATATTCTCCCCATTACCCTAATAAATTGGTATCAGAGCTATGTTACGACAATCTTTGTGCTTCCGCAAGTTAAGAATACCGCCTTATATTATCTTGAATTCAAGTGCGGTTATGTCGATCAAATTCGATATTGAGAAATATGATGGCACAACGAGTTTCGCACTATGGCAAGTGCGAGTGAAGGCTATATTATCGAGCCAAGATGTGAATGCCGTCATTTTTTGGGCGACCGAAAGAGATAAAGGGCGAAGTTGGGGAGATGATGGAAGATAGAATCATCTTGATAATTCAGTTATATACAAGCAAATTGACTCTTCAAGATACTACATCATTCGGCGCGTGAAAGAAGTTAGAAGGCAAGATATCTGCTGAAATCGGTTATCAACCGGTTATGTTTGAAGCAACGATTCCATTTTTGAAGATGACAGGAGGTATGTCCGTTAACGTCCATATTTTGGAATATATCAGTTTCTTTAATAATATGGAGACAATCGATAATAAGATGGACGAAGTGGATAAAATCATGGTGTTCTTGGTACACGCTGCATATGCTTCATACCAGGGAATCACTTACCATTAATAATGTCAAGAGTAACTTATTAGTCAAGTTTGACATTGACTATGACTTGTCTATGGCCGAGAGTAGTCATCAAGAAGTTGAGTTGTTTGTGGAGGAGATGAGACGTAAGAAGAGAAATTCAAGTTTAGAGAAGACTCATTTACAATTCAAGTACAAAAACCTAATGAGCAACTATTGCAAGAAAACGGGACATATTAAGGCCGACTGTTACAAGCTCAAAGAAAAGCAGGAGGTGGCTAGCGGTGTTCTATTGGAAGACGCTTATGAGGCTAAATCCGGTAAGATTGAGGTACTTTTTGTGGCGAATAAGAAGGAGCGATTTGAAAAGAATTGGGTGGGTTCGAGTAATTCAAATAAGATGATCCTGAATTGAGAGTGGTTCACCACATATGAGGCGTCTAGTGGAGATGTTCTTTTGGGAGACGATCATCTATGTTGCGTTGCCAGTGTTGGCATGCTTGAGATTAAGATGCAAGACGGGATTGTCCATTTGATCGAGATGAAGGACGAGGTTGTCTATTTGATTAAGATGCAGGACCGGGTTATTTATTTGATCTCATTAGGCATTCTCGGAGATATCGGTTGCAATTTTCGATGTGAATGTGGAGTCCTCAAGGTATCTAGATGGGCTCTTACATTGATAAAGGCTAGAATGACTGGTGTTATATATTCTGGAAGTCCAGAGTACCGAAAAGCTATTTCGGGAAGTTGGCGCTGGATTAGGCTCGTGCGCTGTCGCCTTCTCTGCCTCAGTTAGAAGGACAGAGTTTACGATCGGATGCGGGGTGGCAGTTTTGAGCACGAGGTAATACTGTGTGGCCAGAATACCAATGTGTTATATATTATGGAAGTCCAGAGTACCGAAAAATTATTTCAGGAAGTTGTGCAGTTTTAAACTTGTTCTCCGTCGTCTTCTCTGCCTCAGTTAGAAGGTCAGGATTTACGATTGGATGCGGGGTGACAGTTTTGAGCACAAGTGATCTACTGTGTGGCCAGAATACCAAAAAGTATGAGTTTTGTGAAGATTCTGTTTGTGGCAAACGGAGGAGACTCAACTTTCGTACAGCCGTTCATCACATGAACGATATCTATTTGGATTTGTGGGGACAAATTTGTGATCCTTTTATAAGGATAGTTCAGCATTGCCTGGTTGTTTGCTCTCGACAACATAATGACGTGGCTGATCGGAAACTAACCGAGAAGGCTTGGTGCGTGTTTTTTGGGGCGGGCTCAGGCGAGGAGTTCTGGGTAGAAGCCACTAATACTGCTTGGTGGTTGGTCAACCGTTCTCCGAATACAACAATTTGGTGCAAGGCACAAATAAATGTTTGGTCAGGTAAACAGGTGAATTACTCGACATTGCAGGTATTTGGATATCCCATTTATGCACAAGTCGTTAAATGAAAACTCGAGTATGGGGAGAAGAAGTGTTTTCTTCTTGGATACGCTTCAGGTGTGAAGGCGTGTTATTTGCGGTGTCCAGTACTGGGATACCTTATTTTGAGAGACACAACTTTTGAGTAAGTTATGTTCCAGGCAATGGAGCAAGTGCCTGATCCGGCTATAAAAGAGATTGAGACGGTCAGGAAGGAGGTGGAGTTTGCAGTTCCCGATCAATAAGGTGAAGTTTAGTCGATGTAACTTGGAGCATTGTGTTGACTCTCATTTTGACGATGGTGAATCGGTTCAGGAGAGTCAAGAAAGGTATCGGTCTTATGCTTTGCTAAGGGGTCGGGTTAGACCTCCTATGAGATATGAATACTCCAATTTTGTGTTTTGTTTGGCAATGGCCAATGAATCAGAGTTTGGTGAGCCCTCGGTCTGGAAGGAAGTGGTATCCATAGGAGGGTAAACTAACGGGATTTTTGTAATATTGAAAAAAGTTATAGAAGTGCTTGAACTTTTTTGGTTTAGTATAGGAAAGGCCTTCTCTGTTCTTCCATAAATCATAAATGCAAACCCTAGAGATGTCTCCAACCCCACCTCCTTTCTTCCCCTTTCCCCTGTCTCAAAAGTGGTGCTAGACGAACAAGGCAAATGGAGAAGGCGAAACCCTAGCGTTGTTGTTTCTCGCTTCTCCGTCCCCTCCTTGCCGCCCCAAGCCGCTATCACTGATGACCGGTATATATTTTCTCAGTTTTCCGTTGGCGTTTTCCCTCTCTCGATCGGTGGGACTCTTCCGATTGTGGATCGACAGTGTCAAAACTGGAGCTGCCGCCGCCATGGCTTGATGGCGAGATCTCCCTCACGGCGTCTCCTCTTTCCTTCTCTCTCTTTCTGTAGATTGTGTGACGCCGCCGAACCCTAACCTGGAAAGCTGTGCAGAAACTCTAACCTAGATGGCGGCACAGGAACCCTTTCTCATCAGTGTCTGTCTCTCATGTGCTGAAACCCTAACCTACAAGGTGGCACAGCCCTTGATCGTTGTGCTAAAGAAACCTCTTCCGAGATTGTGCGAGTGCACATCGTCCTCTTTCCTCTCTGGTTGACGACACCTCTTTGCCAAAGTGATGACTCCATTGCCGTAACATTGTCTTTCTCTGGATGAGACAGTTTCCTCCTGTTTTCTTTGCGACTGCTTTCTCTTGGAATGATCTTAGTAGTACCTTCTTCTGCTCTCTGTCGTCTATCTTTGCGACTGTTAGTGGTATGCCCTAGGCCAATGTATTTGAGACCTAGATGTATGGATTGTGTTAAACAAACATTATTTTTATTTAGAGATATTTTATATAATAAATGCGTATTGGTTATTTTATTCTTATTACTAAAATGAACCTTGAATATGATATTCAGCTTTATATCATCAAAGTATGTGACTTTGATAGTAAAACTATAAAGTATTATGAATGATATTCTAAACTGTCCCTGATCATTCATAGGATGTTTGTGAGACAAATATACTTTATGATAAGCTATAAATGTACATCAGTATGTTAGTTGACTGATGGTCACGTTTTACTGATCATGAATAAGAGTTATTAAGTCATTAACATAAGTATATGTTAGAGACCATATACTGGATTGACCCACCGTGAGAATACTACATGGTTCGTGTCATTAGTTATTCTCAGTAAAGAATGTATCTGTAATCCTTAGACTTGAGATTATCTCAGTTTCCTACATGATAAATTTTATACTTTAATATAATCTAACATCGTCTTTAACCGGGCGGTCATAAAGATTATAATTAGGTATATAATGAATTATGCGGAGGAAAGAGTTTAATTAAGATAGGATTTATTCCTCTCATAAATTGAGAGAGATATCTTTAGGTCTCTTGATGATTTGATTGAAGAAATGCACGGCCGTGCTCAAGTGAATTAATAAAGAGTTATTAATGTCATTTCATGTTCAATCAAATTCGGTATCAAGAAATATTTATCGACCAACATAAGGTTGACACATACCATGCCTTATGGACGATATAGATATCGTGTAACAAAGGGATACAATGCATGACATAAATTAGGTTTGATCGAATCATCTATATTTGCTTAATTTGGGTAATCATGATGTCTTACTAGAGGCCGCTCATGATTTATAATTCGTTGTGATTGTTGCCAACATTAAGTAAACCTACAGGGTCACACACAAAGAACAACTATTGAGACGTACACAGAAAAAATCATAACTTATGTGATAAGTTATATGGAGAGCTACATAGTCAAGTGACACATCCAATCCTACATCTTATATGATAAGATGTGTTGCATATATGGTTACATAGTTACCATGCACATAGGATATGAAACGAATAGACTATGTAGGCACAAGATACACCCCAAAATCAGATTAAGGGAACATAATTTTTTTGTCCATCTTTTGTGAGAAAAAGAGGAGAGAAAAAATCTAAAAAAATTATACTCTTGTTTTTCTGTGAGAGAAATGAAGAACGGATACTAGCATATATCGTTCTTTATCCGTTCAAAGGGGTTGTTCGTGTGGATACCGGTAGAGGACGAAGCGAAGTGCGGCGTCCTTGTGATTCGGGTTGAAACCGTGATTTTTGTTTGGAGAATCGGTTTGCTTGGAGAATCCGTTCGTTTGGAGATCGGTTTGTTAGACCGGTTAGGCGAAATATACAAAGGATCGGTTTGGAAACCGGTTTGGAATCGGGCATCAAAAAGCGTCAACCAAATTCGCTTTTGATCATCACGGATTAAGCGTAATCCGAAGGTACAAAGTTATGAATTTTTCTTTGATTTAATTGTAATTCACGGATCCTTCTTTTGGGTTTCGAATTCGATTTTGTTTCGTTTTGTAATTTTCCGCTGCGTTATGAATGGTAGAAACCCAACAGATGGCAAGTTTGCCTGGCAATAGTGTTGATCTTGGAGTGGTCTATTGAAATTCTGGCGAAATCCTAATTCTGTTCGTCTACTTGGTTTCTTTTTCTTGTGTGTGTTTTTATGTGCCTCTTTTTTCTTTGTTTTTTCTTTTAATGGAGGATTGTAATAAACTTTTCTCTATTTAATGAAAATGGAGTAAGCAATTTGCTTGCTCCCCTAAAAAAATTATGGTTTTGCCAAAGATGTCAGAGATTACATCATTTATCTCTTTCAATTTCCATTTAAGTAAATTCAGTTTTGGAACTCAATTAAAAAAAAAAAGTTTTGCAACTAAGTTTGAGAGAACATATGCAATTTGCCCCCTAAAATTTGGAATAATCTCAAAAGATGTTTTTGGACCTCCTGTGTCTAGCCGTTACATGCCAACAAGTCTTCTTAGACACTTCGAGTCTGAATCTCTTGTGTCCAATATCATTTGCCATCGGTACTGCAGCCAATCTGAACCGTCCATATGTGGACCCCACTCAATATTTTCCACCCCCTTTTGAGCTTTCTCATTGAGCCACATCATCATTTTTATCTTAGCCGTTCGATCAAAATTTTTGTTAAATTTCAACCTTTAATTTTCTCAAATTTATTGATATTTTATGATAACATGTGTGTGGTTATTAAAACAAAATCATTTGATTGGTTGAACTGGTGTTTCATTTTTCATTACCAATTTAGTAAGAACTGTTGAGTTTGTTTCTACCCATCAGATCATCATCAGATGGTTTAAATAAATCATGATTCAAAGTGATGTTCAAATATTAATACAAATAGAATATGAAGAGTTTACTTATCAAAACATAATTTTTTTCCTTTCTTCTTTAAAAAATAATAATTCTTAATGAAATATTTTATTTGTTATGTTAAAATCATCAAATATAAATTTGTTGAAATTTTCTCTTGATTTTGAATTCCATGTTGTTATGGTTCCAACTTAATTTTTTTTTCTTGCCAACAATGTGAATATAAACTATATAAAAGAATATGTCAAAAAATGATACATTCATTAACTCCTACCTTATTTTTCACCTTTACGTGAGCATTCTCAAGAGTTTTATCATCAATTTTTTCCCCGCCGTCGGATTAAAAAAAAATTCTCGGATTTTAGTTTTTCATTAAAATTATTACCTCAATATCACATGATAAGTTATATTATATTATGTTATATTATATTATATTATATTATATTATATTATATTATATTATATTATATTATATTATATTATATTATATTACGGACTTCAAAATAGCATATGTGATCAATTTATACATAATATATATCATTTTAGCTACTAAAGAAATAAAAAATAAGAAAAAAAGTAGTGACAAATTTTTGAAGAACTTATTCATGTTACATTTTTCTATCTATAATATGCAATATTTTTCTCATATATATAATATCATATTTTCTTTTTAAAAAATTCATGTTAGAAAAAAATAATTATTTTCTATCTTTTTTAAATTAATCATCTAAAATTAAATCTTATGGGGCTTCAAACAAAATTTTTTAAATAAATTATTTTGCTTTTTTATTTTTTCTAGCCTCCTTCGTCTATGCCCGATTAATATTTTTTTTAATATAATATGTCAAGAGATAACGGCATAAGAAAATCAAAGAGAATAAAAAAAAAGATGACATTTTAATCTTATAAATTATAATGCAAACATAAATTGAGATCATACATCAATTATCCAATTTATTTAGTTAGTTATCATTTTTTTGTTTTTTTATGCATTTATCATTTATGCTATTTTATTTCTCATATGTAAATTTATTTGCATAGAGTTATCCGTCTTTACAAAATTTGATGTGATATAAAAATACTTTTGATTGAATAATAAATCGACATAATATATTATGATGTAAATCAAAATGATTTTAAACATAGCCAACTTAATTAACATAATTATTATATATTATTTATATACTATGAATTCATTTCAAAATTTTATTTTGATTTTTCATAAATGTAATTCAATTATAGTTATGTTATAAAAATGTAAATAATTAATTAAATTATTCGCAACGAAGCGCGGCAATAATCCTAGTGAAGAATAAAGTCTAAACAGTGACAAACACCATCCAAGCTATGGGTCCAACCATGAATTAAAAAACAAGAGGAAATTTACATATAACGACGGGAGGTCGGGAAAAGGGGAGGGAAGAGCAGAGAGGGAGAGGAGGGCAGTAAGGGGGTGGAGGCGCCGCTATGGTTTGCCCCCACCCCCAAAATTTCAAGAGAAGATAGAGAAGAGAGAGAATCCGGCAAAACCACCATTGATGGTATCATTCTGAATAGTTATCTCTGGTAAAATTAAAACCCTAATATTTGAATCAAATTTGAGATTTTTCTGAAGGACCTATGTCTCTTTTAGCTATATTTTTAGGTACTGAGTCGAAATTAAGATAAATAGAGGAAGATCCACAAGGAGCTGGTACAACTCACCTCACGAGATCACTCAAATGAGTTGTTGCGACTAGTTCTTTTCAGCTGAGAGTTCTGCAAAGGCAAGTCTATGTTTTCGTTCTTATGGATACTATCTTTCATTTTTCATTTTCTTCATTTTTTTTTCTTGAACCGGTCAATCCCTCCTCTCAGATTTCATAGTTGGAACTAATATTAGCATAATTCTGGCAGTGCAATGGAGTCCATTCATCTTTAGCAATCTCTAGTTGCAGGTAATTTTCATGTATGCCCCTAAAATATTGATCTTTCAAATTTCTAATTAATTGTAAGTAGATATATAAATTAGTGGCAGTTAAGTAGGAAGAAGAAAATGGAGCTAATCATGCCTAACTGTGGTGTAATTGTTCTTTGATGTCTAAATCCTAAATCATATTATTGGATACAATGATTTCAGTTGAGTTATTTTTGCTTTTCTAGCTAATTCTGCTAATTTTATTTTATTTCCCGCTGCTATGGGATGGGATGGTACATTATTTCCCACTGCTATTGAGGTACAAATACAATACACAAGGGGATTTTTCATAATCTAAACTTTTTCAGGGGGAAATGAAATGTAGGAACTTGATGCTTGAATCAAATGTAGCAACAGGGGCTTGGCACAACAAGGGGAAATGAAGGTTAATACTTTGTCTTTTTACACCAAATTTTGTAGCAAATTTTCATTTTCTTTTTTTTATGGCTCAGGTATGGCTCATATCAGTCCGCACCAAATTTTGGATGCTCGCATCTGGTTCATTACTTGTTCTTTTTTAGAATTCGTTTTTTAGGGAAAGGAGGGGACTCATATGATAAAGCTAGCTGAGGGAAAAGAGGGGACTTGTAGCACTGATGGAGATTGTGATAATTTCTGTTGTAGTAGCTACAAGGACACAGATTATTAGAATATGAACATGCATCCTTTACCTAAATGAGGAGCAATTGCTCCATGGCAACAGGTACATTTGCTTTAGATGGTAATATACCAACATCACCAGGTCGTAGACCGTTTGCGGGAAGCAAACAAGGAATTCTCAAATACGAAATCCAAGAAAAACATCCAAATTCATTTATTTTATGCACATTTAAAACCTCTTATTATATCCCCTTATTATTAACATGAAATATGTTGGGAAAAATAGGGGTGAAACACGAACAAAATCCCCTCACGGGATTTTTGTCGAACACCTTGTGTGCGACTTTTATGGTTAACTCAAATACTCAAATAAACACTATAAACTCAACCCCATTCACTCAATATGCAAGAGATTAACAAACAAACATAAGAGACACACGAATTAAGGAAAACTTCTTTGTATTAATCAACTTCGATACGAACCGTACCGCTTACAAATAATACAAGAATAAAAACCTCTTCTAGGATTTACAACTCACACTTGAACCCTAGGCTACGCTCGTCACTGACACCGGTGGATTACACCTCGGAGGATCACAAAAGGAACAAAGAAAAGACACGACCGGGAGGAGGAACTAGAGAGTCATACACCGTATCGTTCCGTACCTAACCGGTGATACGAGAGAGCAACAACAAGAGCAAGCTTCTCCTTCTCTCTCTCCCCTCTCCTCTCTTTCTTTTTCTTTCTTTCCTTTTCTTTCTTTTGGCCGCTCAAAATGAATCCACGCAACAGAGAGGCACAAGCTCTCTGTTGCATTTCAAAAGCCAAAATGCCTTTTTTGCACATAAGACCCTCTAATTTATATTAATTACATAATTACATAATAAATGGTCCAAGGCCCATTTCATGAGGAGGGAGCCCAACAAAATATGCCTCTAGATTGTGATTCAGTACTCGCATTTCAGTACTAGAAATAGAACACATGAAGAACATAGCATATTAACTGAAGTGAAATATTCAGTAAAATTATAAAAACAAACCAAAATGGAATATCAGTAGGAATATTCAAAATATTTTGAGCCGAAAGGAAATAATTTGGAGACAAAGTTAGGTAAAAAAAAATTCTTATACCATCAACTACTTTTCCTTTAATAAATAACAATCTTATATATTTTTAACAGGAAATATTGGCCTGCTTAAAATAAGAAGGCATATAACAATGATATGAAGATTCGAGTTGGAGATGTTCTCTTTGCAATTGTAATATATTAGAAGAATTAAAGATGCTAGAGGAAGCAAGGATGGTTTGACGAGGGGAATTTAGTTCATTTTGGTATAAGGACATTTGAGTTATATTTTTGTTTTGTTTTGACTAAAATGGAATATAGATGATATAGTATTCATAATGAAAATTATATTTTATAATTTTTATGAATGTGTGATTAGTTATGAATGAGACAAATCATAATAAATAAATAAAAAATATGATTAAAGAGCAAGGCCTTGTCACTGTAAATTCTACCTTTTTATTTTAAAGCCTAATTATTTTTCGTCGTATTTTCTTATCACCAAGTAATGTTCTGCATAAGTGCGTAAATAGTAGCCAGTAAGTTTGTTGAATAAGGCCAAAAAATGAATGGTGTTCATTTTTTAAAATGTACGAGAGTGCAGAATTAGGGTTTATAATGTAATTCATTAAAATATTTATTTATTTATTTTTAATTGATTTAGGTTTCATCAATGCCCAATTATTGCTACAGATGTGGCAATGTCGCCTCTATATTAAGCTTCAGTAAAAATATGGTACATTTCTTTTACTAAATACTTTTATCCATTTATTTTTTAATTTGCACACTGTGGTATTTTTGAATTTTTTTAGTTAGGGAAGTCAAATTCTTTACTGAGATGAAGAAAACAACCAAATGGCTTTTAAATCCATTAAGCCTCTTTTTTTAGCTCAAGTACAATTTGAGATTTCCATTTCTTCCATCTCTTTCAATTTTGGTTTCTTAATTATTTTCTCATACAATTTTGATTCATTTGCACTGATAAGATAGATTGGTTTGATTGAAGGCATGGTCATTGTCAAACCTTAAATCTCAAATAGTGTTAGCATCACGGTGTGAAGATTCTACTAAAATTGGTGTTTATATAATCTTTCTTGACAATAAATTATTAGTTATAAAATTTGGCTTTACCTCAAAAACATTTATAAAATTTGACTTTGCTATCGTTGCGATCAACATACAAAAAGTAAAATGAAATCCATCCTATGTAAATTATTTGAAAGAAAAATATAAAAAAAAGAGTCAAATAGGGCAATTGTAGATCCCCCACGCAAAATTTGTTAGGACGAATGATAGAAACTGTTCATGCGGTTTGTAAGAGATCAGGGCAATGGTTTCTGAGTTTGTAGCACGTAAATGAGTCAAATCACCAAGTCTCTTTTGCTCTCAGGTGCTTTCTGCATTGTGAGTTCTTGTCTGAAAAAGAAGTTTAATTAAATAACTGATAACTAATTATTTGATTTACTTGAGCAGGTATCCGACTCAGTAGAAGAGGAGGCTTAAATTAAAATGATCGATATGGTCATTGGACGTAGTGGACAATTATAAGCCACACTTTCTTCTTTAATCTATTTCTATAGGGTCTTAAATTTCTTTTAATGCAATTTCCTTGTGTAATTATTATTAGCTCTTTTTTAGCCATCGTCATTAAGCTCGTCTATCGCAATTGCTTCGGAGAACATCTTTTTATGTATTATTGGCGGAATTATATCTTCTTATCCAAATTTGTATAGTTTCTGCTTCGGAGAACTTCTTTTTATGTATTATTGGCAGAATTATATCTTCTTATCCAAATTTGTATAGTTTCTGTTAGTGAATGGCGCATTGTCAAAAACTCAATACTTTTGCAATATGACATGCCTTTAATATCAATTTATATAATTATATGCTATTGCATGACATTATCTCCAAAAAAAAATATATGTTTTGGATTTACGTCATGCCTTTATTATTTTAGTTGAATGATCTTTTTAAAAATTAATTGTCGATTGTTATTTATGAAGGAAAAAGATTAAAACCGTGAGGGCAATTTTCCTAGTGAGTTTTAATTCATCTAAGAAGGATTGTTTTTGTGCATCATCGGTCAGACCATATAAAGTACATATAAGAAAATGATCATTGTTGGAGAATGAGGCTATAATGTCGAGAGAATAGAGCATTATAGCTTGCTGGTGTATGGTTAAGTCATCTCCCCGAGCAATCATCTTGCTACCTTTAGACCCAGTTGCGGGCTTAATAATTATGTTCTTAAATCTACCTGTACAGATCACTCTCATAGAAAAGAAGTTTGAATTGTCCCACTTTGTTTCTTGAATACAAAAAATAGAATAACGAACATCACGAATAGAGTCTTTAACAATTTTGCATTTGTTTGGGTTTCCTAACCCTCTCACATTCCAACATAGAATAGAAAATTATTTTTGGAAATAGCATGATTAAATTACAAATATCCAAAATAAACATCTAACAACAAAATGGCTAAAACAGCTTAATCATAAACTTCATAATTTGAGGTTGATTAGGCATCATTGCCATCACCATTTTCCACTTCTCCCTCATCATGTGACTTCCACTTCATCTGGTGCATTTTGAACAGCCAAGTAATTAGCAATGACTGGATCATTCATGGCACTCATAGCATCCGCACGTAACTACTCTGGATTGTTTAAATGAGGGTCTAGATCATTCATGGCACCTCCTACGGTTTTCAATGTCCACAGATGGCAACCAGCAAATCCAGAGATTCTTGCAAATCTTCCAGTGTCAATGCTCCTGCTTTCTTTCCCGATCTACTGATTCCTGAGCGCAGCTGCCTCGAGCAGCTGGTGTTTTCCTTTATTTTGCCAATCTTATCTTCAATCAAATCCGGGCTTGCAATGTTGGTGTTCTTTCCTCAATTGGAGGCCATCAAGCCGCTTCACTCAAGTTGCAGTTCCTTAAGATTCGTGCTAACAGATCGAGTCTTACCGCACCCGCGGGTGGGACAAGAGTGCGTCACTTGTTCCAGTACCGCATTAGCTTCCTTGGGTCTTTTTTGGCTCCTTTTTTATCATTTTGCTCTAATTCCTGCTATCACACGGTACAAACGACACAAACACACACAACTCATTTTCTTAGTCTCCATTAATGGCTTAGCCCAAACCCAACACCTCATTTTCATCTTATCCCATCATTATCATCACCGGCAGCCACCCACCAGCTCTGGCCGACGGCGTCACCTCCTCCGGCCGTCACCGATGATCCGAACCTACCGAATAGTTTCCTTCTCTTTCTTCCCCAATTTGTAAGAGGCTCCGTTTTTTCTATTTTCTCCTTTTAGTTCTTTTTTTTTTTTTTTTTGAAATAGAAAAAAAAATGAGAAGAGGATAAATAATAATTCCATCATAGCCTGAAGCCCTAATCAAGCTCTAATTTTTTCTTCATGCCAAATAAATAAATTAGTTTTAAAACATCTACATATAAGGTTTTGCTCATTCTCTTATTTTGAATGTGATGTATGTAAATATTTTGTTGTATATTTTGGGTGAAATGACAATTCCGGATTGGATGGAGTGACCCATGGAAGTGACGGGGACCGACTAGTTGGGGCACGCAAGGGAGAGGAGTAGTTGGTTCTTTTTGTGGCTTATTGCGCTTTTGAGGTGCAGGTCCCGGTTTATATATGTCATTTATTATGCTTGAAAATCGTATGATGCACACATATAGAAATATCTCATTTTAGGTTTTTGGGTATAGTTGCATATTTACAAAAAAAAAGTAATAAAAATAATTGTATAGTACTTTCTTTTGTTATTGATCTTACTTTCATGATTATGTTCTTATGTGATGGCTATACTATAGTAAGGGTTAATTCATAATCATCATGGGTAGGATCATTCGGTAAGATTTATATTTCCAAATTGAGAATATGATTCATTCATATCATGTAGCAACGATTATATTGAGGTCATTTATGTTAATAGTAGATTAAGGCATATTTGATGAAATTAGAATGAAAAAAAGGGTATTCAGAAAAAGAATATTTTAATGTGCAAGTAAATGAATTTTTAATTGAACAACTTTTTTGTTATGATACGATATGAAAAAGTGGTATAGTTTGGTTGTCTCGCTTGCAAAGATTCCGTGTAATTTCAGATCGATCGATGATTTCGAGAGCCTCAACATGGTGGTGAATACTAGTTGCGCCGAGGCTATGGGCAAGGAGAAGTGAATGTACATTTTGAGATATATGTCATTTCATAATAATAATAATAATGGATTTAAAAATGTAGGATACCGATTTGATTTGATTTGATTTTATACATACTCAGAGGTTGATGTGTGTCCAAAGCAACATAGCTTTTATATTATATTATTTTTGTATACCTCTAGAAGAGATTTACTCACCGATTTGTAGGCTTCGTTTGGATGGAGGATAAGAGAGGTATAATTTAATCTAGGCGTAAGGACTTATGCCTTCTTATTCCTCAATTTTAGAAAAGTGTTTGGTAAGATGATAAGAATAAAAAAGAGGATAATGTTAAATTTAAAATGGAAATAATTTGTAATGACCAAAATGCCCTTATATCGTAACATGATAAGTAAATGAAAGACTTCATTATTAATTATATTATACATTATGTAACATTTATATATTTGTATATAATCATGTTATTCATTTATATTTTAAATTATTAGTGTCTAGTATATAATTAATATTTATATTAAATTAATGAATTGTAAAGTTATTTTAAATGATATACTAAATCTATAATTAACAAGAATCGTTAATTAATAATTTAATATATTATTCAATTAATAATTTATTATTTTATTTATAATTATATAAGAATAATATAATAATTAAATAATATGATAAATTTAATTAAACCATATTGTATTAAATTATATTAAACTAAAATTAGAATTAAATATATTTAATTAAATTAAAATTAGATATACTTAATTAATGATATTACTTCATATTAATTTTTATTTTTTAATTATTTTTTAACTTATATATAAATATTATTAATAATAAAATTGTTGTATATTAATTATTAATAATATATTATTAATACTATTTATGATTTATTTTATAAATTATTAATTTATTGTATTTATTTACTTAGATTATAATTAATTATATAATAATTAATATTAATTAATTATTTAAATCAAATATTATTTTATTATTAATAATAATAATAATAATAATAATAATAATAATAATAATAATAATAATAATAACAACAACAACAACAACAACAACAACAACAACAACAACAACAACAAGTAAGGAACAACAACAACAACAAGTAAGGGTATTATGGTAAAAAATTGGAGGAATAGATGAGGTATAATTTTATAACTAATAAAAGTAGTTATAATCTTATACCTACTATACCTTCTTATTCCATCATTTTAGTTTGGTGTTTGGCAAGGCATAAAGGGATAAGTAGACTTATACCTTGCTTATCTCTCATCCAAACGGGGCCGTAGGGTATAAATTTTCTTGCATGTATAGTTATCAAACATATAATTCATTGACAAACATTAGAAAGTTTAGGCATGCATGCTTATTTTTAATAACAATTTCATTATTTAAGAGGTCACATCAAGTAATATGTTATGTTATGTTTGAACTTTATTGCGGTATGGCTTTTTGCGCCTAATCGATCGCATATATCGACAAGGGCTGGACCTAAATACCGTACTGAGTGATTTATCACTCATTTCCACTTTCTTTTGATTGTGGGGTCCAGGTACGTAAGGTGACATGGCATAGAAGGGAGGACGTTTGTGATAAGCCATTTCTATTGTTGATCATTGGTATATAATCCTTAACTTTTCATTAATTCTAAATTTTAATAATGATCTTCCATGTATATATTGCGGGGATGCTCACATTCTATTGCCATGATTTTGGGTTGGCGGTGCGACAGGATCTGTATTCTTATGATGCTCTTTAATCAGTGATGAGCTTTCATAACAGCCTTCCAACACATAGTGTTTGCCTAGGTGGAAAAAATATAACGTTAATTTACAACGCGGCCAAGTATTTCTTAATTTCCTTATCAACTAATTATTTTTATTAATAATAAGAGTTTTATTTATTCTGTCTCAACGCAACCATAAATACAAGCCACTGCACTACATATTGACACAATAAACGTTTCAATCATCATAAAAAGGGCATTATGATCGATTCAAAAATAATTTTCAAACGAAACCAAATTTAGTAAAATTACTTGGGGCAAATCATAACGCCCTTGATAATCAGCCCCCTTTTCCAATTTGGATTATCCCATTCATGCAAATCAATCGTAATATCTCCCTCCGCATCTCGGGTTTCAAATTCTCCAGCCTTGATTTGAATCCACTGGCCTTTCGGCTTTTTATCTAGTTTCTCTTGATATTTTTGATATTCTCCATTTGGTAATTTCAACTCTAATTTTACAGGTGTTGAAGTCCAACCAGAATTCAATTTTTTTATTTTTATGATGAACAAAACTTGGTATGTGATATTGGGAGTGAGTAAAGAGACTTCAAATTTTCCGCGGATTTCCAACCAAATAATTTTAATTAACTGTGCCGCTTCAATTTTGGTGTCACTAGAATTTAATTGGTAATGAGAAAGAATTAGTATTCAGATATAATAACAAATAAAATTTATGTTTTTTATCTCAAAAAAAAAAACTTATATTTTTAGTTATTGACAGAAAATCTTCTCATTAGTAAAGGTGGTACACCTCAGAATCAAGTTTATCTCTGTTCAGTTGTATTAATATTAATAGTATATATAATTTTTTGATAGAATTTGGAGTGTGTATTTTAGCACATAATAAATACAAATCACTTATTCATTTCATTACACTTTGTGCATGGTTGTTTATTAATTTAGAGCATCGAAGAAAATGCTAACAAGAGATCTTGGGAAATATATGTTTTATCTTTTTTGTCTTAAGTTCGATTTATTTCATAAAATTCTATGGTGCAATAATAAATGAAGATTGAAAAAGACCAGTATTTTAGTGGGACTAGATATACACCGCCGGCCTAAACACACCAGCACCGTCCGCTCAACAAGAATGCGATATGTGACCAGAATGTGGAAAATTATCGCTATTATTTTTTTTGGACTCCATCGCCAGCATTGTCAGTTCAACAGGATCGCAACACATGGCGGAATTTGGAGAATTATAGTCAACATATTTTTGAATCCACCGCTAGCCCCATCCATTCAATAGGAGAGCAACACGCGGCTAGAATTTAGCATTTTTAGGCCACTAGAAAAATTACGTTAAATGGAGTCTTTTAGACCTCCAAAAAAGCATACCAAGTATATAAAAGGCGTAGTTGGTAGAAAAAAAATGTATATAGATATTCAAAAAAGGTATAACAAACAATAAAAAAAATATATAATAAGTATGTAATAAGTACTTATATTGAAATTCAATAAAATATAATAGACAGGTAAAAAGACATGTAAAAATATAATAAATATGTAATAAAGTATGTTGATATTCAATAAAATATACTCAACAAAAGTATACAAAACATGTAAAACGATATATTGAATAGAGAAAAAATTATATTATTATTCAAAAAAAGATAGTGTAAAAGTATAAAGATGTAATAAATGACTTGAGCAGTGCATTATTGAGTGTGTATTCTTCTTTCAAAAAAGGAAAGTGCAATCATATTTTTCTTTTAATTATCTTTTTTTTTCTTATATCATTGACTCCTTATAAATCGGGCCGTGAATATGAGGTGTTTAGGCTGGGCGGGTGAATAGGAGCCATTTAACCGGGTGGTGGGAATTATTTCTCTATTTTAATTGATTGAGCTCAAAACACCCTTATTTCAAGTTCTCATCGACACTAAGAACTTGAAGTGGGGAAAAAATTATTTAATAATATAAATGTATATTGAAAAAGAACACAGTTTTAAAAGTTCAATATGGCTCTATGTATCAAAACAAAAACAAAACAAAAAAATAGTATGGTTTGAAAGGTAAGATTTTAACATTTAAGTAATGAGAAATTGTATATCACGACCTTAGAGTACGTTGGTACATGATGGAATTTTTTTTTACCTGCGTAGCATTATATATATATTTTAAAAATAGCACATCAAACAAAAAAATGGTATACTAATTTTTATATACAAGTGTGTTTTTTATATAATGTCTATATTTTTATACTGTTTTTTAATTTTATATATTATTTTTTGTTCTATATATTGTTTTGACATGCTGCTATTTCAATTTATATAATATTTTCAATTTGTATATATTGTATTTTTGAAAAAATAAAGATTTATGTATTATTTCGTACAAAAAAAAGGGTCGTGCTGCACTACAGGACTCTAACTATCATTATCATAGGGATATTTCCACTTCTACACAAGTAAACAAAGATAATGTCAAGAATATACAAGTGTTTGGAAGAATTCCAAATATTACATTCTCGGCATTTCAAATGCCGATAATATTTAGTTGTGGGCCCACTAATAAAAGCTCTCCATTTGCTGTAAAAAAAAATCCAAAAATAGTGATCTATTTTAGCACACCCCTTGTAAATTAAATAATTTGCAAACAATATTTAAAAATAATAATGTTTTAAAATTGAAGATTAAGGAAAAAACTACACCCCATTTTCTTTTTATACATCATATATATTTGGAACAAATAGCTATAAAGTTTTTCTCATATATATTTTTAACAAAAAATAAAACATAATCATTTTGAAAATGTTATTTTTGAAATATAAAACACAATATTTTCATATATCATAACTTTTTCATATATTTTTTATATTTCAAAAATAACATTTTCTATATTTTATTTTTTTGTTAAAAATATACATGGGAATTTGTTTACAGTTGTTTGTTCCAAATATAAAACATCACAAATAACATTTTCAAAATTGTTTTGTTTTTTTTTTTTTTTTTTTGCTAAATATATATACATGAGAATTTTTTTATTTGCTAAATATACATATTTTTTTAAAATATTGTTTGAAAACAGTGTAGTGAAAAAATGGAGAGCTTTTATTAGTGGGGTCCACAAATAAATCTCGGCATTTGAAATGCCGAAATGTTATATTTGGAATTCTTTCAGGTACTTGTATATTCTTGACATTATCTTTTTGAACTTGCGTGGAAGTGGAAAAATCCCATTATCATATCATTGAGCAATTTTAGCATTTGAGAAAATTAAAAATTTTTAGAAGTATTCTGGGTACAGTTTATATTGTCTTTACCTTGTTTCATGTACAGAAATCCAACGAAAGCATTTTTTATCTTCTCCCCAGCCGATTGTAAGATCCCTCGCAAAGAGCATGAAGCAATTATGTCCATTCTCCTCAACCCAAAATTTCTAAAAAAAATAAATCGTCAGAAAGTCAGGATAAAAAAAAATGAAGTAATTCATGAAGATATGATGTTTTATGTGAGTATGAGGCCACAATGTTCATAATTAAAATATCAACATTGTTAAATGTCCAAATCAACAATCTGAATCGTTCATTTTGATGTAACTGGCAAAATTCATCAAAACATATCATAGTATAATACATCCTGTTATATGTTTCAGTTATATATTCTTTAATCCATTGGATGCAAAGGAAACATGGTATTTTTTATATATATTATAATATGTTTACTATTTCATAGTGGAAAAAAAATATATTCATACCGATGCCTACGATTTCACAGTGAAAATATATTTTTTTCTATATTTCACCATAGAGGACTAATATTAGAAAATATACCTAACTATTGAGCATATATAGCTATCGTACAAGTTATAAATGATGTGCTGCCCATTAAAACTTCCCAAATTCAATCAGCAATTTAAAATTCTTAACCGAGTTATAATGATCAGATCCCTCACAATTAACTCAAATTTAAATAATCAATATCAGCCTAAGAAAATTAAGTAAAAAAAGTGTCTTAATTATTTTATTTTATTTTTCAATTTCTTAATTCCAACAGTTTCAACTATGGAACATAACTATAAATATACCTTTTTCTTTTGATCCAAGAAGATACCCGTGCGAACTTTATCCTTGAGATCACCCAATATAGGGTCATCCGCCTTCTTTAAAATTTCATCGAACTTATGAGGATTTATAACTTCTGGCCCTGGTATCGGCTGTAGAATTTTCACGTCTTGAAGAGTTTCATCTTTTTCGGGTTTGCTAGCGTTTGAATTTTGGACGGTTTTGTCTTGTTCGGGTTTGGCACCATGGATTTGATCACAGACACATATTTTTGATATCAGTGCCCCCATTTGCAAGCAATAAGTGATGTATTTCATCTGCATGAAGAGTCTATCCTAATAGATGCTTTTTTTATATCGGAAAAGTTGGAATTTTTTTTTTCAAAATAGTACTGTTTTTGACAATAATTAGTCAGATATACTATTTTATAAATAATTGGGTATCTAGTACTTTCGCCAAGAGGATCTGACGGAACTAGTAGTTTTTTTATTTTTGTTGATCCCGGCCATTTGAAACCCTTAAACATGCTTTATTAAGGAAAAAAGCTAGTTTCACCAGAGGGTTTGGCGGAACTGAGTAAAATTTATTTTTTCAGGTTAAACTCGTAATTTAGAAGACCAATTAACTGAAAAAATTATGAATTCAGAAGTTCCGCCAGAGGTATTTTATATTTTTTCCCCTCTAATCAGCCATGAAAATTTAGCCTATATATATATATATATATATATATATATATATATATATATATATATATTTTTTTTTTTTTTTTTCCATGGTCATGTTTAGAGGCAAAAAAAATATAAAATAGCCAGTTCCGCCAGAGGTTCTGGCGGAACTGATGAAAATTCGTAATTTTTTGAGCTAATTGAACTTCTAAATTAAGAGTTTAACCTGAAAAAATAAATTTTACCTAGTTCCGCCAGAACTGATGAAATTCGTAATTTTTTGAGCTAATTGAACTTCTAAATTAAGAGTTTAACTTGAAAAAATAAATTTTACCTAGTTCCGCCAGACCCTATGGCAAACTAACTTTTTTTCTTAATTAAGCGTGTTTACGAATACCAAATGGCTGAGATCAACAAAAAAATAATCAATAGTTCCGCCAGACCCTCTGGCGGAACTACTTCAGTTCCGCCAGAGGGTCTGGCGGAAGTGCTATCTGCTGAAATATTTCAAAAAAAATGTCATCTGATTAATTATTCTTAAAAAAAATGCTATTTTGCAAAAAAAATTCGAAAAGATGTGCTTTTGTTTACTTTTTTTATTCTTTTGTGAATGGAGAAGGTATTTTCTTTACTTTGTGCTGTTTAATGTAGGTCGTTGTAGAATAATGGTTGCATATTTTCTCAAGTTTCGGAAAGTAAAGATAATATAAGCTTCTCTTTAATATAAGTTAGGTTCATATATTCAGTCTATTTTACATTAAAAAAAATATCATTTATACAGAGGTTTTGAGTTTCTTGAGTAATTAATTAATTATTTTAATTGATAACATATGTTCTTTTTTTTGGTATCAATATAGACATTTATTTATTGGCAGAGATTAAAAAGAATATCACACGGAAGAGAAAAAAAACTTAAAGAAGTACAAAAAAAAAAAAAAGGATAGAACTTATTCTCTCGCCAAATCATTCAAGGGCTGTTTGGTTCGTGGTTTGATATATGCCTTGAAATGTAATGATGTCAACAAATTCCATTTCAAGGAATATCACTTCAAGACATCTGTGATTACAATGTTTGGTTGGTACATCTATCATTTCCATTATTTGAATGTGTAAATATCATCATTTATTTGACTTGCTACATTTATAAGATATATTTAGATAAATTAATTAAAATCTCACATAAAAAAATTAAACAAAATAGAATATTCTAATAATAAAATTAATAATCCATTATCAAAAGAAACAAAGTCAACAACTAATAATCATAATAAAAACTACTGCTCAAATATCACTTGCAACCATAGTTAGTCATTCGTGATACGCGAATAATAAGGTTCGCGATACGTTCGTGTATAATTCGTATCGAACGTTTTCTAAGTCAGCCAAATATTCGGTTAAATAAAATGAAGACTATATAAATTCGTTAATTTGGCTCATTGTTCGGAAAATTTTGGTATATTAAATTATTTAAATATATATTTTTTATTTAAAAATAATTGAGAAAATATTATATTTGGTAAAAAGTTGGAAAATACGAGAAGAATTTTTGTCATGTCAAAAATTCGCGAATGAATGCGAATTATTGAAATGAAGACGCGAATTTCTAAAAATTCAGAAAATACGTATGTGTATATTACATGAATAAAAAAGAAAAGACCTTTTATAGAAATTTTCCTCTCATTAATTTTGGCGGGACATTGAAAAATGAATTCCCTCCTTGTGGGAATGTGGAAAGACATTTATTTTGGAGGTAGTTCTATTTCCACCAAATATTATCTAGGGAATAATTGATTACCTTACTTTATTATCTAGTGATATATCAAACATAATAATGAAATCCATCATACTTGGATGCCTTGGCATCCTAATTTAAAACCACGAACCAAATGGCCCCTCATAGGAATTTGGATAAAAAGTGACTGATTCCTCTAGAAAGAACTTATGCTTGATTTATTATGACATTTTTTTTCCTCTAAAAAAATATATAGAAAAATCTTGCTCGTAAAGGATAAATCGTATTGTACAGAATGGCAGTCATCAATTTTAGCATATGACAGCTCAAAATTCTCATTGTCTTCAATGTAATCCAAGACAATGAAATCCAGCATTAATACAATTAATCCCAACCCCTTATTTTTCACCTACTTTTGAGCCGCCTCAAAAGGTCACATCATCACTTTTATCTTCACCGTTCGATCAATTTTTTTGTCAAATCTTGGCCATTTATTTTCTTAAATTTATTGATATTTTATGGCAAAATGTGTGTGCTTTGGTGTCTCCAATTTTATTGTCAAATCAATTATTTTTGTCATATGATTGGTTGAATTGGTGTTTTGTGTTTCATTCCCGATTTAGTGAGAACCGTTGTAATTTTATTTTTAACCATCGGATCTTAATCGGATGACTTCAATGAATCATAATTTAAAGTTATGTTCAATTATTAGTACCAATAGTTAATGAAGAGTTCACTCATTAAAATATAAATAATTTTTCTTTTCTTCTTTAAAAAATTATAATTCTTAATGAAATATTTTATTTCTCTTGTTAAAATCATCAAATATAAATTTGTTGGAATTTTCTCTTTATTTTGAGTTCCATATTGTTGTGGTTCTAATTTATTTTTTCATGCTAAAATATGTCAACAAACTATAAAGACTATATAAAATAACATGTAAAAAATTATATGCTCATTAAATTATACCTTATATTTTATTTTTTATCTCTTTTTAAGCATTCTCAAGAGACCTATCGTTAATTTTATTTCGGCCGTTGGATCAATTTATTTTCAAATATTAGTTTTTCATTTAAATTATTACCACAATATCACATGGTCAGTTAGATTAATGTTTCGTATTATATCTCCAATTATGTGAGAACTATCATATCAAATAATAATCCGTAGTATTAAAAATTATATTTTATTACTTAATATTTTACATATAATATGTATCATTTTAATAACTAATAAAATATAAATAAGAAAAATAATGGTGACACTTTTTTGGAAAATGAATCATGTTATATTTTCTTATATATAGAAAACATATTTTTTTTATATATATATTCTTTTTATAAATCATGTTAAATATAATTATTATTTTTATATTTTTTGAAGTTAATCATCTAGCTTGAGTCTGTCGGCCATTAGCTTGAAGTGTGTCTACCACGCATGCGATGAAGATGCAAGTGGTGTTTGGCAACCGATTCTAGGTTTCAAGCACCGCCTGGATGGCTTCTCGATGATGACAACGTGAATGACGTGGCCAGATCGCCTCGTAACCAGTCATCAACTTGGTGTCTGGTGACACACGGGCGACGAAGACGCGAGTGGTGAGCGGTGAGTGGTTCTAATTCGCAAGCACTGCCTGGATGGCTTCACGACAACCACGGAAGTGACGTGTACTTATTTATGGAGACGACTACGATGCGAGCGACGTTGCCAGAATGACTCATAACCAGCATCACCTTGGTGTTTGTCGAGCACGTGAGCGACAGAGACACAAGTGGTGTCTGGCAAGCTATTCTAAGGCTCAAGCACCATCTAGATTGCTTCTCAAAGACAACACGAGTGACTTGGCTCGCGCCTTGTTAACTGACCATCAGCATGGTGTCTGAGGACGACGCGAGTAATGATTGGCGAGCGGATGTCTCCTTTGGTATGTTTATTCAATTGGAATTTTGTTCTTCTTGATTTTTCTGGATTTTTTTTTATTTTTTGATTCTTTTGAGTGCTGTTATTTGTCGGTCAGAGTCTATTCCGAACCCCCAGGTGGTCGACTCACGCGACGTGATGCCAAAATAATTTTACTCAAGGTCCAACCAAAAATAGCAACAGCAAAAGCAAAGTGTTTGAATGTTTTTCTTTTTTGGTTGAATTATTTGACATTTATATGCTGGTTTGACTTCATTGTGGTCCAAATGTCGCATGCTGGTTGGTGACCAACAATGTGGACCTGAGGAAACCAAGTGCTTGAAGCAAACAAGGGTTAGTGACCGGTTTATTGTGTTAATAGAACTAATTAGTGTATGAAATTTTAAAAACTTGTCATGTTTTAATTAATATGTTGGAAATTTTGTGTTAATAGGTTGAGCTGGAGAAATTACGGCTCCTTTGCGAGCGGATAATTACGAGACAAGAGCTAAAGGTAGTTTAATGTGCTTGTTTGTTACCATTCATATTCAATTTTTAAGCTATGAATCTGAACCAATTTATTTGAAATGCATTGGTACAGTCCTTGAAAACCAAATCACGGGAAAGCGAAAGGATTGCATAAGATTGTTTGGAGAAGAAGAAGAGGGAGATGGAGATACGAGGAGGGATCTATTGTAACGTATGACTGTTTTGTTTCAAAGAATATATAATACACATGATGAAATGGCCACAATAAACTTAAATCTACTAACATGGCTAGTTTTTAATGTTCTCTACCTCCATTTTCTACTTCTACTCAAACAGATCATTTGATTAATTTTTTCTATAACTATGAGATGTCTAAATACCATTGGCTATAAGTAATTGGTAAAAATATTGTAAAAACATGTAAAATAATGATTAAATGGTTTTGTACATATGTGACCTTACACTATAGAAGGTCATAAAATCAATAAAAAAATGTCATAAAACCCCTACCGGATTTGAAAATATTATTCAATTTTGTTATAAATTTTCAAAAATTACTACGTAAAAGAATAATTATCCTAGTCCTATCTAGTGGCCAATTAATCCTTCTAGTCTAATCATTATTCTATCTTCTAATTTTCAATTTTTGTTATTTTCATAATTATATTTCATGGTTATTTTTAATGACAGGTTATGTAATTTATAAGTTAATTAATATACAAATAAATTGTTACATGATTTGATGAATTTAATTCATATCACCAAATGAATATTTTTATAAATAAAGTAATCAATAATCTTTACTGAATAAAAGATAAAAATTTCTCACATCACCAAAATAAAAGATCCGCATAAGAGTCTAAAAAGGTCACATAATTTTTTGCTCAAAATTAGTTAAAATTATATTATAAATTAACTTTATATTTTATTTTTTTGCAATTTTTATTTACGGGGCAACATCTAAAACAACATTTTATGGCCGCTAATATCTCAGGCTGGAGCAACCAAAATGCCGGGGCCATGGTCTTAGGAGGCAATAGATTGGTTTCTTTGATTTGTCTGTAGGGATGGTTGATGTTAATTTGTTTTGAAAATAATGTGGTAACTATCATTTCCGCCACTAGTAGTGGCGGAACAGATAGATTTTCAGTTCTGCCAAAAACGGTCCATTTGACGCACTAAACGTGGTTAATTAGTATTAAAAATCTTGTTCCGCCACTAGTAGTGGCGGAACATGTTAAAATATTTCTTTACCCCCACTTAAAGATTAACATGGCTCATAAATGGGCAATTAGCCTAAAAATTGAAGAATTACTATGTTCCGCCACTATTAGTGGCGGAACAGGGTGCATATTTCACCTGTTCCGCCACTAGTAGTGGCGGAACAGGCCAAATGAACTTTTTAAATCTGACTTAAAAAACACAGAAAAAACCACCTGTTTCGCCACTTATCCACCTGTTCCGCCACTATAAGTGGCGGAACAGGTGAAAATACCCTCTGTTCCGCCACTAGTAGTGGCGGAATAGGTCCGTTTTTCCACTCACTCGCCCCTGACCTGGAAAACGCAAAAAAAAAAGGACCTGTTCCGCCACTACTAGTGGCGGAACAGGCTATTAAACCCAAAAATTTCCCTTTTTATTGCTCTTTCTCTCTCCACTCCCCCCATTAAAACATTCAACCCAAAAATTTCCCTTTTTATAGCACCAAGTCTAAAAGAGTAACGAGTACCGACATTTGCTGTTTTTATTGCCGCCATATATTCAGGTAGCAAATTATAAGCCTCTTTCCAACCTCCGAATAAGAATCTAAGCGCGTGTTGCTTCGCATGCCAAGCCTTCCAATACGATATGCTATATTCATACTTCATTTTAACGGTTTCTATTATTGTTACGGGTTTAATTGCTAAATCTGCTCTAACAATATCCAGAACTAAATCCCCAACAAGCGCACTGGTTAATTGTTTGTGATCTTTTATAGGTGTTTGATGGTTGCATATGTGTGGTTGCATAAATGTTTTAATCTGCCATAATTCTTGTTTATTTATTGATGCATGCAACCTCCAATTACACATGTCGGCTTCATGTTTAAGCTTGCAGCCCACAATATATCTCTCTTTGTCTGAACTAACGACTTCAATTTCTCGGTGCCACATCACACTATATAATCTTATCGCCGATTGTAACTCTGATTTCATTTCAAATGTCTGACCCTTATATAACATTCCATCCCCTTCATGCATACTACTTCCCGATAGAACATCATTTCTCGCAAATTTCCACATTGAAGTATCTTCAAACTCCGCTGCCGGCGGATTGCCGAAAGTCCCCACATTACCCATTTGATCATCTTCTGTATAAATAAATCCCGTCTGATGGTTCATTCCCTCCCTTTCTGCTTCGCCATCTCCATATATTTCTTCTTCATCTTCTGGACCCATTTCTGGTTCCTCATCTAATTCATCTTCATCATCTTCATCTTCTAATACCCTCCTATCAAATATCGAAAATTGACCCTGACAATCTCCAATATTCATTTCATTCTCATCCACATTTGCAACTACAGTTGTTCTACTACTAGTTCCTATATGGGATTCTTTATTTGGTTCTCGATCAACATATATTTCTAATTCTAGACCAACACTTCTGACGCGCTCAGCAAATTGAATTAGTTGTCTATCATTCATAATTTTTACTGGTCTAAAATGCCATTCGTTGCCGCTAAGATAAGGGTATTTACCTCGAATTAAAAGAGTGTCATTGGACGACCAACCAATATTTTCATAAATTTCATAATACAACTGGACATAATTTCTATTTGAAGTTGTACTTTCCGGTAAGACAGCAGGCTCAGATGGCTCGTAACATCAGCCGTTGTTGTTCTGAACAATCCGACTATCGTAATATAGAAATATTACTGAGTTTTGTGCCATCGTCTTTCAAATATCTATTCTTTTTCCTAATTACAATAATATTTCAACAAGTCAAAAAAATATATACTAAATTAAACTAATTAATAAGTTTAAAAAATAATTCTTTACTAAATTACCTACTTTCTTCTTCCTTTTCTTTAACTTGCTTTTGCCTTCTCTAATTTTCCTCTTCTTCTAAAATATCTAATATCTAATATCTTCTTGCTTCACCTTCACCTTCTTCTTCTCCTTAACCTTCACCTTCCTAATTCATATTTCACCATATTTGAAAAAATAATTATTAATTTTAATCAATAATTTCAAATAAATTATTTTAAATAAATCAAACAAGTTAATCTAACAAATCAAACCAATTAATCTAACAAATCAAACAAATTAATCTAACTTCAATTAATTCAAACTTATTTTATCCTAATTTCAATCAATTCAAAAAAATACCAAAACTATCACCTAAACCTAAACTCAAAATAAATAAAATAAATTACCTTTCTCTTATTCTTCCTTTTAATTCTTCCTTTCTCCTTTAATTTTTCACTTTTTTGGGAATTTTTTCACTCAAAAATCGCCCAAATTTTCGCCCCTTTTTGTGTTCCGTCGGGTGTGGAGAGTGAATGGGGGAAGCGGAGAGAGAAAGAGCAATAAAAATGAGATTTTTTGGGTCTAATCGAACAGTTATTGTTTCGATTTTATACGTATGTTTCCTACACAGTATCTTTCACTATAACGAAATAGGAAATCTCGGACGGCCCATAACCATCACGATTGGAGTGAGGAGCCTTCTGGATTAGCTATTTCGGACAACTAACCGTCCAGATTGATCCGTCAGGAATTTGGCGTCGGAAATAATAGAAAAGTGTAGACAGGCCGTCAGAACTACAGAGATTGTGGACAGATAACACGTGGGGCTGTCACCGAAAAAGAAAATTCGAACAGCCCACATGCTGTCACGGAAGGGTAACGCGGACGGCTTAAGCCGTCCGAAATTGGTTTTTTTTTTTCAACCCCAATTTTTCACAGTAGTCCCCAAATTTTTATAAAATTCCACATTTTTAGTAAAATAAAAAAATAATACCAAAAAATATCAATAAACCCTAAATTAACCATTTATATAATTCATACAACATTCCTAAGTCATACAAAATAAAATAAATCCAAATCGTTCGACGCATACAAAAGTCATACAAAATTAAAATAAACTAAACTAGTGCCGTACTATTTCCAACACGGTAAATAAGCTTCCTTCTCATTATTTGTTTTGTTAACCTAATTAAAAAAAGAAAGTATACTGAAATTAACACGAAACCCTAAATTAAGGACTTAAACCCTAAGTCACTAACCTACAATTCTTAACATAAAACACGAAACCCTAATTTGA
The DNA here is from genome assembly GCA_024447665.1 of Juncus inflexus. Classification (NCBI taxonomy): domain Eukaryota; kingdom Viridiplantae; phylum Streptophyta; class Magnoliopsida; order Poales; family Juncaceae; genus Juncus; species Juncus inflexus. The sequence goes on along the minus strand of JAJHPC010000013.1, from coordinate 10,097,112 downwards.
CATATAAAAAAAAAATGATACCGGATGCTGCGGCATCGGGGTAAGCGAGTGGAGGAAGTGCGCCCTCTCATCCATGGAAGGCAGTGGCACCGATGGTGTCTGCAGCAACTGCATGTACGACCCATAGTTCGCAATCATCGCCATTAAAGGATTGACGCCAAAAGATTACCCTGTCACAAAATGGTATTAACTATTTAAATTTTAATTATATATAAATTAGATAATGAGTTTGCGGCTGCGGCACTTCTACATGTTATGATGGACTCGGCTGGTGTCCATCAAGAAGAGATCACACTAGAAGTACCCGTCTGCAACATATTTTTCCAAAAAGTTAATATCTAAATCATACTATCTACGGGTTATGAAAATAAAGAGATATTACCTGAGTGCAGTCCGAAAAAAACTGGCTCATGAATGGCCGGAGAAACTGATTCTGCTCATTCAACATTTGTTGTTGTTAATCATCATTTGTGCTTGTTGAGTCACGAGAGCCGTCAATGCGTCAATCTGACTCTACATATTTAAAGAAAGCGCACGCTATGAGTGATCATCATCCATGCTTCATCCCTCCTGCCGCCTGCACCCACCCGGCAGGATCATCTACACGATCGGCCTCCCATATATCTGTTGGGGAACATATAGCCATGTACGTTACATGCGCAGCGAAACCTATAGTTTCAACCCTCCCTAGGATCATTGTTAAGGGAATAAAAGTGCGAGATTAGCTATTAAAATTTATACCTCGGATCTTCCTGATCCGCGAGACGGAGAACGAATGTACGTTTGAACAATTCTGACTTGCAACCTTCTCCTTCCTGAAGCTCGTCTCCGCAAACCTCCTTGCTTTTCCTAGGTATGAAGAACTTATCGCTTGCTTATCTCCAAAGTAGGAGATATCTACTCGTATCCATGCGAACTTTAAACACACGGAATTACCGGACTCGACTAGACGAGTCCGGAAATATTTTTCGAAATTATCTCACAAAACTCTCTCTCTATTTCTGTATTATGATGACTTCTAAGACTTTAGAATTGTGTGTTAAATAGATGATGACTACCTCTCTATTTATACTAGAGAGAGAGACGAATGATTGCTTAGTTACCATAACTGAAAACCTAGTTTTCTGTGTATATTCCGTTCAGAATGGAATCCTTTCGTTCAGAACGGAATACAGTTTCCAAAACTGTGAAAACATGGCTGCCAAGAAACTGGCACATTCCGTTCCGAATGTAAGCCTTCCGTTCAGAACGGAAGTGTGTTGTTTTGCACAATCAATCATCCAATGATTGATTATTTCGTGCACCAATTTATACATCTCATGTATAACTGTTTTAAGGTATTTTCATCCTGTATGAATGGAGTTCATTGTGTGACCGTGTAGATTCCATTTAACGCTGGCAATGATGTTCTAAAGATCGTAAGTCATGAGTAACCTCTAGACTGATGTCATGACTACCCATGTTAAATGAAATGATCAGCGATTATAAACCTATCTGAATAGATGTTAACTTATTCCTTTTATTCTACGATATATGTTTTGATCACAGGGCATGGTAATATTTCATCCTTGAGTTTGATCAAAGTCTCTTTCCTGATCGAGAATTAGACTGAACAAATACAAAATGATATTAATAACATATGTTAATCCATTTTGAGCATGGTCATATATTTCCTTCAATCCTAGTTCATCAAAGGCCCAGAGATATATCTTTCTTGACGAGAGGAACAAATCTCATCTTGATCACTCAAACTTCTCGTCATGATTCAGTGCATACCTAACGATGACCTTAATGATCATCCCATTACGGATGACGTATGATCATATTAAAGTATGCAGTTCCACATACATGAATCCATGGTGATCTCAGGTCGTAGGAACAAGCACACTATTCATATGAGAATTACTAATGATATATACCATGCATATTCTCATAGTGTGGTCAGTCCAGTACGTGTTATCTAACATGTACCTATATTCCAGACTTGACATCCATATGTCCATGATCAGCAGAACATGATCATCCAGTCTGCGAATATATTAGTGCAGATATGTAGCTTCTTACCTGAAATATGTTTATCTCTATAAACATCCTACATATCACTAGGGACGGTTTAGATTGTCATTCATTGGTTTACAGTTCTATTATCAGAATCACGTATTCTGATGACGTGAACCCGAAGTGTCATTCATGATAGATATAATATATGTAAATATATTAGTCACCTATACACTCATTCATATATGAGCTGGATAAACGTGTTAATTTTTGAATTCTAGTTTTTCCCTAGATTTATTTGTATTGAAATTCATTGTTATTTATGTTTCTTGTATGGACCAACTGAATTTGTAGTACTATATTTGTGTGAATGTGAACTTCAATTTGAATTGTGGATTTATGTGAACTTGAATTTGAATTGGGATTTATTCAAACCTGAATTTATGTTTTACTTGCGCAACAACTAAAAAATATGATTTCACTAAACTACTTAGTTTTGTTCATCTTAGGGCCTGTTCTCTGGCGCAGTTTTTGTAGAGTGACAGGAAGCTATGGTTACATGAAGCTGAGAAATGAATGTCACGAAGCTATGAGCGCAGGAACTGGAACTATAAGAAACTATATGAAATTGTGAAAAAAAGGTGTTTGATGGAAATACAGGAAGCTATGAATATAATATTGAGCCAAACCACCTCTAGTTGAGTGGTGATATACCATCCCACTAACTCAAAGGTTCTGAATTTAATACTTAGCAAAGTTAAGTTTCTTTAAATTTAGATAGTGGACATGCGAGCCCTTCCGCTCCCTATAAAAAAAATGAATATAATATTGATAAAGTATTAAGATTTTTTATTTTTTTATAATTTATTTTGTCATTCTTTATTTAATTCTAGTGATTATTTGAGCGATGATTTTGTATGAATTATCTTAAAATTGATTTTTATTAAACAAAATAAACATAATTAAGACAAATTACATCCTGACCTTTAACTACAACTACAACCAAAATTAATCACAATCAATCAAATTTCACTGAAAATACAATTTAACTTCAAAGGAAAAATTCCAATGAAATCGCTATTTTACTCAAAAGTCAAAATACATTTCAGCCAAATTGATCACAATTAACCCTTTAATTATTCCTCAATTAGCCTTCTGCTTCATACAACCAGTAAAAAAACTTGCATATTCTTTTGTCTTACCAAATTTGTTCAATAATTTTATCCAATATCTTGTTGGAGCTCAATTCCAATCCCCAAAATAGAAAAAAATCAAGACTTCAAATTAAGTAACATGTGGAGAAAGACTTTGACAGAGAACATGATTAACGAACTATGGAGAGAAGAAAGAATGAGTGGATGAGTGCCTTGATGCCATGGAGTATAGAAGAGAAAATGGATTGAGAAATTTTTTTGGCGGAGGTGAAATGGTGTGAGCCCAGGATATATTAATTTAATTTTTTCTCTCTTCAATCCTGTGCAAAAATTGACTCCGAGTGGAGTCTTCGAATAAAAAAAAATGGCCCCGTTTTACTTAGTTTTGCTCGGAATTCCCGTTTTGGCTGAATTTGAAAATGGGGACCGAACACCTCAAATTTGATTCCTGGTCTTAAACTGTGGCTCAAAACTTGACTAGAGAACAGGCCCTTGATATTCGGTCAATTAAAACTGTAATTTGTCTTAATTAAGACAAATTACATAATTATGTTTATTTTGTTTAATAAAAATCAATGGCTTCAAAACTGTGGCTCAAAACATAAATAATTACGCCATTGATTTTTATTACACAAATAAACATAATTAAAACAAATTACATAATTAAAACTGTTCCGACCATAAGTTTTGATGCATGGCTACGATTTTAGCCGTTCGGACAGGAGATAGAAAGCGAAGTCAAAACTCCCAAAACCAGCGAAATTAGACCAAAAATCGCGGGTTTGCAAAACGGACCTCTGAGGTCATTTTTGGAGAGAGAAAATCATGGATTACTCTTCTCCTATGTTGCGGAAACTTCAAAAAACCGGCCGTACCCGTGTCGGACACAAACACGGCTAGGACACGTGTCGGACACGTCACGTAGCGTGTCCAAATATTTTAATATTAATTATTTTTTGGACACGTCAGGACACGGTGGGATACGGTGAAGACACGGCTAGGACACAGTTCGGACACGGCTGGACACGGTTTGGACACATCTAGATATTTTTCGGACACAATCAAGTATATAAAAGTTCAATTTAAATCAATATTCTTTATATAAGTATATATGTTTTCTTATTTTTTCTAAAAATATATTCTTTTTATTTTACTAACAACATTTTTTATATATTTTTTTTAACAGTCATAACTTATTAGAACCAGGTACTAGAGACGATATTTTTTTTTTCTTTTCTTCGTGTATTCCATAGGAAAAAATACTCTTTCTTATTGTTATTCTCTCGAATCTTTTCATTATCATATTTATTATTTTATATTTTTAGTTATATAATTAATTATAATAAAATAATATGTATATATAACGTGTCGTGTCTTATGCTTTTTTTAAAATTGCCGCGTCGCCGTGTCCGTGTCGTGTCGGGCACGACACCCGTGTCCGTGCAACATAGCTCTTCTCCCTCTCACCATGGAACTGCTTGCTTGCTCCACTCGTTTTTCGCAAGTTTTTATGACAACTCACAAGTACGAGACTAGAGAGAAGAAAAGAAAAGCAATGGCATTGCTCTGCCGTTCGGCCACCAGCGCCGTCAGATCAGCCGCCGGTGTCTCCCCTGTCAGTGTTCCAGCTCGGAAGAACATCTCATTCTTCTTCTTCTAGAACCTTCTTCGCTTCCTCCTCACCTTCGCAGATTTGTAAAGGCGAGTTGGTCAATAATGGGGATTGTGGAGCTATCACTCATGCCGCTACTCAGTGCAGAAGCATCGGCACGACGCAATTGCTTAATTGTTGTTGATTCCTCTTCCTGGACTTGGCTTACTCGGGCGTGCTTTGCCGTTTTGACAAAGTTTAAATGAAACTTCAGAGCTTTTATTTCATTTTTGAGAAGATCATTATCATTTAGCAGAGAGAATGTAGTGTTGACAGAGAATTTTGGAGGTAATTGAGCAATTATGTACTAGATTTATTGGTTGATTTGGGTAATACTATGTAAGTGCTAATGGCTAAATGAAGTAATTGAACGTATTTGGTATCGATCAAGTGGACTATTTTAGGGTCCCCGGACCCTCACCATACTTTGATATTAGCAGCCGTTAGATCTCAAGCCCCATGATATGGCCTAATTAATTTGTAGGGTGGTGATATGGCCATGAAATAATTTGATAGGAACAGAAAATTATTTAGAAAAATAACAATTTTACTCTTATTATATAATGTCCAATTATGCGAGTTAAAAAGAAAATGATAATCTCAATAATAAATATTCTAATGATATGAAAATCTCTCTAATTTATTGATAGTATCATTTTTACTTCTTTCCATATTTATTTTGTATGTTCAATTCAATCTCATTCATCCTTATCCAAATCTCATTATTCCTAAAAAAATTCAATCACTTGGATAGTTTTTGTAAAAGAAATATATATTTTTTGTCAAAATTATCAATTACGTCATTTTTTTAATTATTTAGCATTTGAATATAGTATTTTTTTTTTCTTTTTCAAATAGCATTTGGTTTTTTTGAGTTATTTTGGAGAGGGCTTAAAACATCCCTCCTTCAAATGGGATTTGGACACTTGATATCTCATTGTCATTTGTGTTTTTGAATTTTGAATTTAGAAAATATGTAATAAGATTATTTATAAATAAAAAAAATATTAATTACTCATTATGACCTTTTATTTACTTGTCATCAACTATGAATTCATGAAATTGTATAATAATGAAATTTATTTTTTTATTCTTGTATACCTTTGTGTAAGGACTTAGCTTGTATTTCCTAAATCATTATTTGAATAAGCACATTAATATTAATATGTCTAAAGATTTCATGAACAAGAATAATTAACCTTGAAAAGATAACAACATATTATAAAATTAAAATTTAATCTAATAAAAAAAATTGTTTATTTTAATAAATAGCAATATATTTGAAGGTTTTGAATTTTGATGATGATTATGTCGGAAGGAGAAATAATCAATAATAAAGAGTAATGTACTATTGCCTTTTTTAACTCAATTAATTGACATTTATAAAAGAAGGGTAAAGACGTCTCTTTATTAGAATTTTTACTGCTCGTATCAAATCTTTTCCTGCCCATATCATTTCCCTAATTTGTAAAGTGTGAAGTTAACCATGTTAAGTCTTATATGGAAATTAATTAAATCAAGATAATTTATTTTCTTTTTTAATCTTCTTTTGTCATTTGACAACTAGAATTTTTTTTATGAAATACATTATCTTTTCAATTTATATGTTTGTGACATTATATAATACAAAATAAAATTAATATAAAATTTTATGTAACTATATGACAACAAATTCAAATAATGTCATAAAATTAGACTGTCAATTTCGATTTATCATATGATTCCACACAATAACCAAATTATTTATGCAAAATGTAAATTTCTAATATCAGTAGAACTTATAAATAAAATATATATGATTGGAAAAAAAAATCTTTCAAGAAAAAAATAATATAATAACTTGATTTTATTCTAAGAGAAACTGAAAATTATTTTTAAAATCGTAAATAATGCAATTTGTTGAAAAAATAAATGAAGGTGAATTGATTAATTTTTTAGTATGATTAATAAGGCAAGAATACAATACAATATCTCAATTTAGTTAACTTCCAAATAATGCTTAACAGAGTTTTGACTTCCGTTATATGCTCGATTACAAATTAGTTACTCCATATCATGAGATTTTAGATCTAACGGCTGTTAATATCAAAGCATAGAGTATGCTGTTTCGATAGAAGCAGGATTCCTGAATCCCTATTTTACATAATTAGTGCTTAATTGTGGGTAATTGCACAATTAGTGCTTAATATGATTGACGATTTCAGGTATTGTTAATGCTTAATTGGCTTTCTTGTATCAATTAAGTTGCTAGGCAATTAATTGCCAAAGTACTAAGTTTAGCACAATTAACTGGTAACTTCCTGTAACTTTGTAAAGTTTAGCAAACAAATATATTCTTATACTGTCTTTTACATATTTGACCCAATCAACTGGTGCATGATCTGGTATATGAATTTGTCATCTCTTGTTTCAGTCAAATTTATTAAACTTGTTGATTGCTGAGTCCTATTATATCTACTAAACTGGTCTTTTGCTTTTCTATAGGGAAAGAGAAAGAAATTGGTAGAGCTGAATGGACCAAAGTTCAAAGGGCATATTTGATTCTTTATTAATGGATTTCGGTTTAATTTGTGTTTAATATGGCTTTATCTTTATCATTTCCGGACTAACTTGATATAAATAAACATTAATGTGTACTTAATTTGTAATAATTGATGTTTAATTTGGCATAATGGGTACCGTTTGTATCTACTCATATTTTTTTTGTTCATTTTTATTTTTATTTTTTTATCAATTATGTTTAATAAAAAGATTGAAAGATATCTATTTAGCATATTTGGTACTATAATATTATATAATAGGAAATAGATATATATCCACATAATATTGATAATTGATAATATAAATTAAAATAAAGAAATTCTTATGATGAATCATATATTTAGTGTATATATATAATTAGTATTATCTTATAATTAATTTGATCATTTTTAACAGCTAATTTTTTGAAATAATAATTTTATATTCATAACTTCCTGTGTTTTGATCAAACACCTCTTTTTAATACTTTCATGCAGTTTTACGCAGCCTCCTGCACTCATGGTTTCCTGATGCTCACACATTAGCTTCCTGCAACCATGGCTTCCTAAACCCTGCTCAAAACTACGCTAGCAAACATCCCCTAAGTCTGTATACAGCAAAATTGTTAGTTTTGTGCAGATTTTTATGTTAATCTGTCTGTATACAAAATTGGGCAGGATTCTTATTTGTGGTTCTAGAAAATATAATAATCGTTCATACTTCGATAATTTCTTCTGAACTTTTGTGATCATAATGTGGAGAAACAAATGAGACGTTATACAAAGGAATTTATTTATATAATTATGATCATCTGAAAATTTAACAAGAGTCAAAATGTTTTTGTGAGGTATAAGAAAGTCAAAAGAAATAGAACAAAAAAATGGCATATATTGTGGCATGACACTGTCCCATATGAAGATAATTAAATGGTTGCAAACTTGCACGTGTGAGGTAAGATCAGATTATCATCTACCAAATGTTTATCTTTGTGCCAAAAAAAATAATGGTTTTGTTTTGTTTCAGTTTTATTAAAGATGATCAAAATTTTCGTATAAATTTTGTGGTATGCAAGAAACAATTTACATACGTTCTTTATTGTAATTTTTTGAGGGAGGTTCTTTATTGTGATTAGCCGATTTCAGTTAATATAACTTGATTTATTTATTTTATGAATTTAAGTAGTTGTATTAGATAAAAAAATGATAATATTGTAATGTATTCGTAAAGAAAATTATAGAAATATAAATCCTTGGTTTAGTGATTTGAAAGAGTATGTTGCTTCCAACATTGCACAAACTGTCAGACACATCTAACAAAAAAATAAATGTCGATTAAACAAAAATAATTTTTTAATTATTATTTAGTTATAGATCCAAAGCCCATTGAGAGATGCAAAAATATAAAAAGGAAAAAAAATAAGATGTAAACGCCTCCCCAAATGTACTTTATATTTTCTCCAACCATTCTAAACTAAAAAGGTTCTTAAATTGGAATTAAAAAACCACAATTCAGTCAGACAGTTGCAATAGAGAGTCTGAGACACCATCATATAATGAGTCAACAAGAATAATTTACCAAAAAAATCTTTTTGATAAACCGAAACATTCAGAGAAATTGACTGATAACACGGTATAATGGGAACTAGGAAGTTTTGATTCAAATTTCACAAGCCTTAGCCTCCATTAAATTTGAATTTAATAAAGATGTTCAAAGAAAAATACTAAAACATGCTATTTACATTAGCTTAAATTTTAGAGCAATTGATTACCTTTCTGAATTGAATATACTTATGCTATATAAAATTCAATTTGTGCTAGTATATGATGTGAATAAGTGGGACATGCATCATTGCTGAGAGCTTCAAGAATGATGACGTCATTGGTACCAAATCCACAAGAACCGGTATTTGATGATGACGTCACTGGTACCAGATCCACAAGAATGGTATTTGACTTTCCTCCAGCAGCCAAATGCACCGTCTCTTTTGCCCTCGTGTTGTGTCCAATAATTTAATTTATATACATTTTGTTGAAACTAACACATGTATTTTATTCAATTAATATTTCTTGGGATCTTGATCTTGTGTTGTGTTCAGCTGATCATATTTGGTTTGAATTAGCTGTCTCATATATTTCTTTTAGACAGTTTTTTTAAATATATAGTTTACATAGTTTTTTTATAAATTTAATTGAGAAAAAAAAAACTTAAAAGATGGAATACTGAAAGATTTGTCACTCGGTTATTTCCTCAAACAATTTGTCCACATTCTTTGAACAAATTTCAGAAAAATTAATACACTTATGCTGGACCTGGATTAAGGTACTGGAGATTTGAGACTAAGCCTAATAAACCATCCTTTCTGAATGAGAGAGTTTTAATGAAGATGAATAATTGAAAGGATTATTGGCTACCAGCTCATATATATATGGTTATGAGCAAATCCCAGAATTGAAATGTCAGTTTATGAGCAAACCAGGATCTAAAGTTTTTGGATATACAAGCAAATCTGATATTTTAAATCTCGGTTATCATTAAACTTTAAATCCTATAAGATGGCCCAAAGATCTTGTTATGCCTAATTAGTTATTTTTCGTTGTTCATATTTTAAATAAAAACAGCACAGCCCAACGTAAGATTAAACTTTTCTTTAACTTTCAATATTAAAATGGCTTATGGCCCAGACCGATCCACATTTTGGTCCATAATGATAAAAAAATCTTTGTTCATAATAAATATTCTCTTTTATTTGTGTTTCGTAAAGAGAAAAGCTCACTTTTGCCCCCTGAACTTTTCAAAATTGTTCAACTTGCCCCCTCAACTTTTTTTTTCACACTTTTGCCCCCTAAATTCTTCCAAATGTTCAACTTACCCCCTCCATCCAGTTAAATGCCCAGTCAGCAGTTAACTGATTGCGTGGCATGCTGACGTGGCAAATATATTGATTTTTTTATTCCACGTCAGTAGCAGCCTCTTCCCTTTCTTCTCTTCGCTCCTGACTCTTCTCCTTCGCTCTCTTCTCCTTCGCTCCTTCGCTCTCCTCTGTCTCTGTCTCTCCTTCGCTCTCTTCTCTGTCTCTTCGCACCCCACTCGACGCCGCACGCCCACGCCCACGCCGCCGCCAGCCCTCAACTGGAACTGACACTGGCGAATCTTGTTCGGAAAATTACCTTTCGTATCGGTTTTAAAAAATAACCGATATAAAACGCACATAATCAGCAACGGTTCCTTCACACAACCGTTACAGAATAACTTTTCGTATCGGTTTTCCAAAAATAACCGATACAAAATAGTAACGGTTCCTTCTAAAGAACCGTTACAGAATAAACACTTTTCGTATCGGTTTTCAAAAAATAACCGATACAAAATAGTAACGGTTCCTTCTAAAGAACCGTTCTGAGAATAAACACTTTTCGTATCGGTTTTCAAAAAATAACCGATACAAAATAGTAACGGTTCCTTCTAAAGAACCGTTACAGAATAAACACTTTTCGTATCGGTTTTCAAAAAATAACCGATACAAAATAGTAACGGTTTCTTCTAAAGAACCGTTACAGATTTACAATCGGTTCTTCCCAAATAGCTGCTTCATCGTCCCTTCACTTCGCGCGACCTCTCTGTCTCCCTGCTCTCTGTCTCGTCTCCTCTCTCCGCGCGACGCCAGACCCGCCGACGACGCCAGCCCACGCCCACGCCGCCACGCCGTCAGCCCACGCCCACGCCCACGCCACCACGCCGCCGACCCGGCCCGGATCTCCGGCCCCGGTCTCTCGCCATCGCCCCGGCCCGGCCCTTCGGACGATGAAGCAGCTACATTCAGGTCAGTAGGTCGTAATTGCTCGCACAAATCTGAATTTCATGACTGATCTTGGGTTTTAATTTGTTGAATTTATTGACTCTTGAAGTGCTTGTTACTCTTTAGGGTTTAGGTCTTGTTGCTGGTACGTCTGATTTTATTGGTACGGTACCTACATTCTGTCTAGAATGACCTAAAAATTACAGATGATCATAATAAATTACTAATATATTCTTATGAACTAAGAATTTATTAATAGATTATTGTGAAATTTGGCAATTTTATGCATTGAAATACCGGTTCTCTGATCTAGAACCTAGAAGAAATTGCACCAGGCAAAATAAAAAGGCCTTTTGCAATTTAGGCACAATACAAGTGCCTCTTGCAATTTAAACAATATATATCATTTCTGAACCCTTTTTTTAAGTAAAATCAGACTATATTTCAGTATAAATCATACAGAAAGAAACCAAATCAATCGAGAACGAAAAAGAATAATAATTAGGGTGAATATGGGTGGAGTTATGGTAAAAAAAAAAATTATGACACATATTATTTTGTAGATAATGGTGATCATGGTGAATATGGATGGAGTTATGAAGAGGGGAATGCATATTTGTGTCCTCATTGTGCTAGAAAATGCTTGCTGCTTCATGCAAAAACCCAAAAAAATAATGGTCGAGCATTTTACAAATGCCAACTTTGCGAGCACTTTGCTTGGTGTGACGATATTGCCTTCGCACCAATCCATCTCAAGTACCAAGTTCAACGCTTCGAGAAGAGATTTGAAGAATTTGAAAAGATGCAAAGACAGAGATTTGAAGAAGTTGAAAAGAATTTGAAAAGATTAATTATGTTATTGTTTATGTTGTGTGTTATAATTAGTATTGTAATTATGCGATTATGAGAATAATTTATATTAGGGTTTAGGGTTTAGAGTTTAAAGTATATGTGATGTTGTATGTTTAGGGTTTGCGGTTTGGAGTTTAGTGTCTATGTGATGTTGTATGTTTAGGGTTTAGGGTTTGGAGTTTAGGGTTATATGCGATTATGGAATATGATGTTGTATAGGAGTAATTATGCGATTATGCGAACGTCACAAATGTTGTATATAAAACCAAAATAATGCATACAAATCTTGATAATAAAATAGACCAAATGTGACAAAATGCATAATTAAGTCCTTACAAAACATAAAAATATCCAAATGTCACAAAATACATAAGTAAGTCCTTACAAAACATAAAAATATTAAAATGTCACAAAATACATAATTAAGTCCTTACAAAACATAAAATAAAATTCAAGACTTAACATTCAACAAATCTAATTGTGTGGCGTCTGATTCGAAGATTCCCCAGTAGATGACGTCCTAAAAGTATAAATACACATTAAAAAAATTGTATATAAAAATTAATTATACGAATTGAATGTAAATATTAATACCTGCTCTTTTTTATAGGACAAGTACTTTTATTATGACCCGTTTCGCGGCAAACACTACACTTTATTATTTAGCCTGATTTCGATAGTTTTGAAGCTAATGGTTTAGGCACTACACCTTGTTCACGTCGAGCATGTTTTTTAGGCCTACCCGGCATCTTTCTTTTCGATGGAGGTAGCGGAGGATCAATTCCCGTTTTGGGCCAATCTTGCCTACCGATAACCGGTACCATAAAATGAGAATAAATTGCGCGGTGAGTTTCTTTTTTAAAACAATCCGACACATAATGAATCGGGTCCTCGCCCTTGTTAAATATAGCAGAAATGGCATGAGAACAAGGAGAACCGGAAATATTCCAAACCCTACAAGAACACGTACGATTTCTAATATCAACCACATACGTGTATTCTTTGACTTCTCCTTTTTCATTTGTCAAATTTTGAGTTACCTCATAACCGTCTGACCCATTCCAAATTAAATGACAATTTCTATTCCAACTAATATGATTTTTTAATTTCTCAAAAATATTAGGGCAAATCAAATGCTGGTACATCTCACTTTCATGTGCGAGTTTTGCTATTCTCGACATAACCATGCGTCTAATCTCTTCTAGCATGGTTATTATTGGCTTATGTCTCGAATCCTTTATCCAATTATTAAATATTTCCGACATATTATTATCAACTATGGCGCCCTTACAACAATCCTTAAAATATGCGAGACACCAATGCTTTGGATTTGTCTTTAAAAGATCATCTGCTGCCTCGACCGATACATCCCGAATGAACGCCATATTCTCTAAATATTGGGATTCGGTATATGACCAAGCACATAACCAAAATAATTTCTTCAAATTTCCAGTGCCATATCGCTTGCTCCAATTGCTATATATGTGTCGGGCGCACATTCTATGCTCCGCGTGAGGTAAAAACTGCTCGATTGCTATACGTAATCCCTACAAAGAAATGCAAACATAATTAAGAAATTATATTTAATAATAAATAATTTAATCACGAGAAATAAAATAACACATACCTTTTGTTGATCACTAAGTACAACCCATTGATAACCTGATCTCATATCTAAATCGTTCGCCAACAAATTTAAAAACCAACTCCAATTATCCTTATTTTCTACATCCACAACAGCCCATGCAATGGGATACATTTGATCATTAGCATCTCTTCCAACCGCAGAAAGTATCTCAAATTTTATGGGTCCTTTCGAAAAACATCCGTCTAACCCAATCATTTTTCTACAACCACTTAAAAACCCTTTCTTACATGCACCAAAACAAATATAAATTCTATGAAAATGGGGTCGTTCATCCCCTTGATTTCGGTTTACATTTATCCGTACGGTGTTGTCTCTATCTGCTTCTAACAAAGCTTGTGCGTAATCCCAAATTTTTCAATATTCTTCGGAATAATTTCCTAAATATTTTCTCATTGCCTTCAATTTTGCTCTTCTACATTGACTTATCGTCACATTAACAGCCATCTCGTTTCTTATTATTTTTTGCATTTCTACCGATTTCCATCCCGGATGCGATCTAATTCTTTCTTCATATCTATTAGCAAGAAGAGTTGATGTTACCTGACTACACTTAAAAGTAGGAGCACACGTGTGCTGAGAATGAAAAGTTTTTACTACAAAATATTGTTTTCTGCTATTTAACGAGGCAAATACAACCCATGAGCAACCAGGATTTTTACATACCGCTCTCACTCTATCTGGGTCATTTTTCACAAATTTAATATCTTTTAAATTTTTAACCGCATAATTCTTAACGGCGGTCTTAAATTCCGAAGCTCCCGGAAATATTTGTCCAAGATCAAATTCGGTACAATGACTTTGTTCCATATCCAATGGATACATAAAATTTAGGGGCTCTTCTTCGCTATTATCGTCATTTTCGTTTGAAAAAAAAAATTCACTATCCTCATGTTCAAAATCCTCTTCAAAACCTTCCCTTCCGCCATACACATCAATCGCCAAAGTATTCGATTCATCACTACAAATTGTCCTGACAAAATCCGTATTCTCGTTTTCACTCAAGTGTTCCACATACAGCTTAATACTCTTTGTTTTGGTAAAATTAGCGAACATTTCCCGAACCGAATCATCCGAAAATACAATTTGTAGTATATTATTTTCCAGCCTCTTATAATACAACTTCGAAATATTACACACACCTAATTTCTCTTCTATCATGGATTTAAGATTGGTGTATGTTAAAACATCTTCAAAATCCCCCAATTCATTATCTTGACCATCGACATACTCCCAAACGGAATCAGTCAATACAAATGAACCATTATAAAAAATCCTAAAATAGCAATCCGTGTACATCTTTAAGGTGCAGATAATTAGAGGTTGCTCCCTAATTAATAAAAAAAATTACCCGTTAATTAAATAAATTACTCAAATTAGCCAATTTACTATGAGCAATTTAGGAAAAAAATAGCACTAATTTATTGAAATTAGAATTGTAGAAACAAAATAAATAGACATGAGAGGAAAATGTAATAATTAATGGAGCAAATTCGGACCGATTTTGAATTTTCGGAAATTTAGGGTTTCGAGTGGAGAGAGAAGAGGAGGAGAAGAGGTGGCTGACGGCGTGGCGGCGTGGGCGTGGGCTGGCGTCGTCGGCGGGTCTGGCGTTGCGCGGAGAGAGGAGATGAGACAGAGAGCAGGGAGATAGAGAGGTCGCGCGAAGTGAAGGGACGATGAAGCAGCTATTTGGGAAGAACCGATTGTAAATCTGTAACGGTTCTTTAGAAGAAACCGTTACTATTTTGTATCGGTTATTTTTTGAAAACCGATATGAAAAGTGTTTATTCTGTAACGGTTCTTTAGAAGGAACCGTTACTATTTTGTATCGGTTATTTTTTGAAAACCGATACGAAAAGTGTTTATTCTGTAACGGTTCTTTAGAAGGAACCGTTACTATTATGTATCGGTTATTTTTTGAAAACCGATACGAAAAGTGTTTATTCTGTAACGGTTCTTTAGAAGGAACCGTTACTATTCTGTATCGGTTATTTTTGGAAAACCGATACGAAAAGTTATTCTGTAACGGTTGTTTGAAGGAACCGTTGCTGATTATGTGCGTTTTATATCGGTTATTTTTTAAAACCGATACGAAAGGTAATTTTCCGAACAAGATTCGCCAGTGTCAGTTCCAGTTGAGGGCTGGCGGCGGCGTGGGCGTGGGCGTGCGGCGTCGAGTGGGGCGCGAAGAGACAGAGAAGAGAGCGAAGGAGAGACAGAGACAGAGGAGAGCGAAGGAGCGAAGGAGAAGAGAGCGAAGGAGAAGAGTCAGGAGCGAAGAGAAGAAAGGGAAGAGGCTGCTGCTGACGTGGAATAAAAAAATCAATATATTTGCCACGTTAGCATGCCACGCAATCAGTTAACTGCTGACTGGGCATTTAACTGGATGGAGGGGACAAGTTGAACATTTGGAAGAGTTTAGAGGGCAAAAATGTGCAAAAAAAAGTTGAGGGGGGCAAGTTGAACAATTTTGAAAAGTTCAGGAGGGCAAAAGTGAGCTTTTTCTCTTTCGTAAACTCTCCTCTTCCAAATAGAAACGAAGCGAGTTACCTAGCATTTAGTTTTAACAATCCTCATGGCAGGTTCGTTCTTTTTAATTGAATGCTATGTGAAATGGATGAGACAATATTTGTTAATTTCGTAATTCTTAGTGGTTGATTGATATTCATAATCTGCACTGGTAAATGAGAAAAATCAGTTGGTATAAAAATCTTAGGAATTTTTTTGGTGTGCAATGAGCAAAATTTGAGTAAAGATTAAAAATTTATAGTACAGTTGAACAGAGAGTAATAGCCCATCTATTGTTTGATTAGGAATAAGAAATTGAAGCATAATTTGGGGTTAATTGAGTACTAGTTGGGCAAATATGCAGAAATGACCAAATGATACTTGGAAATTTTCATATTAAAGACTTAATTCAGTTGTTTCGTCTGATCTATCAATAAATTAAGTGACAATAATGAAAAAGAAAACACTTATTCCTATCTTAACTTTGCTTGACACACTATATGGTACCAAATAACAGCTGAATTAATTAATTAGAGCTTCGATTAACCAAGCAAGTAAGAAAAATAGAATATTATTAAGTAAGAGCTAACAATAAGATCACAAAGAACTAATTAAATTTCAAAAATTCATGCAGATGTGTCAAGCAAGATTTTACAAAATGCTTTTCCGGCCAACCAGACTAAGCAAAACACGAAATAATCACACAGCATCAAAATCCGTGCTGTCAAATCATTACACTCCACCTGTCCTTTTAAAAGCAACAATACACTGTTGCAAAAATCAAAACAAGAAATATTTTTTTTGCAATGGTGTGTAATTTGGGCTTTCATTATGTTTCATTCTAAAGGAGTGATTTGACCATTTTCTTGATATTTATGTATTAATTAATTAATTAATTAATTTTATCTCTAGCGATTCATATATGTTTATAATTTTCTGTTGTTGTACTTGAAGCCTCTCAATTTGGAAGCACAGTTGCATCCTTTGAGAAAGTCGATTTTCTCAAGGTCTAAAATGGAAGGTAATTTTGTAAAAAATACTTTAAAAGCATGATTAATCTTGAATCTTGAATCTTGTTCTTCGGAAAAAAATAATTGATCTCAAATCATGTATATGTAAATTCCTATTCATAAATGCAAGAAATCTGTTAGGTAGATCTCTAATTTCATACCCGCTTACACAAAATAAATATTAAATACAATGATCTATTTATTTTTCTTTTTTTCTAGTGATATTCGTGGAGTAGCAATTGAAGGGATGAAGGGTGAAAATGTAAATTTGACCGAACTAGTTCTCTTTCCTTTTTCTCATTTATGATGCAGCTCGAGCCGAAACCCTCGGTCTGTTCTCTTTCCTTTTTCTTCTTTTTTTCTTTCTTTCTTTGGCTCTGTTTTGTCTTTTTCATTTCTTTCTACTTTCAATTCTTCTTCTATTTTTCCTTCTATATATGCCTGTAATAGTTTTTCTTTATTTAATGAAATGCAGCATGCTTTTGTCTTGCTTCCGTCAAAAAAAATAAAATAAAGAAAGATATATAACCACCTTAATAGCACTAAAATACGAGTTTATTAATTTTCGTTCATTTTGTTAAATCTGCATTTGTTAATTTACTATGACATTTATTTTTTTCCTTTTTGTAAATAGGTTAAACTTTTGAATAAGCTTGCTTGCATCGGCCAGAGTGAAGGATCCATTGGTCGCCGACTTAATCTGTATTAAAGTATTTTAACTGATATGATTTACAAATTAAATGAGGCTCAAATTACAACTGAAATTAAATGGAAGGTAATTGAGAAATATTATAATATATTAATGTTGAGATATATTTGTTGAAGTATAATGCTTTGTATTTTTGTTTTTGGTGCAGATCGTTCGGTTATTATGTGACAGGGTTTTGAAGCATTTGCAGCATTCAGTTGAGTCAGATCTGAATTTTTAAAAGGCTTAAAGGATTAAGAAGGGGTATTGTAGTAATTAGTTTATTTCATTTTATTATGAAGAATAGTCATTATTTTGTACAAAACATAATTATGGACATAATTTATTTACAAATTATTTGGTATATGAAATTATTAAACAGGTTAGTGTTTCTGGATTTGGTGGTTGGTTTTTGCTAAGGCTTTCTCTAAATGATCCAGTTCTTCCCCTCAATATTGGGGTTTGAATTATCAACTTTTTTTTGCGAAAAAGCCCTCTTAAAAATAACAATTACATTTTAGTCATTGTGATATATTAAAATTGTTTTTTATCCATATTTCAATATTTTTTTTCTTGCAGGCTTCAACCAATGAGGATGCAGTAAAATTAGGGCGAGTTGTATTAAATGTTATGAAGGAATTTTCTGCACTTGACATGTCAGCACTTGTTAAATTTGTACAAACATAATTTCTCTTTTCAGTTCAAGTGTTTTTTGTGAGACCAAAAGTTTTAATACTTTGAATTACGTTTGAACAAATGATACTAAGGCCATGTATTAATGCATGGGATGTAATAAGTTTGAGTCTCAGTCTCCGAGTAATGTTTAAGCAAAAATTAGACATTGTTGCGAAAATTAAAACAAGAAAAATTTGTTTCAGTGGTGTGTTTTGTAGGCTTTCATTATTTGTGGTTGCTGGCCATCTACCTTCATCTCAACTTACTTCCCACTAGTTATTTTCTTTTCAGATTTCATTGAAAGGCCCAAATATGTTATATGATTTTTTTTCCTTAATATTTTTAAACACAGCCCAATCTAATTTACAACTTTTCTTCAAATTTCAACAACAAATCGTCCCAAATCAATTTACAATTTGGTCCATAAATAATAAAAAAAAAACTTATTTGTCTCAAATTTCATCAATTTTTTCCTATTTTCATTGTTCCATTCGCACTTTACATTTCTGAATTTAGTCATTTTTAGCTATGGATATGATAAATGTAGTCTTAAAGATAATTAATATTTGGTCTGAATGGATGAGGGGATTTTGGTAATTCCGTTACTACTGTTTGTTGCTATTCGTATGCTAGACTGAGAGACGAGGAAAGAATTAGGTACAAAAATTTCATGAAATTTTTGGTGTCGATGCGTAAGCAAGCATTAGAGTTAAATTAAAAACATTCAGTCCACTTTTACAGAAATTGAATAATAACCCATCTATTGTATGATTTGGAATAAGAAATTGAAGCTTAATTTTTCTATTTTGGACAAAAAAGTTCAAAGAAAGATACTTGAGAATGAAAACAAAAGCTATCCCTGTCTTAATAGCTTGACACAGACTGCATGGTACAAAAAATCAGCAAAATTAATTAATTAGATCTTCAATTAACAAAAAAAATGTAATAGAATAAAATAAATAAAAACTAATAAGATCATAAAAAACTAATTAAGTTTCAAAATTCATTCTACAAAATGCATTTCCAGCCAACCAAACTAAGAAAAACATGAGATTATCACACAGCATCAAAATCCGTGCTATCAAATCATTGCACGCCACCTGTCCTTTTCAAAGATTACGGTTTGCCTCGCAAAAATCAGACATAATTGGGAAAATTAAAACCAGAAATATTCATTGCAGTGGTGTGTTTGATGATTGATTTATGGTGTTCACTTTTCGTTCAAAGTAAAGATTTAACCATTACCTGATATTTCTTTATTAATTTATTTTGTGTATAATAGATTAATAGTGCATATAAGTAATTAATAGTGCATATAAGTAATTAATTAATCTACATTTTGGTCCATAATGATAAAACAAATCTTTGTTCGTGAATATTCTGTTTTATTTGTGTTTCGTAAACTCTTCTCTTCCAAACAAAAACGAAGCGAGCTACCTAACATTTACCAACCCTCATGGCAGGTTCGTTCTTTTTAATTGAATGCTATGTGAAATGGATGAGAGAATATTTGTTAATTTCATAATTTTTAGTGGTTGTTTGATATTCATAATCTGCACTGGTAAATGAGAAAAATCAGTTGGTATAAAAATCTTAGGAAATTTTTGGTGTGCAATGAGCAAAATTTGAGTTAAGATTAAAAATTTATAGTACAGTTGAGCAGAGAGTAATAACCCATCTATTGTTTGATTAGAATTAGGAATAAAAAATTGAAGCATAATTTGGGGTTAATTGAGGACTAGTTGGGCTAACGTGCACAAATTACCTTAAAAAAATTTCATATTAAAGAATTCATTCAGTTGTTTCATCTGATCTATCAATAAATTAAGCCGTGAAAATGAAAAAAATCACTTATTTCTATCTTAACTTGCTTGACACACTGCATGGTACCAAATATCAGCTGAATAAATTAATTAGAGCTTCAGTTAACCAAAAAAGTATTAAAAATAGAATATTATAAAGTAAAAGCTAACAATAAGATCACAAAGAACTAATTCAATTACAAACATTCATGCAGATGTGTCAAGCAAGATTCTTCAAAATTCTTTTCTGGCCAACCCGTCTACTCAAAACACGAGATTATCACACAGCATCAAAATCCATTCTGTCAAATCATTACACGCCACCTGTCCTTTTAAAAGCAACAATCAGACATTTTTGCAAAAATCAAAACAAGAAATATTTTTTGCAGTGGTATGTAATTTGGGCTTCCATTATGTAGGACTTTCATTCTAAATGAATGATTTAACCATTTACTTGATATTTATATATTAATTAATTTATTTATTTTACCTCTAGTGACTCATATATGTACATAACTTTTTTGTTGTTGTACTTGCAGCCTCTTAATTTGGAAGCACATCCTCTCATGGAGAAAGTGGATTTTTTCTCAAGCTCCAAAATGGAAGCTAATTTTGTAAAATTTATTTTCAAAAATCTTAAATCTTGTTCTTAGAAAAAAATAATTGATCTTATAATCATGTATTTCGATAAATTACTTTTCATACATGCAAGAAATTTGCTATGTAAATCTAAAAAAAAAAGTATCTGTTTTGTAGACCTCTTTTTCATAACATACTTACACAAAAAAAATATTAAACACTGATTTATTTATTTGTTTTACTTTTTTGTAGTGATATTTGTGGAGTAGCAGTTGAGGGGATGGAGGGCGAAAACGTAAAATTTGACCATACTAGTTACTGAAGCAATAACATCAGCTTTAATAAGTCAGCTTTTTCAGGCTTAATCTATATTAAAGTTATAAATATATTCATCCTTCTAAACCTCAAAATCCATCATACTTACTCCATATTAAAGTTTTTTTTTATATTAACATTTAGTAAGAAAATGGTTTAAAAAGATACAACATAAATTATTAATTTTATTAAAAACAAAATCCCAAATACAAACCACCAGGAAACAAGTTTCACATAGAGCAAAACAATATTACATGCCAAATGACCAACAGACAAAAATATACAAAGAAGCAACACAAACAATTGACTTATTGAAATAAAATGCAGGAAAAGAAAGAAAGAGATGAAGAATATTATAAATACGAATATTTGATGGTTGGAACATGCTGGATTTTTTGCCATTCCTCTCCTGTGCGGTCTTTGACCTTGCTTTCTAACACATTTGACATTCCAATCAGCCTCAACTCTTGAAGGGTTGTCACATGGTTCAAGTCAGGAAGAGCCGACAACTTATTGCAACCTTCTATTCTAAGGGTTTTAAGCAGAGGCATTGCCTCTTTCTCCACCTTCCACTGCTTTAGGCCATGCAAATACCAAATTCCCAGTTCTTGCAATTGAGGAAAACCTCCAGCAGAGCAAACCATGTCCTCCATATTTTCAATCCTATACAGATCAAGCGACTTGAGGTACGGTAATTTCTCTAGCTTTGGCATTGGATCTTTATCAAACCAAATATATCCTAAATTAAGTATAATTAAGTTTCGCGGCAGTTCAACGGTATCTAAGAAAAACATGGTTGAATACAGAGGTGCAATAAAATCAGCTCCGTATAGAATCAATGTTTGCAAGTGTTGGTAACTGGGAGAGATCTTTACATCGGCAATTTCTGTCGGAATGCGATCACCCACTATAATGAGCGATACGAAGTTATTCAATGTGCCTAATAAGGTAATAACTATATTCCAATCTGGCATCGCTATGCTTTCATTTTCTTCTTTATCTAAATAACCAAGATGCAGACTCCTAAGACTTGGGAGATGGGGCAATCCGTCTCTCCATGATTCTGGAACACTGATGAATTCAAGGGTTTGTAAGTTCACTAGGTTGGCTGACGGCGGTGGTCCGGGCAACCATTCCCTAAGTGTGACATGCCTTAGGGCCTGGATTCCCCACAAAGAACTTGGTATCTTCTCGACTCCTGTACCCGCAATATTAATGGTTTGAAGATTTTGCAGACATCCAATGGCTTCTGGCAGTTCCTCTAACCCAGTACATTTTAATCCAAGGTATCTTAGATGGATCATGCTCTTCAACTCTTCGGGCAGTTTCGTAAGATTCTTACTGCGCTTGAATTCTAACACTCTAAGTAACGGATATCTAATCTCTATTCGAACTTTTCTATCAAAATTAAGGAAAGAACGAACATTAGGCATGGCTATGTTTTCAAGGTTTTGATTTTGGGACATGACCTCAAGGTTGTTGTGAATTACTACTCGACGCGCTCTATTCAAATCATTTCGCAGTTTCTCTTTGTTATATATCAATAGAAAATCATTCTCCTTGGCTTCATGGATCGCCAGGTCACGTAGTAAATCATGAACTCGGAAAGAAGAAATAGAACCATAGTAGTTCCTATGGACATCTTGAACCAAGCTCCTGTTAATTATGCAGAAAAATGGGTTGGTTAACCAAGCATATAAATATTTAACACAAGTAAATTGCTTAGAATGTGTAATGTTAGTGAATAATAAACTGAATTTTTTGACGTCCTTTAATATAAGTGACCCCATTCTGAAGGGAAATGGTAAGAATCGTAGAAAGGGCATGTTGGTGCAGCAAATAAGAAAACAAATAATTGAAAATAATTTTTTTAAAGAAAAGAAGACATAAAGAATATAGGAGGAAAGGAAATATGCCTCAGATAAATTAAAACAATTGAGTAATCACCATGCACTTTAATCCTTCCAAACTGGTGTATGTTGCCAAAGCACATTATTCTGTTTTAAGGAACTTTCCATGTGCAAAGAATCTGAAAACGCCTTAAATATTATACGTGAGGTATGATTTCATATGTTTTTTGCTATTATGATGCCTAATGTTTGGTGCATTTGTTAGGTCTTCACTCTTTTTTTTTTACATCAAATAATTCGAATCTTAACTCTTGATAGTGCAGATCGGTATTTCTGAAATTTCGGTCTTAATTTGTGTCGAATTTATAAAGTACTGAAAAATAAGTGATTATATTCCTAATACTAGGCTTGGTAATTGGTCGGAGCCGACACCTGAATTTGAAAATAGGTTTGTGTCTGTTTACAAGTTTCTTATCGGAGAAATGATGGATACTGAAAAATATTAGATTATGAAAAAACCAATTGGAGTAGTCTCACTTCAAAGGATAGAAGAGAACCATATCAAAATTGCCATATTTGAATAGTCATCAATACTGTGTACATTAAAAATGAAGCTTATAGTTGAAGAATTATGCAATTTATATTACTTGATTGGCCTACATAATTAGGCATATTGCTACTTGAAAAAAATTTATAAATATTGAGCACTATATTGCTACTTGAAAAAAATTTATAAATATTGAGCACTATATTGCTCAGGCTGTAATAATTCTAGTAAATGTAAATTGAGGAACCAAAAAAAGGATGCCTTTGAGTTTGAGGTGTTCATATAGTTTCTTTTTTTTTCTTTTTTTTTCATATAGTTTCTTTTCATATAAATTCTTTTTTATATATGTACTTTGTTGGGTTTTTCTCCTCATGCTTAAATGAGCCTTGGCCTAATTAATGAACTTTTGTAGTATGGTAAAAGTTGAGGGTAACTATTTGCATATTGCACAAAATGTGGATAAAACAACGGAGGCCATTTTGTGACGTGTGAGGGTTTTGGAAGCTCATCATTTTTGCACAGCAAAAATGAAGAAAAAGGGGGGAAAGAGAGAGCCTCCGAAGCGAATAATATAAAGAAGTTTTCCTTAATTGTGTCTCTTGTGTTTGTGTTTGTGTTTGTGTTTGTGTTTGTGTTTGTTTATCCTTGCATTTATGTGAACGGGTGAAGTTTGTGGTGTTTAATTGTGTATTTGAGTCAACTAGTTGGACAAAAGTCCCCAAGGGTTTTTTGTACGAATCAAAATATCCCCATTTTTCCCAACACTTGTAGTTAGAATAAATTAAGTACATGGAATGGGCTTTTTTTTTAATCTTTATTGAACTAGGTTTTATATTCGATAGAGAACTCCTGCACCCAAAATTTCTATTTACATAGTGCATTGTTTATTAATTAATATAATTGATGTTCTCATAAATTTTTTGATTTATTTCAACATAACAGGAGTTATTTTTCTGGGATTTCTTCCGACCCAATAATTAGATGAAATATGAAAAATACGAATTAGACCTTTGAACAAACTCAATATAATGTATAGTGTAAGTAGATAAAATGTGTTTTGAGGTAAAAGATATCTAGTGCCACGAAAACGATAAGGTCGAGTTTAACATTAAAAATTATGAAAATCATACCTTTGAGCTAGCTCCTCTAAGCAACGGTCGGCTTTCTCCTCTAGTGTTCCTTTATGATCCATATGATCCATAAATCCTTCAGCGGTCCACATCCTCAGGAACGATTCTGCTTCAAATGCATGGTCTTCGGGAAAGCAAGCTAGGTATCGGAAGCAAGATTGAAGATAATATGGCAAATCGTGATAACTACTGGCTAAAATATTAATACACTTTTGGCCATCGCCGTACCAATCCAAATATTTCCCTACTTGGGACCAATGGGCAGGTTCACATGGTTTTTTGGACAAGAGGCGACCTAAAACAACAATTGCTAATGGTAAGCCATGACATTTATCAGCTAGCTTGTCTGCTACATCTCGTAGTTCATTGGGACAATTTGTTAAAGGGTTCGGAGTTTGAAAAGCGTTCTTTAGAAGCAACTCCAAACTTTCCTCTTTGTTTAAAAATGGGAGTTTAAAAACTCCCTTGCGGTCTATTGCAACATTGAGGGAACGAGTTGTTATTATTACTCTACTCCCATTTTTAACATCAGGAAAGCCAACATTGAGATAATCAAAGACATCTTCTGTCCATATATCGTCGAGAACAATCAGATATTTTTTATTACTCAATGATTTATTTATTTCACCCAAATAAGCCTCTGCCTCCTCTACCGGCATTGGGCTATTATCCGTGGCCTTCTCATATAGTTTTCTCAAGACATCAATGAGTTTGAAATCTTGAGAAATAGATAACCATATACGAATATCAAACAACTCCTTCACCCTCGGGTCATTATACACCTTTTGAGCGAGAGTGGTTTTGCCAAGACCACCTACACCCACAATGGAAACTACCCCCCTTTGGATATTTATACTATCAACCAGTGCATCTATAATTTGTTTTCTATCAACCTCAAACCCAACAATTTCTTCATTGTCAATATCGGGGACCACAATGTTTTGAAAAAGAGGCTTTTCTTCGACTACGCCTTCTCCCAAATTTTCGATCCCGAGATTACTTCTACTTTCAGAGATAGTATGAATCTTCTCCTGAATTGCATAAATCTTATTGCCCAATTCACGAAGAGATGTTATTTTGACTACAAACCTGTTAAAGAATAGATCAATCAATTACATATATGAAAACTAAAATTGAAATTTAAGTTCTGTGGTACTGTAAACAATTTGTATTGATACTTAAGGCATAGTACATTAAATTATTTCATTTTGTGTTAATTATATATGATTAAAAGTATTTCTTCTAAACTTTACTCAGTTTGCATATATGAATGGATGTGTTGTTTTAGTGGTAAATGGATATGCATTTATTTCAAACAATATTTGAATATTGTTGTATGAAATAATGTTAAGCAAAATTGTTTACCTATCATTAATTATAAGTATCCCTTTCATTATATGTACAATAATTTTTTAACAACTAATACCTTTTCAGAACATGATCATGATTTGCTTTCACATTGTGTATTTGAACAACGTATGTGTCAATGGCATTCTCAATTTCAAACGCAACATCTCTCACGTCTCTCACCCATTGCCGTGTTCCATTATCATTTTTTATCTTTTTTTCCTCGGCATCTCTCAAGAAACTTTTCATCAGTCCCATATGTATCTTTACCAACTCGATCTTCTGTTTCACTCCACCCAGAAAGAAGTATTCTTCGATCAAGAGATCCCCCAGCTTGGACAACACATGAGAAACAATTTGCTCAGCCATCTCTCTCTGGATCTGGATGTGTTTCTTCGATAGCGTTTGTGGATGGGAGCTTAATATGAGCTATATATATATATATATATATATATATAGGGGTTAATGTAATGCAAGCCTTGAAATTTGTACTTTATATCCCTCAAGTTTTGGTATTTTAAAATTTTAATATATGCTTTATAAAAGTTGCAAGGAGAAGCTGATTGATTATATACGACGGTACTTCCCAATTCTATTTTTGTGAGGGGTGTATATGAGATTTGAGTTGCTTGACCCGGTGAAATATTTTGGAAGACTAGATATTTTTCTTCTTTTCTTTTCGTTTTTACGGTCTTGTTCTATTTTGAAAAACAAATGCTAGTGTGAACTGAACTAAATAAATGTGGATGACTTATACTTTGAAAAATAAATGATAGTATGAACGGAAAAAATGTATGAAAATAATATTAAAAAAAAAGTATGAAAATCAAAAGATTTTTCGGGCCTTTGCGGTATTTTGTTTCATAACTACGAAATGAAAAAATGGTGCATTGTGTGAACTGTATTTGATTATTTTGCTTCACCACTTAGCCAGTATGCACATGAAAACCCAACATGCTTGTATTTGTTGCTTTCTTCTCCAAATTAACCTCACCCTTTATTTTTAACCTCAATGGCAGCTATTGTTGTTGTACTCTTATCACTCTCATTATTTCATTAATAAGATGATGATGCATAATCTGAATTGAGGACTATTATGCTTATTATGATATATATTCATAATTATTTTAGACGGGTTTTTATTGTATGTGAAAGTCAATTTATTCTGTAAATTGTACCATTTCATATGTATCTTTATTTTATTTCAGAGTATGCACATGCAATGTCAGTAAATGTTGCAACGCAAAAGTAAAAGCAGATAAATTTCCATCGTGTTTTCTTTTGAATTATGGCATCTTGCATTGATTAGTAGTACCTGAAGTCCCCGCCCCCATTCAATCAATCAGTCTTCTTTTTGGAAAAGGAAGCATCTTTGAAGGTTCCTCCAAAATCAACGCGCAACTAATATTTTTCATGTATTGAAATGATAATGGTCCAAAAATTATTATGCATGACTTGTATTTCACAACTCGTAATTAGAGTCAATAAAGGTAGATTAATACTAAGATGAGTTGAAAAACAACCTTAATTTACTATATAATCATAATTCATAATTTAATATATAAAGATATAACAAACAATGCATTAATTACAATAAAATAGCATATAACGGTAATAAAATAATGTATATAGATAACAAAATAATAAATAACTATAATAAACTGTTTATGACTAAAAGAATAAAACATCGTATGTGAATATGATCAGTAAAATATTGGGCCAAAAGGTATACTTTTAAATATAACGGCCTAGTTTAATCTACAATCTAACTTTTCTTCAACTATTAATAACAAAATGGCCATATTAATTTACAATTTGGTCCACGAATAACCAAAATAATCTTTATTCAAGAATATTCCATTTTTCATTTTCCTTTCTAAGCTCTCTTTCAACGAGAAACTATTAAACAAAACGAGCTTCTTGATATGTAGGGGTGTTCATTCGGTTCGGTTTATTCGGTTACCGAACCGAACCGATCAATTTCGGTTAATTTGGTTCGGTTGTTCAGCCAATTCAGTTCGGTTCGGTTCAAAATTTTGTATTATTCGGCTAAGTCGGTTCGGTTCGGTTTTAATTTTGGAAAACCGAATAAACCGAACCGACCGAATTATATGTCAAATTACTAATTTATAATGATTTAATACTAATTTTTTTATTATGTATATTAATACTAATTAGTATGGTCATTGTTCGGGCTACAAAATATTAATTTTGATCTAATATTGTTTAGATTTCTTGTTATTCGGTTCAACCAAATAAACCGAAATAAAATTCAGTTTATTCGGTTCGGTTCAAAATTCGGTTCGGTTCGGTTCAAGTCTGGTTCGGTTCGGTTTAATTCGGTTTGGTCTTATTCGGTTCAGTTTGGACCGAATCGACCGAATGAACACCCCTGCTGATATGTCTTTGTAAAATCTTTTCGTATTTACTTAACAATCCATTAGTTTGAAAGAAAAAGCAATCAATCAGTTTGTTTTGTCTTATTAGATGGATAAGTCTCAAATTGACCAATTAATAAATTTTGTTTAGTTAATGAAAAATTAACAAGTTGTACTTAAATATCATTTATTTAGCTAACCAGTTGCTACCACCTAAGAAAAAAAACCAACAAAAGATAAAAGATCATCCTTTATTCCACAATCAATCAAACTCTTTCGTCAATTAAAGACAAAAAAAAAGTTTGTATTTAAATCACAATATTGATATCGTGTAGTTGGGACTTGGGAACAAGCAATCAAATTTTTTTGTCAATTAAGCCCAAATTTATTCCACATTAGTGGTCATTTTTTATGTATATATTATCTGACTATTAAGGACCCAGCTGAAGCATACGGTGGTATGTTGTAATATAAAACTGAAATGCTTACACACAATGCTTAGCGTGTCAAGAATTGGCTTGTGAAAATCTAAGAAATGATAACAAGACCTCACTTACCCTAGTCTAGCCAACCACCATTGCTCCAACCACTCTTGAACCGAAAATGCATACATAGAGTGAATAAATATCCAATAACTGGAAGTATTTGTTTATTCTCCATGGTAACCCCAGCATTACTCATCCAATCCCTACGAAAAGATTAATAATTAAACAAGGAAAATTATATAGCGCCGGACTGTTAATTGAATGGCTGCTATTGAGTTCGTGATCTTTAATCCGACGGTTCGAATGATTCACAAAAACTCTCCAGCTGATTTTCTTTCCATTATAGCTTATTACGAAAACAATTGTGAAACTCTCCAGCTGATTTCCTTTCCATTATAGCCTATTACGAAAACAATTAAAAAGGGTAAAATTGTAATTTGCCCATTAGAAACTGGTCTAGGTTCGTTCTCCTTGTGCTCCTCTCCATTGTTTTTCTCTCGTGTTTCTTTCCACCACCCTTTCTCTCTCTCTCTCTCTCTAATATAAGCGCTCCAGCTTCTCTTTCAATCCTCCGCTTCAATTTTCTTCTCTCTAAATGTTCACTCCGGAAACTCAAAACCTTCAAGAAGATTGAAATGGATGATGCACTACGAGCTCGATTGAAAAGCAATTCGAGCTAATTTCATCAAAATTCAGTGAGCAGTTCGAGATGATTTCATGAAATTCAGCGACCCCACAAACTGAATAAAAAGAGCAATTCGAGCTAATTGACAGAAATTCAATGATAATTGAATGAAAAATGATTAAAACGGGAAATAAAAAAGACAAAGAGGGCTTTTTTTTTTATTTTGAATTAATTTCATTACTTGAATTAGAGTTTAATGAGGAGTTTTGGATGGCAATACATATATCGATCTCCAAGTGTTATAATGTTGATATAGATTCCCAAGTGTTAGTATATTTTTTTTTTGTATTGATTTTAATGTGTTAGTATAATATTTTTGTATATCAATTATTGTTTTCAGTATGAAAATATCATTTTCATCATAAAGATAGCATATTCAATGTCCAAATATATTATTTTGTATGTCAATATATCATTTTATCCTCAAGTATACCATTATTGGTATCATTATACCATTTTCCGTGGCAATATATCGTTTTTGTTCAATTATGATATTGACAGTATATAATTTTAGTGTCAATACATCATTTTCTATATTTATTTGTTCAATTTGTGTTAGTATTTTGTGGTTACTTTACTTAGCATAATACTGATGTTGAGTTAATATTATTTTTTTCATAGAACTTATTTGTATGTTCAACAAACAATAAAGATTTTAGTTCGAATATATTATTTTAATCTTGATATATATTTTTAATGCTAATCTATTTTTTTGTGGTAATTTCAATGTTAATGTGTACTATTTTGTGTGTCAACATACTGCTTTTAGTATGAATATATCATTTTCAAGATTAATATATCATCTTCCATGCAAATATTACATTTTTAGTTCCAATATATCCTTTTTTCGTACAATGATACTGGTGCTATTATATCATTTTACTGCCAATAGACATTTTGTATAATTTAGTGGTATATATTTATTATTTTTATGGTTATATAACATAATTTTTGGATGTTGTGTGAGTGTTATTTTTTTACAACTTATGCCTGAATATTTTTCTAGATGTTAAATAAAGATTTTGGATGGTAATACGTATTTTTAGTTTTAACATATATTTCAAATGTATATTTTTTAGTTGTAATTTATTATTTTTTATAATGTCAATTTAGATTTCCAAATGCAAATTAGTATATATTTTTTGTGTTAATTTCAGTGTTAAGTACTACTTTTGTACTAATATATTGCTTTTAGTGTGATTGTATCATTCACATCATTAATATACCATCTTTTGATGTCAATATAACGTTTTTAGTGCTAATATACTATGTTGTTCAAGTATGATATTGGTGTCAATATATGATTTTTAGTATCAATAAACATTTTGACATTTTGTATAATTTAATTGTTCAATTACTCTTAAGTACTTTCAGTAAATGTTTTTTTTTTTAATTTGTATTTTTATTATTTTTTTAATTTTTTTTAACAATTTTAATAAATTTTATTTTTTTGAATTTTTTTTATAAGAATTTATGTCTGAATATTAATTTAGTGATACTAAATAAAGATTTTTGAGTGGCAGGCAATATATATTTTTGAATATCTAGATACGTTTTCAAATCATATTGAACTGTTTTGAGTTTTTACGTACAGATTTTGTAGTATCAATATAAATTTCTATATTTTAATGCATCTTTTTTGTGCTGATTCTAGTGATATTATAATTTGTTGGTGACAAACTATAATAACTATTTCATGTTGAATAGGATAATAATAAGATGGCAAGGAAGTAATCGTGCCAGAATAACGAATGAAATGGAGAGGACGGAATGGAGAGAGAAGACCACACGTATTGAGAAACGAAAAATAAGGAAACACTTATTCCATAATTAATTGTATAATTAATTGGTTAGTACCCAAATTATCCCTTTAAGTTTAAAGGGCTTAGTTTTAATCTATCATGAAATCTAAAAAAAAATACTTAGGCACTACAGATGAACCCATTAAACAAATGGGTGATGATTTGGATATGAACTGTTTTGATGAGAACAGGAAATGCCAAACTGAATTTACTCTTTTACCCCTTATAAGTGATATGGATTAGCTGGTCCTATTAATTAATAATGGTAAAATATGATAATACCAAAATATCTCTTATTTGATTGGATTTTGATCCAATCAATAAAATATATATTCCTTTTTAAGATATTATTTTATTTCCAACAAATATGTGATGTGGATAATAGAATCATAATTTGAAAATCTACTAAAAAAACTCAGAAATTTGTCTATTTATGTTAATGATGAAATAATTTAAAAATATTTAATTATTTATTTATAAATTTACTATGTCATTAGTGTTCTTAGATTTTAAATTAGCTATTTTTAATAAGAACTATGTGATGATTACTAAATATTTTTATTATGTATTTTGTCTCGATTAATGACTATGTTTGTGTTTTGAAAACTGAAAATTCATGTATCACTTGAATTAATATAATATTATCTTCTTGTTTTTATCTAAATGATAGAAAAAAATTTATGTAATTATCATTTTTTTCGAAATAAAAAGTCAAAATTATTTCATTTTATTAACTAAATGAAATAAATTCTTTCCACATTATATTTTCTTAATTTTTTTTGTTTTTTTTAATTTTAAGTTTTATATTCATGATTCCGGCTAAAATTCTTATAAATTCATGATTTTTATAAATTATTTCCACTTTCTTAAAATACTAAACTACTAATTAATAAAATAAAAATGCCAAGTAAAGAGAAAGATAGAGAGTAGGGGAATGTTGGTAATTAGTGTAATTAAAAAAGCAAAATTATATAAGAAAGATATTCACCATATTTATGAAAGGGTAAAAAAGTAAATATGATTTATGTTTTCCTGCTTCCATCAAATTCATTCATGTCCGAATCATTTGCCAAACAAATAACCCCAAATTAAGCTCAATTACCTTGTCAAGCATTCAAAGACCCACACATTCTTCAATTATGTAATAAAGTCCCAAATTAATGCAATTTTACTTAAATAAAACATATTTTTGGCAAACAAAACGCATAATTAGTTTAGACTAAGTTTCACCAATAGTCATACGACAAAAACAGTTGACTCGGTCATTAGCTCAAACACTTTGTCTTCATGGAACTTGCATTGCATAAAGACACTTGAGAGAAACTAATGCATTTTATGCTGAGAAGCAGGACCTGGATGTTACAGCACTGACATTTAAGACTGATCCAAGTCTACCAACACATTATGAAGAGAACTTTCGCAGATGGAGATTTAGAGAGATGAATACTCGGATACTAAATTCCAATTGCCAGCTTGGAATAAAAATGAATGTCGGATCATTGTTAAACTTGTTATTTCACTTCAGTTTTATCTTGTTACTAAAACCGAGATTTTAAATCTCCTGTTGTGATTAAATGTCCGGTAATATG
Organism: Juncus inflexus; assembly: GCA_024447665.1. Lineage (NCBI taxonomy): Eukaryota > Viridiplantae > Streptophyta > Magnoliopsida > Poales > Juncaceae > Juncus > Juncus inflexus. The sequence continues at coordinate 10,064,106 of JAJHPC010000013.1, read as the reverse complement.
ATCAAACCCAATAACTGAAGTATCAATTTATGAGCAAAGCCTAAGATGAGATTTGCAAATTCATTACCAGGCTATGAGGTAATAAACTTGATAATTGAACTACTATCCAAACAGGCCCGGCCTTGTTAAAATATTGAATTTTTCTTCAACTTCTAATAACAAAGCGGCTCAGATCTATTTACACTTCAGCCCACATCAATAAAAGAAATCTCTGTCCAAGAATATTCCATTTACATTTCCGTTGGTGTGACTCCTCTCTACTCTTTCAACGAGAAACGAAGCAAGCTACCATTTCAATCTGATGCTTGGTTCGTTTTCTCTCTACGATCTTTCGATTATTCGAGTTTGGAGAAAGTATTTCGCTCTGTATTGCATTTCTCTCTATTGGTTATAGCTCTCCTTTATTGGCTTTTAATTTTTACCATTTCAATGGAATAGAAATGGAATTAAGAATCGAAATATCAAGTATAGGGCTTCAACCAACATTGTCAATTCAACAGAAATAAGCCATAGAAGCCATCTCAATTTGGTTTGAAATAACCAATTAAAGCTTAATTTGGGTTAACTGAAAGCTTATTGGGTGGTTATCTATCTATTTTGTACTTAATATAATCAATCAAATTCATTAGTCAGTAGGTCAAAGAGGAACTTAAAATAATCAGACCTATAATCCAGCCACCAATAGTTTAAACTAAGTTTCATCTGATAAGTTAGATGCCAAAAATAGTTCAGTTGTGTGCACGAGGTCGATAGACATTAACATTTTCGATGTTTTCCTTTTTAGAAACCTCCAGACCCAGCTCAATGTGTGTGAATTGCATTCTCTTTGGTTGTATTCAAATCCGAATTCCAAATCGTGCATGTAGATCAATCTCGTATTGCAAAATTTGGCCTGTGATTACTAAATCCAGAGTGTCAATTTCCGAGTTATCTGGAAATCAATCTCTCAGGTTACGATCCTCATTCCTCCCTCCTCTCTTTCTCGTTCGCACTCTCTCTAGTAATCTTTTTCTTGTAAAAAAAGGTCGATTGGATTTGGTTGTGATTGTGGAGGAAATTGACTCAAGCACAAGGGGAAAGAAGAATAGAAACCGTAAGAGTAAGACCCCTATATGCTGAATGCTGGCGCACAAAAGAATAGCCAATAAATGAAATTAGTAAGTATTCTTTCAAACAAAAAAGTAATGAAAATAAATAATATTAAATGGCTTTAAGAGAAAATAGCCCAGAGAAATTAGAGCAATTGAACAATCTCCATTCATCATAATTCCTCTAAATTAGCATCTATAGCCAATGCACATTATTATGTGTTACAGGAACTTTTGCCATGTGTAAGAAGGGTCAGCCTTTCATATTATATGAAGGTATGACTTAAATTAACTTTGCCATGTATTTGATCTTTCAATGGTACTTTAAATATTTGGCCTGGTACCAAAATTGTCAGGTTTTGACGGTACTGGTGTGTATTGCTCAATTGTACCAGTACCATGGTTTATAAGTTCCTGAAAAAGCAAGTAATTGAATTCTTTGATTGAATAAACAAATTGGTTTTGAACTATATTTTTAGGTTGCTTGCTGTCAAGGATTCTAATAATCTGATGCAAAGCCATTTTGAATATCACGCGTTAATAAGCCTTCTTTTTGTGAGTAACTGAGTTCAATTCAGCCGTTCAAATGAATTTCATGTTATCAAGAGATATGATGTTCCGCCGGCACGTTATAACCCATTTTGGCCTGACAAATTGACTAGGGCTCATGCAAATGAGATTGAAAATTAAAACAAGAAAAAATTGCTGCAGTGGTGTGTTGTGTAGGCTTTCGTTATTTAATGCTTTCATTCTAAATGAATGATAAAACCATTTAACTGATATTTTTTATTTTGTTAATTAATTAATTGTAATTAATTATCTAGCAATTCACGTAAGTAGTTAATTTTTTTTTGTTGTACTTTGCAACCTCTCAAGTTGGAAGCAGAGTTGCATCCTTTGAGAAAGTCCATTTTAGCAAGCACCAAAATGGAAGGTAATTTTGTAAAAATTATGTTCCCAAACATAATAAATCTTGAATCTTGTTCTAAAAAAAACAAACAGTTGATCTCAACTCAAATCATGTGTATTTTAACTTACTCTCCATACATGCAAGAAATCTGTTATGTTGACCTCTTTTTAATAATCCGTTTACACAAAGTAAATATTACATATACTGATTTATTTATTTAACCGAAGTATTGAATGAAGCAATAGCATTTGCATGGTAACTCTTTATTAAAGTAAAGTATTACAAGTCCATTCATCCTTCTAAAACTGAAAATCATCAGACTTACTCTATATTCAAGAATTTTCTTTTTTATATTAGCAAACTCGAGGAGAAAATGATCTAGAAAAGGAACAACATAAATTATAAATTTTCCAATAGAAATAATCAATGTCTGTAAATAAGTTTCATAAAGGCAATCAACATTACATCCCAAATGGCAAAAAAAAAAAACATACAACATAAATAATTGACTTAATAAATTAAAATGCAGGGAAAGAAAGAAAGAAAGAAATGAAGAATCACAATAAATTATCTTTTCTCGTCACCAAAATGTAGTCAATCTTGATGGTTGGAACATGCTGGATTTTCTGCCACTCCTCTCCTGTGCGGTCTTCGAGCTTGCTTTTTAACACATCTGACATTCCAATCAGCTCCAACTCTTGAAGGGTTTTTACATGGTTCAAGTCAGGAAGAGCCGACAACTTATTGCAACCTTCTATTCTAAGGGTTTTAAGCAGAGGCATTGCTTCTTTCTCCACCTTCCACTGCTTTAGGTCATGCACTAACCAAATGATCAGTTCTTGCAATTGAGGAAAACCTCCGGCAGAGCAAACCATCTCCTCTATATTTTCAATATGTGACAGAAGAAGCGACTTGAGGCACGGTAATTTCTCTAGTTTCGGCATTGGATCTTTATCCAACCAAATATACACTAAATCAAGTATAATTAAGTTTCGCGGCAGTTCAATGGTATCTAAGAAATACCTGGTTAAATACGGAGTTTGACTAAAAGCTCCCCATAGTTTCAATGTTTTCAAGTGTTGGTAACTGGGAGAGGTCTTGACATCGGCAATCTCTGTCGGAATGCGATCACCTTGTATACGGAGTGATACGAGGTTATTCAACCTACCTAATAAGGTAAGAACTATTTTCCAATCAGGCATCACTATGCTTTCATTTTCTTTTTTATCACAATAACTAAGCGACAGACTCCTAAGACTTGGGAGATGGGGCAATCTGTCTCTCCATGATTCTGGAACGGTGATGTTTTCAAGGGTTTGTAAGTTCACTAGGTTGGCTGACGGCGGTGGTCCGGGTAACCGCTTATAATTAAGTGTTAGCTTAAGTAACCAGTTAAGTGTGACATGCCTTAGGGCCTGGATTCCCCACAAAGAACTTGGTATCTTCTCGACTCTTGTACCCGCAATATTAATGGTTTGAAGATTTCGCAGACAGCCAATGGTTTCTGGGAGGTGCTCTAACTTAGTATCTTCTAACCCAAGGTATCTTAGATGGATCATGCTCTTCAAGTCTTCGGGCAGGTTCTTAAAATTCACACTGTACTTGAGCTCTAACACTCTAAGTAACGGATATCTAATTATCCCTATTCGTACTTCTCTATCAAAATTGAGGAAAGAACGAACATTAGGCATGGCTATGTTTTCAAGGTTTTGATTTTGGGACTCGACCTTATGGTTGTTATGGCTTACTACCCTACGCGCTTTATTCAAATCGGTTTGTGTGTTTTGTTTGTTGCATATTAATAGAAAATCGTTCTCAGTGGCTTCATGGATCGCCAGGTCACGTAATAGATCATGAACCCGGAAAGACTTGATGGAACCATGGTAGTCCCTATAGACAACTTGAACCAAACTCCTGTTAATTGCGCAGAAAAATGGATTGTTTAACCAAGCATATAAATATTTAATACAAGTAAATTCCTTAGAATGTGTAATGTTAGCGAATAATAAACTGAATTTTTTGACGTCCTTTAATATAAGTGACTCCATTCTGAAGGGAAATGGTAAGAATCGTAGAAAGGGCATGTTGGTGCAGCAAATAAGAAACCAAATAATTGGAAATAATTTTTTAAAGAAAAGAAGACATAAAGAATATTGGAGGAAAAGAAATATGCCTCAGATAAATTAAAACAATTGAGTAATTACCATGCACTTTAGTCCTTCAAAACTGGTGTATGTTGCCAAAGCACATTATTCTGTTTTAAGGAACTTTCCATGTGCAAAGAATCTGAAGACGCCTTAAATATTATATGTGAGGTATGATTTCATATGTTTTTTGCTATTATGATGCCTAATGTTTGGTGCATTTGTTAGGTCTTCACTCTCTTTTTTTTTTTTGACATAAAATAATTCGAGTCTTAACTCTTGATAGTGCAGATCGGTATTTCTGAAATTTCGGTCTTAATTCTTGTCGAACTTATAAAGTTCTGAAAAATAAGTGATTATATTCCTAATATTAGGCTTGGTAAATTGGTCGGAGCCGACACATGAATTTAAAAATAGGTTTGTGTCTGTTTACAAGTTTCTTATCAGAGAAATGATGGATACTAAAAAATATGAGATTATGAAAAAACCAATTGGAGTAATATCACTTCAAAGGATCGAAGAGAACCATATCAAAATTGCCAGATTGAATAGTGCGTCAGTACTGTGTACATTAAAATGAAGCTTATAGTTGAAGAATTATGCAATTTATATTACTTGATTGGCCTACATAATTAGGCATATTGCTACTTGAAAAAAAATTATAAATATTGAGCACTATATTGCTACTTAAAAAAAATTTATAAATATTGAGCACGATATTGACCAGGCTGTAATAATTCTAGTAAATGCAAATTGAGGAACCAAAAAAGGATGCCTTTGAGTTTGAGGTGTTCATATAGTTTCTTTTTTTTTTCTTTTTTTTTTTTCATATAGTTTCTTTTTCATATAGTTTCTTTTTTTATATATGTACTTTGTTGGGTTTTTCTCCTCATGCTTAAATGAGCCTTGGCCTAATTAATGAACTTTTGTAGTATGGCAAAAGTTGAGGGTATATTTGCATATTGCACAAAATGTGGATAAAACCATGGAGGCCATTTTGTGCGTGTGAGGGTTTTGGGAACTCATTTTTGCACAGCAAAAATGAAGAAAAAGGGGGAGAAAGAGAGAGCCTCGGAAGCGAATAATATAAAGAAGTTTTTCTTAATCGTGTGTCTCTTGTGTTTGTGTTTGTTTATCCTTGCATTTATGTGAATCGGGTGAAGTTTATGGTGTTTAATTGTGTATTTGAGTCAACTAGTTCGACAAAAGTCGCCAAGGGTTTTTGTACGAAACAAAATACCCCCATTTTTTCCAACACTTGTAGCTAGAATAAATTAAGTACATGGAATGGACTTTTTTTTTAATCTTTATTGAACTAGGTTTTATATTCGATAGAGAACTCCTGCACCCAAAATTTCTATTTACATAGTGCATTGTTTATTAATTAATAGAATTGATGTTCTCATAAATTTTTTGATTTATTTCAACATAACAGGAGTTATTTTTCTGGGATTTCTTCCGACCCAATAATTAGATGAAATATGAAAAATACGAATTAGAACTTTGAACAAACTCAATATAATGTATAGTGTAAGTAGATAAAATGTGTTTTGAGGTAAAAGATATCTACTGCCAAGAAAACGATAAGGTCGAGTTTAACACTAAAATTTATGAAAATCATACCTTTGAGCTAGCTCCTCTAAGCAACGGTCGGCTTTCTCCTCTAGTGTTCTTTTATGATCCATATGATCCATAAATCCTTCAGCGGTCCACATCCTCAGCAACGATTCTGCTTCAAATGCATGGTCTTCGGGAAAGCAAGCTAGGTATCGGAAGCAAGATTGAAGATAATATGGCAAGTCGTGATAACTACTGGCTAAAATATTAATACATTTTTGGCCATCGCCATACCAATCCAAATGTTTCCCCACTTGGGACCAATGGGCAGGTTCACATGGTTTTTTGGACAAGAGGCGACCTAAAACAACAATTGCTAACGGTAAGCCATGACATTTATCAGCTAGCTTGTCTGCTACATCTCGTAGTTCATTGGGACAATTTGTTAAAGGGTTCGGAGTTTGAAGAGCGTTCTTTAGAAGCAACTCCAAACTTTCCTCTTTGTTTAAAAATGGGAGTTTAAAAACTCCCGTGCGGTCTATTGCAACATTGAGAGAACGAGTTGTTATTATTACTCTACTCCCATTTTTAACATCGGGAAAGCCAACATTGAGATAATCAAAGACATCTTCTGTCCATATATCGTCGAGAACAATCAGATATTTTTTATTACTCAATGATTTATATATTTCACCCAAATAAGCCTCTGCCTCCTCTACCAGCATTTGGCTATTATCCGTGGCCTTCGCATATAGTTTTCTCAAGACATCAATGAGTTTGAAATCTTGAGAAATAGATAACCATATACGAATATCAAACAACTCCTTCACCGTCAGGTCATTATACACCTTTTGAGCGAGAGTGGTTTTGCCAAGACCACCTACACCCACAATGGAAACTACCCCCCTTTGGATATTTATACTATCAACCAGTGCATCTATAATTAGTTTTCTATCTACCTCAAACCCAACAATTTCTTCATTGTCAATATCGGGGACCACAATATTTTGAAAAATAGGCCTTTCTTCGACTACGCCCTCGCCCAAATTTTTGATCCCGAGATTGCTCCTACTTTCAGAGATAGTACGAATCTTCTCCTTAATTGCATAAACCTTATTGCCCAATTCACGAAGAGATGTTATTTTGACAACAGACCTGTTAAAGAATAGATCAATCAATTACATAAATGAAAACTAAAATTGAAATTTAAAGAGGTTCTGTGGTACTGTAAACAATTTGTATTGATACTTAAGGTATAGTACATTAAATTATTTCATTTTGTGTTAATTATATATGATTAAAAGTATTTCTTCTAAACTTTACTCAGTTTGCATATATGAATGGATGTGTTTTTTTAGTGGTAAATGGATATGCATTTATTTCAAAACAATATTTGAATATTGGTGTATGAAATAATGTTAAGTAAAATAGAATGAGCAAATTGTTTACCTATCATTATAAGTATCCCTATCGTTATATGTATAATAATTTTTTAACAACTAATACCTTTTCACAAAATGAACATGATCATGATTTGCTGTCACATTGTGTATCTGAACAACGTACGTGTCAATGGCATTCTCAATTTCAAACGCAACATCTCTCACGTCTCTCACCCATTGCCGTGTTCCATTATCATTTTTTATCTTTTTTTCCTCGGCATCTCTCAAGAAACTTTTCATCTGTCCCATATGTATCTTTACCAACTCGATCTGCTGTTTCACTCCACCCAGAAAGAGGTATTCTTCAATCAAGAGATCCCCCAGCTTGGACAACACATGAGAAACAATTTGCTCAGCCATCTCTCCTCTCGCTCTGTTACAATAGAAATTATGAATTGTGATAATGAGCTATGGAAACTGGATCTGGTCTTGTTACATTTCTAGTAGGTCTATAACAACAACACATGCTTAATCACTAATTTCAAAATTTAATTCGAGTTGTAATTTTAGTATATTTCTTACATATATATGCCATACTGTTCTTTTTTTTTCTTTTTTTCTTAATAAGAGTCCATAAATTAGTGGACAAGCTATATATCTTTGCATTAAAGCCTATGTTCCAAAATAAGAATAACAACAATATTGCTTATAACTTAGGGCTTTGGTTGTCTTGCCCTGCAAAATTTCATAAGTTTACATAAGCATATGCATAACCATAATTACATTACACAAATATAGGGCATTCCTACAAATCTGAAAGATATATATTCGAACTAGAAAAAAAAAAGAGGAGGGTGAGTTGCATAATTAGTTATAAACAATTTAAGATATTTCAAATTAATTCCACCCAAAATTGGGTCCCAAAGCTACATGAAAGAGCAGAAACCTTACTGATGCACAAAAACACAATAGAGAAGACTGAATACAACACTCGATTTTCAGAATCTCTCTCTGTCAACAAAGGAGGAATGATGAACAGAAAAGAAGTTTGCGATGTGATTTTATTGTGGTTATCTCTTTTGCTATACCCCTCATAATTACGAAATATAATTTTGTCCTTATCATTTAATTTTTTTTTACCTTTATCCACAGAGAGAATGACATGAAGACAATTTTGATATTTTGTGTTTAAGTTTTACCATTAAATCCTAAGGGAGAACCACAATAAGGGATTCTTTTGATTTTTTAGGCTAGAAGATTTCTTGTCTTTCAGGGAAGCTTCTCCGATAATAAGTAATTGATTTTGATTGATTTATATTGATTGGAAAGGATTTACACACAGTCAAGGCTATCTCAATCCATTGGAATCATTCAAAATCAATAACCCAATTTTAACCCCACAAAAGCTCAAAATATCCGTCGCCTGCAAGTTTGGCTTAATCTAATCCAAACAAGTCCAATCAATCCAACCCTACCACTTGCCAAACCATTCAATGAATTGAAATCTTCCTTTCTGGACTTGATGGTTATGCAATGCTGGAAAACCGAAGATTCCTAGATATACCTTTAAAATCAATGCCTTGCTACTTTAGTTTTTATCAAGTGGCCAAGTGATATTAATCCAATTGTTACTACACATGATATGTATTACATATTGTACCTCCAAGAGGTGGTCTGCAGCCCAAAGATTGGAGCCTGAGATAGCTTAACAGAATGGGATAATAAGCCATTAAAATCCTTCAAAGTTACTATAATTTTCCCAAATTATGTCCAATTAGTCCTCAATCGAGCTTCAGAAGCACAAACATTCTTCAATTATGCAATTCAGACTCAAGTCAGTCAACTATTACATCAATATATTAAGCTCTAGTTTCACCTAATAGATGGCAAAAATTCTCACTTGGTCATTCCTCAAACAACTTGTCTGCATCGAACTTCTGAACAAATTTCAGAGAGATTAATACATTTCTGCTGGAGCTGGATTAAGGTACTGAGATTTGAGACTAAGCCTAATAAACCAACCTTTCTTAATGAAAGAAGTATAATAGAGATGATGAATTGAAAGGACTATTGCCTACCCACTTGTAAGGGTTCCATCAATATTTATTTAGTTTTCTATAATTAAAAAATTACAAAGCTTAAGTCACAAATTAATAAAACACTTCATAGCTATATGATACAATTTTCACCCCAATTTAACAATTGGCCTCAAATTATGGAATTAGTACGCATGGACACTGATTAAGTAGAAAAATTAATGTTAGCTTGATTTTGACCGAGTACTCTAGTACCGCAATTACAGCCACGAAAGAAAAAATTAACACCTTCAAGTTTCAGTGCCCAAAGTAACATTCACATAATTTGATGAAATTTCAATCATTTTACTTCCATAGACCCTAACACTGAGTAAACACACCAAGCAATTAGACCTAAATGCACTCAATTCAAGCCTTTCCGCAAACCTGCAAAGACAAAGAAGCTGGATATGTCTTCCAGTTTAAATTGTGATAAATAAATAGGAAACAAACCTAATTTAAGATTCAAGGGATGCTAATGTGATTTTGAGGAGCCGCTCATGTCAGTGAAATTCTTAAAAAGAGCAAGCTGAAGGAACAAAATATTCTAAAATATGCTATAATTATCATAATTAGGCTGATAAGATACCTAATGTTTGTTCAAACATATCCGAAAATAAATATGAAAAATTGGACAATATTCTCTTAAAAATAACAAACAAAAATTATAATAAGTTTAAAGCATGAAAAAAATAAAGAAGTTCTCACCTTATCGCACAGGTCATAGCATCCCTCCTGTTTGTCTAAGACATGAAAAATATTTAATATTGGGATGTGACAAAATGAATCAAAAACAAAAATTTATTTATAAATATTAATTGTTTAAAATTTCAAAAAAGAATATATTAATTAATGATTTAAACACACCATATTTTCTATGAAATTGATCTCTCTACTGATCTTCAGACCCAATTCTATCAAAAAAAATTCAACTCTCATCTCTAATTGCGTCCAAGACTTCTAGCGTGTCAGCGTATAATTCTACCTTTTATCCAAAATCATCCTAAAATTAATAAATATTGTGTACGTTTTATAATTAAAGTCTAATTTTTTTTCAAAAAGTAAAGGACAAACTGTAGAGAATAAATTGTAATATAAACTTTTTTCAATTAATTTTGAGCTAATTTTGACTTGTTTTAATTCTTTGTTTGAAACCCGTTATCAAATTCAACAAACCATACCCGTTATCAGATTAAATACACCATATGTAAAATTACTTCCCATTTGAAAAGAATTATTTTTCTACCTTTCTTTCTTTCTGACTAATCAATTTCTTTTTCCATACTCGAGACACAAAATCCAAATCCACATAGAAACAAATTCCTTCTAAAATTAATTTTCTTTGTTCAGCTCTTCTCAATCCCCTTTATTAGCCGTAATTTTTCTCTTTTTGTCTCCAAATCATGCATTCCTCGTTTTTCCTTCAATTGTCAACTCCACGTCATTCAAATTCTTCACTCTAATTTCATCTCAGCACTTAACCATACCTAAGAAAGGGGTTTCGAAATCTGGGTTCTGCTCAAATTTGTATTTTGGGCCTTTCGGCATTAAATTGAGGAATTTGGGGTATACAAATATGAACAAATCGAATAAAGCTGCTGCTTTAGAGGACGGAGATTCAATAATTGGACGCGACTCTTCTTCTGATTATAAATATAACTTCTTCAGCTTTTCTATTTCGGAATTTCTTTCCTGTGCAAATACTTATCTTTAAGCAAAGGGAGAAGAGAGGAAACAGAGTTGCTCTTCTATGGAGAGTGAGAGGATTATGAAATTGAGCGACTGCAAAAGCTTAAGCGAGGTGGACAGATCTAGGAGGCACAATTTGGGCTAATAAACTGAAATTGTACAAATTAATGCCCGATTTAAGCCTCAAATTTGCATTAATGCTGAAATTTAGCGAATTATAAATAGGTACCATCTTTATTTAAGAAATGGAAAGAAAGGAGACTCGTGCGTGCGTGCGTGCCGGAGTCATAGTCGTGCGCGCCTAGGGTTCCGTCGTCTGCAGAGTTTGAGGTGCGTTGGTGAGCTGTTTCGAAGAGAAGGGGAGAGAGACTGTCGTAAATGCAATGAGAGCAAAAAACAATTTATATGCTTCTAACCAGTTTCGAACTTGGGTCGTAAGGGGTCAAAACGTTTCAACTCTTCCACTCGAACAACAAAATTCATAATATACAGGAGTGAACAGAGGACACATGTACAGTTCAAATTCAGTTTAAACTTCAAATTTAACAATTTTCACAATCCGGTTCTCTGTTCTTCCTTTAGTCCCACCTCATTTTTATATAAGAAAATAGAGATTTTTATATATGGATACATTTATTATCTTATAAGGAGACTCTGAATATGGGCTTGTTGTGTGGGCCCGCATGTTACAGAAATGGGTTGGGCTCCTACTTTTCTAATGGGTTGGATAATGACCCACTTCATATTTGGCTCATTGAGTAATGGTTACAGAAAATCACAAAAAAGACAGGTGCCAAAAATCCATCAAATCATAAGCTTTATCTCCGCTTCGGAATGTACTGAAGATGATATATAATTAAAAATAACAATTTAATTTAATTATACCAAAAAAATAAGTTTAATGAAATAATAATAGTTGGGCCAAGAGATAGAAAAACTAATTTTCACATATAGAATTACACATGTTAATTTTAATTATAGATTATACACTGCTTAAGTAGGGAAAAATTTGAAGAACAAAAAGATATTAAGTTGAAGAAATAATAATGAACTTAAATCCAAGCAAAAATAGAAGAAGATGAAAAGTTAACTTATTATTCTCTTCGAAAAGATAAAAAGTTAACTCATTCTTCTCTCCGTCTCTATTAAATTGAATTTAGGAAAATCAATTAAATCCTGTGGGACCCACTTAGCCATAACTATCACTATTGACTGATAAAAATACCTTCATAGTAATTGAAATAACAATAATGCCACTCATTTTTAATAAGCACAATACTGGATGACATCTAGCGTAATAAAATTTAAAACTAAGATTTTTTTTAAAAAGAAAACAGAAAACATTGTGTGACCCATAAGCCTCGCCTTACCTGTTGAGACTCACTCTTGGTCATTAAAAGACTCTCGATATTGATTAAAATTACACCTATGATACTCACTTTTAATAGTAATATATTTGATGACATATATGGTAATAAATTTAAAGTTAAGATTTTTATTAAAAAGTAAAGAGAAAAATCAGAAAGAATCCATAATTATATGGTTATTTTGTGCAAAGAGTGCCTGAAATGACTCGCTTTATAATATGAATATCAGACATTTCACAGAAGATCCCCACTTAGAACATTTGTCATCCATTCTCCGCCTATCCCACTTTAAAAGAAGCGAGAGGTTGCCGCGCTCCGCTTCGAACTTAATAGTTTTATCAGAAATGGTAAAAATAATAGTCATATATTTCATAATTTAATAGCATAATTTTCAATTTTGTAGCTTATTATTTTTTTAAAAAATTGAGCATGACAGATTTATATGATATTACCTATTATGACCATATTAGTTAATGCATGTTTTTAGTTTTGCATGGATTCAAATAGGGATGTTTACTATATTCATGTTATTTTTCTTTTCTACCGTAATTATTATATTTTGTAACATTTTTTTGCATTAAATATGAAAAAGTAATATTTTATCACTTGTGATTTAAAGCTTAGAAAATCATATAATAGCAACGTGATAAATATGAAATTTGTTGGGTAACTAATAATTTGAGATTTTGCAATATTCTACATATGTATTTTAGTAGGCTCTTTTATCATGTACTATACGTTAAGATTTAAGGTATATATATGATATTTTTATATTATACACTCCTATAACGGAAAATATTGTCAATATTTCAGCTCGTTTTTTAGCGCAATACTCAATATTTGTCGAGAATGCATGAAAAAAATAAATTTATTTAGATTTCTTATTTTATAGAGTATACATGATATTTTAGCATCTTTTCAAATATAGCTTGGATCATTATTATGAATATAAATTATTTAATTAGGATATATCAATTATAATTTAATTTGTATTGTTTATAACAATTCATACTATTGCTGAAATATAATCATGAAGTTATTGTTATTATTTTTTGGAATTTTAAGACCATAATTATTAGTGAATTTGACTAACCACGCAGTAGTTAAATGATAAATGCATAATAATTTTAAATTATATAATTAAAAGCAAGAGATTTTTTTTGGTTGTAAGTAAAATCATATTTAAACATATATACATACATATATGTGATATTTTTACTTCTAATAACATGTATAATTAAAACAAATTTATAAAAATGAAAATAATTATTAGGTTCAAACTGGGGATCCATATTAAATGAAAATGCATAAAGAGACTTGATATTGTGTTCAAATTGGAGATCCTTAATAAATTCTATAAAAAAAATAATAATATTTATTAGGTACAAAATGGGGATGCATATCGAATAAGAAATATATATGGAGAATTATTTGTGTGCAAAATGGGTGGCGTTATCAATTCTCATATGGACACGTGTCAACTCCACCATCAATTTGGAGATATTAAGCATTAAAAAGAAATAAGAATATGTGTTTCGTAAACTCTTCTCGTCCAAATAGAAAGAGCTACCTAGCATTTAGTTTTACCACTCCTCATGGCAGGCTCGTTCTTTTTAATTGAATGCTATGTGAAATGGATTAGATAATTTTCGTTAATTTCGTAATTCTTAGTGATTGATTGATATTCATAATCTGCACTGGTAAATGAGAAAAATCAGTTGGTATAAAAATCTTAGGAAATTTTTGGTGTGCAATGAGCAAAATTTGAGTGAAGATTAAAAAATTATAGTACAGTTGAGCAAAGAGTAATAACCCATCTATTATTTGATTAGGAATAAGGAATTGAAGCATAATTTGGGGTTAATTGAGGACTAGTTGGGCTAATGTGCACAAATGACCAAAGATACTTGGAAATTTTTATATTGAAGACTTAATTCATTCTTTCTCGACCCTGAACTTCCTAATATAGCCCCTAACCTATTAGAGAGTGATCAGTTGTTTCATTTGATCTATCAATAAATTAAGCCACAATAACGAAAAAAATCACTTCTTCCTATCTTAACTTTGTTGATTCACTGCATGGAACCAAATATCAGCTGAATTAACTAATTGAGCTTCAATTAACCAAAAAAGAGTAATAAAATAGAATATCGCAAATTAAAACCTAATGACAAGATTATAAAACCTAACTAAATATTTCTTTTTGATATTAGCAAACTTAAGTAGAAAATTGTTTAAAAAAGAACCAACATAAATTATTAATTTTATTAAACAAAATCCCAAGCACAAATCATAAACAATGCCAGGAAACAAGTTTCTCGCAAAGGCAAAAGAACATTACATACCAAACGACCAACAACAACAACAAAAAAAAAAATAACACAAACAATTGACTTATTGAAAAAAAAATGCAGGAAAAGAAAGAAAGAGATGAAGAATATTATAACCACGTATATTTGATGGTTGGAATATGCTGGATTTTTTGCCATTCCTCTCCTGTGCGGTCTTCGGCCTTGCTTTTTAACACATCTGACATATCAATCAGCCTCAACTCTTGAAGGGTTTTTACATGGTTCAAGTCAGGAAGAGCCGACAACTTATTGCAACCGTCTATACTAAGGGTTTTAAGCAGAGGCATTGCTTCTTTCTCCACCTTCCACTGCTTTAGGTCATGCACTAACCAAATGATCAGTTCTTGCAATTGAGGAAAACCTCCGGCAGAGCAAACCATCTCCTCTATATTTTCAATACGTGCCAGATAAAGCCGTTTGAGAAACGGTAATTTCTCTAGCTTTGGCATTGGATCTTATCAAACCAAATAATCACTAAATTGAGTCTAGTTAAGTTTCGCGGCAGTTCAACGGTATCTAAGAAAAACCTGGTTGAACACGGAGGTTCACTAAAAGCAGGTCCGTATAGACTCAATGTTTGCAAGTGTTGGTAACTGGGAGAGGTCTTGCCATCGGCAATCTCTGCCGGAATGCAATCACCTTGTA
This sequence comes from Juncus inflexus, assembly GCA_024447665.1. Taxonomy (NCBI): domain Eukaryota; kingdom Viridiplantae; phylum Streptophyta; class Magnoliopsida; order Poales; family Juncaceae; genus Juncus; species Juncus inflexus. Next base: position 10,048,898 of record JAJHPC010000013.1, on the reverse strand, counting down.
TAAAGAGTGATACGAGGTTATTCAATGTACCTAATAAGGTAATAACTATATTCCAATCTCGCTTCATTATGCTTCCGTTTTCTTCTTCATCAAAACATTTAAGCCACAGAGTCCTAAGACTTGGGAGATGGGGCAATCCGTCTCTCCAAGATTCTGGAACAATGATGCATTCAAGGGTTTGTAAGTTTACTAGTTTGGATAACGGCGGCGGTCCGGGAAGCCCCTCTTCAGTAAATGTTACATGCCTGAGGGCCTGGGTTCCCCACAAAGAACTTGGTATCTTCTTGACTTTTGTTTCCAAAATATTTATTGTTTGAAGATTTTGCAGACAGCCAATGGTTTCTGGTAATTGCTCTAACTCGGTATATCTCAACCCAAGGTATCTTAAATGAATCATGCTCTTCAACTCTTCGGGCAGTCTCTTAAGATTCGAGCTGCCCTTGAGTTCTAATACTCTAAGTAAAGGATATCTTATCCCTATTTGAACTTGTCTATCAAAATTAAGGAAAGAACGAACATTAGGTGCAACTATGTTTTTAAGGTTTTGATTTTGGGACTCGACCTTATGGTTGTTATGGATTACTACCCTACGCGCTTTTTTAAAATCATTTTGCTTGTTTTCTTTGTTGCATATTAATAGAAAATCGTTCTCCTCTGATTCACGAATTGCCAGGTCATGTAATAGATCATGAACCCGGAATAAACGTATAGAACCATCGTGGTTCCTAACAACAACTTGAACCAAGCTCCTGTTAATTGCACAAAAAAAATATATGGTTAACTAAGCATATAAATATTTAATACAAGTAAGTTATTTATAATGTGCAATGTCAGTGAATGATAAACTGAATTTTGTGACGTTATTTAATATAAGTGGCTCCTATTCTCATTTATGATGCAAAGAACCATATCAAAATGGGGTTAGAAGAAGGGAAATGGTAAGAATCCTAGAAATATTATGCTGGTGCAATAAAGGAGAAAGCAAATAATTGGAAATAATTTTTCAAAGAAAAGAATAAATGGACATAAAGAATATTGACAGAAAGGAAAAATGCCTGAGAAATTATAACTATTGAATAATCACCATGCTTTCTAATCCCTCCAAACTGGTAAATTTAACTAACTTTTCATGTGCAAAGAATCTCATGCACATATTGAGATGCCTTCAATATTATGTGAGGTACGAGTTCATATATTTTTCCTATGAGTTTGACCTTTTATGACACCTTAAGTATTTGGTGTTTCTATTAAGGTTTTGACTCTTGATGGTATAGATATGTATTGCTGAAATTTTGGTTTACCGTTGCAGTCATGGCTTACATATTCCTGAAGAAAAAGTAACTATATTCCTAAACCTAGGTTTGATAAATTGGTTAGAGCCAACACAAATGAATTTAAAAATAGGTTTGTGTTTGTTTACAAATTTCTTGTCAGAGAAATAATGGATAAGGAAAAATATGAAATTATGAAAGAACTAACTAGAGGAATCTGACTTAAGCCAAATCAAAATTGACAAATTGAACTGTCATAAGTAATGTGTAAACCAAAATGAAGTTTACAGTTGAAGAAGCAAACAATTTTTATTACTTGATTGGCCTACATAATTATTCAAAAAAAATTACTAGTTACAAATTTTGAGCACTATATTGCTCAAGATACAATAATTCTGGTAAGGGTTAAAAAAGTGAGATGTTTATACAGTTTTTCTTTATTTCTATATATATGGAACAAATGAACTACTGTTAGTGTGTACTTTTAGCTAGATTAAAGTACAGGAAATGAGTTTTTTTCTTTATTCAACTAGGTTTGAAAAAGATATGATATATACAAAGATATAGAAAAGGAAAATTCCAAAGAGCATTCGTGCACCCAAATTTTCTATTTAGTTTGAATATTTTTTGTATATAATTCAAAAAATATGACTACTAATAGTCTTACAATTTAATCAAACAACCTGTAAGTCACAAAAGATCACAATATCTTTTAATCAGAAAGTCCATTTGAGTTGTAGTTCAATGGACAAACCGACATATGCAAAGTAAGAAAATGTATTTGATTTTTACGATAGAATTGAAGATCTCAGTAGAAATATATGAATTACAACTTTGACCAACTCAATGTATAGTTCAAGTAGACAAAAATGTGTTCATTATGTGGATGTAGAAGGTATATGGTGTCAATTGTTTTAAATTTAATAATATCGCAGAACAGTAACTTTATGTAAATGTTAATCCACAATATAGTTTTAATATTTTTAGTTAATGCAATAAAATTTATGAAATTATACCTTTGGGCCAGCTCTTCCAAGCAGCGTTCCGCCTCATCCTCGAATGTTCCTTCACCGTGGCACTCAATAAATCCTTCCGCAATCCACATTTTGGTTAAGGTTCCCGCGTGTATTACAAAATCTTCGGGAAAGCAAGCTAGGTAACGAAAGCAAGATTTAAGATAACATGGCAAGTCGTGATAACTACTAGCTAAAATGTTAATACACTCTTCGCCATCACGGTACCAATCTAAATTTTTTTCCACTTGGGACCATAGAGCATGGCGTTTTGTAGATAGGAGGCGACCTAACACAACAATTGCCAAAGATAAGCCATTGCACCTATTAGCTAGAGTTGTTGCTACATCCCTTAGCTCATTGGGACAATTCACCAATGGATTGGAAATTTGAAGAGCATTCTTAAGAAGAAGTTTTATACTTTCATCTTCGGTTAACAATGGCAATTCAAATACACTACTAGAATCCGCACGATTTGCAACTATAATTGATAGAGTTGTTATCATTACTCTACTTTCTTTCCTAAAATCAGGAAGCCCAACTTTGAGCCACTCCAAGACCTCCTCACTCCACACATCATCCAGGACAACCAAATACCTCTTCTCTCTCAAATGGTTGTTAAGTTTGCTCAAATATACCGTTGGTTCTTCTACTTCTTTTCGCTTATCACCAGTTGCCTCCTCATACATTTTTTTTAAAACATCAATTGGTTTGAAATCTCTGGAGATGGTCAACCATATACGGGGATCAAAATATTCTTTTACCTCTGTGTTATTAAACAACTTTTGAGCAAGTGTGGTCTTTCCAAGACCGCCAGAACCAACAATTGAAACTACTCGCCTTTTTTGGGTACTTGCACTATCAACAAGTGCATTTATAATTTTTTCCTTATCAACCTCAAACCCGATAATTTCTTCGTTGTCAATATCGGGGACCACCGTGTTTTGAAGACGAGGCCTTTCATTGCCTACATCCTCGCCAATATTTTTTATCCCGAGATTGGTTTTACCCTCATTGATAGTACTGATATTTTTCTTAATTGCAGAAATCTCCTTGCCCAGTTTATGAAGGGCTGCTATTTTGACAGCATACCTAACAAATAATAAATCACTATTACAAATATGAAAATTAAAAGTTAAAGTGGTTGGGTCTCGTAATAGTAACTCTTAACCTTTGTCAGGTTATAGCATATATATGTTAACTATATATAGTAATATTACTTCAAATTATAAACTTATCTCTATTTGTATATATGAACGGGTATGTGTTTATCCAATGCAATATTTCAAATTGTTGTATGCATAGCTTTGCGTAAATCTTATTTGAATAAGCTAAATTACCAGCGGCACTAACTTAATACTTTAATCTGCGAAGCACTGAATAAAAACAAGTTTGATTTGCCTACTTTTTGAGTTAGTTTGAAACAAATCGACCAAATAAGCGCCAAGTGTGCTTTTAGTAATAAGACATTTGTTTCCAAAGTAGGATTATGTAACCGGACTCTCATCTCACCGGTTAACTAAAAGAAAAATTTCTATCAGTAGTCAGAATTTTTGAAGTGAAGTATATTCTTAAGAATTAGTACCTTTTCCAAAGAGGAACAAGTTTTTCCTTCACAATATGGCTCTTAAGAGCGTACATGTCAATAGAATTCTCAATATCAAACGCCACATCTCTCACTTTTGTCACCCATTGTTGCGTTCCGTAATTCCCTTTGTTTTTTTTCTCCTCGGCATCTTTCAAAAAAGCCTGAATCAGTTCCAAATGTAACTTCACCGATTCGACCTCGCCCCCCACCCCCCGCAGGAAGAAGTATTCTTTGATCACGAGATCACCTAACTTGGTCAGCACAAGAGAAACAATCTGGTCAGCCATCTCTCTCTGTCTGTTTGTGTATGTGTGTGTTCTGATAGAAGTTGTGATAGCATGGAGGGAAAGCTTGGAAACACCAAATATATAGGGTGTTAGAGTAGTATAGGAGAGTATCTTATTGTAGGGATTGTATTTTAGAGATGTATCGATTAATTATAAGGTAGATTAGGTACATAACTAATTCTATAAATAGAATATTCTTATAAAACCTAATCAATTCAATCAATACTAATCAATCATAATTAACAAACACTTCTCTCTTCTCTCTCTATACTTCCACATCTAACATGATATCAAGAGCAAATTATTGTTTCGCTTTTCAAACTCTCCAAATTTCTTCCTCTCTTTCTTCTAATTCTCTTCATTAAGAGTGCAGCAATTTGCGCCTCTCAATTCAAGAACAGTTCAAGAACTGTTTTCTTGCAGAAATCTCATCAAATCTTGACTGAATTCTTTCAAAAATTCGTCAAGAAGAGGGTTATCAGAGGTGTTCGTGTTAATCAAAGAAGTAGTGAGAAAGCATGAGGTGTTGTGAGGCGTGTCTTGACTGATCCAATTCGAGCAAATTCACAAGATATCAAACCTCTTACCAATCTCTTCAGATCAAGATTCGATCAAGAATCGATCAAGACTCGATCAAGAATCGATCAAGACTCGATCAAGAACTTCAAGAAATCGACGAGTGTCAGGTTGTTCCTTCTCTTTACCTCTTTCCTCCATCCCTTTTTTTCCGACATAAATGGCTTCCGATTTCGAACGTTTTCACTTCAGACAATTGGTCAATCATTCCAATCCTCAACTGGGCTTGGTTTTACGCTTCGGTCCTGGTCTAGATAATTTTTTGAAGTCATTTTTTGAGGATGAATACCAAAAAAGAGAAAAATACGGTCAAGAAATTAATGCCAAAAATACAAATTATGGAGGTGTCAAGTGTCAAATCTGCAAGAAGCGTAACCATATTGCGCTCCATTGCCGGAAACGGTTCGACCAAAACCCGTCAACCGCTCTTCTTGTGAAACCGTCTAGTGGTTCATTGGACGAGTGGTTTCTTGATTCAGGCGCGTCCAACTATATGACCGCAAACCTAACCGACCTCTCCATTCATGTATCGTATTTGGGAAAAGTCCTCATTCGAGTCGGTAACGGAGCAGGCATACCGATACAAAACATTGGTAAATTGCCAAACGGTTTGTTGGTGCTAAAAAACGTTCTTCACGTACCCCAAATCACGAAAAATCTCATTAGCATCTCACAACTAACACGAGACAACAATGTTGTTCTCGAATTCCAACCCTTTACATGCTTGATCAAAGATCGTGCTTCTAACAAGATTTTACTTCGTGTGGTTCTTAAGAACGATTTTTATCGTCTCTTCAAAAGACCGGCACCAACAATTCAACTCTCCACGTTTCTTGGCGAGCGGGTCTCAGCGGATATATGGCATAGGAAGTTGTGTCATGCTTCTTTTCCCATCGTACAAAATCTAATGAAGGCAAATAAGTTGTTATATTCAAATAAAAAGTTACTGTTTTGTGATGCGTGTTATGTTGGCAAGGCGCATAAATTACCATTTAATCAAGATATGTCGCGCTCCTCAAAACCTCTTGAAGTGATCCATTCGGATGTGTGGGGACGGGCTCCGGTTCTCTCCCATTCAGGAATCCGCTACTTCGTGCATTTCACGGACGACTACTCGCGCTACACATGGATCTACTTTCTTAACTCAAAAGACCAAGTGTCTCAAGCATTTAGCCTTTTTAAATCTCAAGTCGAAAACTTTCTCTCGTGCTCCATAAAAACACTTCAAGCCGATGGCGGTACCGAGTTTAAGCCTATTGTGCGTCTTTATCCCTCTATCTCTCACATCACCACGTGCGCCTACACACCCGAACAAAACGGGCTAGCCGAAAGGAAACATCGGCACATCGTTAAACTAGCCCTATCTACTATGTCTCATGCATCTATTCCACTTCGGTTTCGGGGTGACATATTTTATAATGTTGTCTATCTCATCAACCGATTGTCGAACTCTGTAAGTCCACAAAAATCTCCTTTTGAAATCCTCTTTCACAAAGAGCCGGATTATAACTTCTTGCGAGTTCTTGGTTGCTTGTGCTTTCCATACACACGACCATATAATTCGCATAAGTTAGAAAATGGGTCCTTACCTTGTGTGTTTCTTGGCTATGCGCCAATTCAAAATTTATGTGAGCCGTTATGTCATTTTCAACGAAACATACTTTCCTTTTATGCTAACAAACTCCCACATCCTCTCAAACCTCTTCTCCTCCAACTCAAACAACTCTCACCCTTCTTCCCTCAATTCCTTCAATGAGAGTTCTTCCTCCCCTAATGAGTCCTCCACATCTTCACCTGAAGGTTCTCAACCATCGAGTGAGGATATTATGCCTCCCTCTTCCTCTTCTACGCCAACACAATCCTCTCATTCGATGGTAACTTGCACACGAGACAACACAAGGCACACGCGACAATTTCCCGATCATGTCACGTATGCAGCCACCAAACACCATATTCCAACCACTCTATCCGAACAAGAATGTGAACCCACATGTTTTACCCATGCCAAAAAAGACCCAAAGTGGTGTGCCGCCATGCAAACCGAGTTTAATGCTCTTCTTGAAAATAGAACGTGGGATCTTGTTCCCTCTCATTCTTCTCAGAATCTAGTTGGGTGCAAATGGGTGTTCAAGGTGAAGAGAAATGCGGATGGATCAGTAGAACGTTACAAGACAAGACTAGTAGCAAATGGCTATCACCAAGAAGAAAGGATTGATTACACCGAGACATTCAGTCCAGTGGTTAAGCCAACTACCATTCGTGTAGTTCTTACACTTGCTCTCTCAAAAGGCTGGCCAGTGCGACAACTCGACGTAAACAATGCCTTTCTCAACTGAAATCTCGAAGAAATAGTATTCATGCAACAACCCCCTGATTTTGTGGATGATTCAAGACCCACCCATGTGTGTCTCCTCAAAAAGATTCTTTACGGGCACAAACAAGCCCCACGTGCCTGGTTTCACAAAGCTCGAAGGTGCTCTCTTGATTCTTGGTTTTGTTAGCTCTCGCACCGATACTTCTCTCTTCATGTGGTTTCGAGACAACGAACTTCTAGTACTCTTAGTATATATGGATTATATCCTCATAACCGGAAGTAATCCGATCTCAGTCGAGCAACTCATTCAAGATCTAAATGCTCAATTCTCGTTGAAAGATCTTGGCCCCCTTCACTACTTTCTTGGCATTGAGGCACAAAGGTTGCAAGATGGGGTTCTACTCTCCCAACCTCAATACATCTTGAATCTTCTTAAGAAGGCCAAGATGGAAATTTCAAAACCGTGCTTTTCTCCCATGGCTGCTGGAGAACAACTCTCCAAACTAAAAGGAAATCCAATGGAGGATCCAAAACTCTACCGAAGCACGGTTGGCGCACTTCAATGCGCGACAATCATAAGACCAGAAATTATCTTTACGGTGAACAAAGTCTCCCAATTCATGCACTCACCGACCGACATCCATTGGGGCGCGGATAAGCGTATCTTGCGATATCTCAAAGGCACAATAACCCATGGTCTTCTTCTTCGTTCTTCTCCATCTCTACGACTCCAAGCCTTCTCCGATGCGGATTGGGCTGGTTGTCCACGACCAAATATTGCATTTTTCTTGGTCCCAACCTAGTTTCGGGGAGCGCAAAGAAGCAGGCAACGGTAGCTTGATCTAGCACCGAAGCGGAATATCGCAATCTTGCAATGGCTACCGCGGAACTTGTTTGGATACAATTCCTACTACGCAAACTCCATATCCTTCAAAAGGAAGTCCCTATCTTATGGTGTGATAACATTGGAGCGACATATCTAGCTATAAACCCAATAGTCATGAAATGAAAAAATAGTGCATTGTACAAGCCAGCTAATCTTTTTGTAGACTTCCTAATAATCCTTCTCCTAATTCATTCAGCACTTAGCCGTGTAAAAATCTTTTTGTAGACTTTGGTGGGAATATTACATTCCCAGAATCCCAATTTTATTACATACTATATAGAAGTTGCAAGGAGAAGCTGATTGATTATATACGAGGGTACTTCCCAATTTTATTTTTATGGGGGATGTATATGGGATTTGAGTTGCTTGACACGGTGAAATATTTTGGACTAGATATTTTTCTTCTTTTCTTTTCGCTTTTACGGTCCTGTTGACTTATTTTAAAAAACAAATGATAGTGTAAATTGAATAAATGTATGACATATTTTGAAAAATAAATGACAGTGTGAACTGAAAAATATGTATGAAAATAATATTAAAAAATGTATGAATTAAAAGACTTTTCGGGTCTTTGTGGTATTTTCATCGTGTTTTCTTTCGAATTTTGGCATTTTGCATTGATTAGTAGGGCCTCAATCCCCCACCCCCGTTGAATCAATCACTCTTCTTTTTGAAAAAGGAAGCATCTTTGAAGGTTCCTTCAAAATCAACGCCCAACTATTTTTTTTTCATGTGTCTGGAATGATAATGGTCCAAAAATTATATGCATGACTTGTATTTCACAACACGTAATTAGAGTCAATACAGATAGACTAATACTAAGATGAGTTGAAAAACAGCCTTAATTTACTATATAATCATAATTCATAATATTTAATATAAAGATATAGCAAACAATACATTAATTATAATAAAATAGCATATAGCGGTAATAAAATAATGTATATAGGTAACAAAATAATAAATAACTATAATAAACTGTTTATGACAAAGAAAAATAACTATAATAAACTGTTTATGACAGAATAAAACATCGTAAGTGAATATGATTAGTAAAATATTGGGCCGAAAGGTATACTTTTAAATATAACGGCCTAGTTTAATCCACAATCTAACTTTTCTTCAGCTATTAATAACAAAATGGCCCAGATTAATATACAATATGGTCCACAAATAACCAAAAAAATCTTTATTCAAGAGTATTCCATTTTCCATTTTCCATTTTCCTACCCGTACTCATGGCTGGTTTTTTTTTTTTTTTTCACTCCCGTCCTCTAATTCTCCACTATTTGCTAGATTTTTTCTGTTCGTACTTTATATTTCTTGATTAGTTAATTGTCCTTCGTAGCTCTGGCAATTTCATCGAAATGGATGAGATTTTTTTGTTAATTTCGTCATTTTTGTTCGTTTGTATTCTTGTACTGCACCACAAAACGAGATAAGTAATTTAGGTGTATAAATTTCAAGCGAAAATTTGAGTAACGGTTAAAAGAATTTAGTCCTTTTGAACAGAAATAGAATAGTAACTCAGCAATTGTTTGTTTGATTAGGAATAATAAGTTGAAGGTTAGTTTGGGGTTAATCGAGTCTTAACTTGGCATTCGAACACTTAATTCAGTTATGTCATCTGATATTCAATATATTAAGCCAAAATAATGAAAAAAAAAATCACTTATTCCTGTCTTATAGCCTGATACAGACTGCCTGATACGAAAAATAAGCTAAATTAATTAATTAGAGCTTCAAGTAACAAGTAACACATTGTGCAATTTGCACAATATCAGCTCTTGAGATGGCTTCTTAATTGGAAAAAGCACTCTAATATTAATTTAACAAATGGAGAAAAAATAAACATTGTTAGTATGACTACTTCCCTGATTAAACTTCACCAAAAAAATTCCTTTTTGAATTTTTATCCTGCCTAAAAAAGTAATCCAAATTGAAGTATAAACTACTCTCCAACAAACTGTACAGGTCTCCATTAACATGGGGAAGGGAGAGACGCATTTTCATGAAATGCATGGCCAAAGGGCAAATAAATACGTCAATATTCTATTTCATTAAACATAAAACAATGAATTTTATTTTCAATCCAACTAAATAAATACGTCAATATTCTATTTTATTAAACATAAAACAATAAATTTTATTTTCAATTCATCTAAGCATAGCATGCGTCCAATAAATTTGGATCTTGTTGCACACCTCTCCAGAAGGATCCACAAATTGTTTAATTAAAAAAAGAGAGATTTCATATTTACCCTTCTAAAAACTCAAAATATCATATTTACCCTTCTAAAAATGAGAATATCATATATCAAATTTAACCAAAAAGTTATTATCAAATTAGTATTTTACTCCTATCCATTTATCATTGCTTCCTTCCTCCAAACTCTGAATTAGCTTGAACTATATTCTTGTCCAAATTTCCATCTCTATTCTCTACATACAATCTCTCTCTCTCTCTCTCTCTCTCTCTCTCTCTCAGCTTTCGTTATCTCCAATTTCTTGATTCACTCCACAATGGAAGGAAGGAAATAATGGCAAAAAAGGTTTGTGCAATTTAATAACCTTCCTTCTCAATTGCAGCTGAGGGGTTCTGTCAATTTTGCTCTTGATGTTGAGTTTCCTTATGTGCAATTGAGGTCTTTTTTGTATGTCATCTTCTTATCTCCATTTTTTGGGTGAGAAAGGATAAAAGAAAAGAGTACTCAGTGTTGAAGAGAGAGTCAAGTGTGAAGTTTAGGCTGAGAAATGGTAAGAGAGGTGAGAGAACTAATGTGATCTTCTATTTTAGAGGTACCCAAAGACGGAAGAGATCATTTTTGGGAGAAGGTGAGTTAGAGATGTTAAAGGAGAAGAAGGGTACTTTAGTCGTAAAAAAATAAATTTATTCATTAAACCAATGTATTAGGACTCAAAGGATTACAATCCTAACTTATTTAACAGAAAGTTAATCATGTGTCTAAATTTGATATTTTACTTGTTTGTTTTAGATGGGTAAATTTGATACTTGTATGTTTTGAGAAGGGTAAATAATAAATATGATATTTTTACTTTTGGAAGGGTAAATATGATATTTTGAGTATTTGGAAGGGTAAATATGAAATTCCCCCTTAAAAAAATGCATTAAAATTACCTTAAGAGATAAGAGTTGGAGAAAGTCAACTTCGTGTCAATAAATGAAATTGATCAACTAACTAAATAATATTCATTTAAAAAAAGTGATTTAGAATTTTCAACACAAATGACAGGGTACACTATTTTGTGCTACTTGGCCTAATTTTGGTTTTTAATCAATCTATTGTTCCGTAAATATGATCCAGCAAAGAGATAATTTTATTTTACTGTCAGGTTCCAGTGTAATAACCAAAACGGTTATGTTACTCCAAAATTGCAGTCATTCTCCTTTTTTTCTGGGGTTGAATTAGATGCGCTTGATCAATGAGTTTGATAGGAATAAACAGCAACCTCCAAGTAGTATTTTCCTATTTATATTTTCGTACAATCAATCAAAATCATTAGGTCAGGTCAATGAGCTCCTCTCTTCTCATTCCAATTGTCAGCTTGTGAAGAAATGAATGTCGGATCATTGTTAAACTTGTTCTTTCACTTCATTTCGTCTGGTAACTAAAACCAAGATTTTAAATCTCCCTTTGTGACTAAATCTCCTGTTATGATCAAACCAACAAAGCCTGAGATTTGCAAATTCAATATCAAGCCATGAGGTAGTAAACTCGATAATTGAACTGTTATCCAAACAGGCCCGGCCTAGTTACAATATTGAATTTTTCTTCAACTTTTAATAATAAAGCGGCTCAGATCTATTTACACTTCGGCCCACATCAATAAAAGAAATGTTTTGTTCAGGAATATTTCATTTTACATTTCCGTTGGTGTGACTCTTCTCTTCTCTTTCAACGAGAAACGAAGCAAGCTACCATTTCAATATGATGCTTGTTCGTTTGCTCTCTACGATCTTTCGGTTCTTTAAGTTTGCAAGAAGTATTTCGCTCTGTACTGCATATCTCTCGATGAGTTATAGCTCTCCTTTATTGGCTTTTACTTTTTTACCATTTCGATTGAATAGAAATGGAATGAGGAATCAAGATATCAAGTATAGGGCTCCGACATTATCAATTCCAGTTGAACAGAATAACTAATAGAAGCCATTTTTATCTGGTTAGGAATAATCAATTAGAGCTTAATTTGGGTTAACTGAAAGATTAATCGGGCTTATCTGTTTTGTACTTCATAATCAATCAAATTAATTAGTCAGCATGTTAATGAAGAACTTAAAATAATCAGACCTATCATCCAGCTACCGATAGTTTAAATGAAGTTTCATCTGATAAGTCAGATGACAAAAATATTTCACTTGGTCTCTATCTCAAATAGTTTGTGTGCATGAGAATTCTTTTCTACTGAGATGATACTCAGATGAACAAATCCAATATTCGAAATGTCGTCTGTGTGTAAATAATCTCTGATCCTGACTGAACTTGTTATTTGATATTGTGATTAAAACCGAGATTTTAAATTTCATGTTGTGATTAAACTCGGAATTTTAAAACTCTAGCTAGATATGAGAAAACCGAGATATCGGACTATGACGTAGGTAACTCGATATATGAACTATTATCCAAGCAGGCCCAGCCTAGTCATTAAATATTGAAACTTTCTTCAATGTAACTGCCCAGATCGAAATCACTTTACAAGTTGGTCCACAATAATAGAAAAATATTTGTTCAAATATATTCCATTTTACATTTGCCTTTGTATGAATCCTCTCTTCACTTTCAACGAAGCCAGCTACATCCTTCAAATTACTCATGGCCGGTTAGTTCCCCTGCCCTCCGATTCTTCAGTTTTTCATTTCTGTTGGTATTGCTTATTTCTTCACTAGCTAATGGTTCTTCATAGTTCTGGATGTCAATTTAATGGGTGAGAGAATGTGGTAATTTTCCTGATTCATCATTATTGAAGTTTAATTGGGGGTTACTTAAGGCTTAATTGAGCTAATTTGGGCAAATTATGACAGATGCTTGGAAATTTCTGTTAAAAAATTTGTTATTTCATCTGATCTTTTTTTTTTAATGCTTGATTGAGTATTTCATCTGACTTTCAATATGTTAAGCCAAAATAATGAAAAAAGATCACTTATTTTCATCATAACGTAACTAGCTCATATAGACTACATAGTATCAACAAAAAGCTGAATTAATTAATTCATTCATTCATTTTCAAAAAAAAATTAATTAATTAATTAGACCTTCAATTAACCAAAAATGAAGTAACAAAATATAATATCATGAAATAAAAGCCATTACAAAGAACTAATTAAATTTCAAAAATTCATGCAGAAGCATTTTTCGCCTATCAGACTAAGCAAAAAAAAAACACGATATTATTACACAACATCAAATCCGTGCTGTCAAATCATTGTGCAGGAGTGTAAAATTCAAAACGAGAAATAGTTTTTGCAGTGGTGGGAATTTGGGCTTTAATTATTTAGGGCTTCATTCTTAATTTATTTATTAATTTATATCATGTCTAATCTATACCCTATAAGGCCACATCAGCGAAATTATTGTGAGCCGTTTGATTTCGATCCAATGGCTGAGAAAAGCATTCAAAGAACAAGTTCATATGGACACGTGTCATATTATGAATAGCTGGTGTATAGAGTATGGTCATAGACCAAACAATTAGAATAAATAAAAAGAAATGGAGATCTCCACTCACCATTCATCTCTCTCTTCATTTCTTTCTTTCCAGATCCACGAAAGAAAAATAAAAAACTCTCAACCTCGCTGACCACTCCGCCATCGCCGCCGCCGCCGACTCCGACCCGATGCAGCTGCCTCCGACGCCGCGGTCCGCCCCTCAATCTTTGGCCAAGGACTGAAAGAAAAGTGACAAGAAAATTGAGGGAATATTTGGAAAATATCTTCCCGTTAAACTCCTCTCTCACAGTTGATCAGCTCGAAATCAAGTCCAATTCTTTAGGTACAACAGTTCCATGTTAGCAGTAGAAGAGAAAATCCAGCTGAATTTAATGGATCCAGAGTCTCTAATTCATTAGGTGAATATTCAGAATTAAATTTACCTCAATTTTTTGGATGCTTGAGGATTGATTTTATTGTATAAACAAAGTATTTTATGGTCAATGTTAAGATTCTTTAAATTCTTGATTTTCTTGAGTTGATTTGATTATTTTTGAATCTATTACTATTGAGTAAAAGTTGTTAAAGCTTTCTTGTAATTTTCTTGATAAATCTTGACATGACAATGTTGTATGTTTAGTTTAAGCTTTCTTATTAAACATATTTCACTTTGTTGGTAATTCTTAATTTAAATCAATTAATTGAATTGTTTGAATTTTTAGCTTTCTAGATTTGAATAAACAATTAGTTAGGGTTACAATCATTTAAGTTTTCTTGTGATTGTAACCACATTAACAAGAATTAGAAATATTTTAGCTTTCTAGGATTTCTAAGCCAATAACTCAATATTTGTTTAAATTCTTTTGACCAATGATAGTATCATACACCAAAAAGAATATAAATGCCTCTACATCTTCAGTTCATTCGGTATTAACAATATTTATTATTACTTATACGTTATTTAATAATATATCATTTGCCTAAACTCCCTTTATTATTATTCGTACTACCTCATTAGAAACATATTTTAGAGATTTATTTACTATATTCTAAAGCGATTTACATCCTGACTCCCTGAGATCGACCCCGACTTGCCGCTAATTCTAATTAGTAGTTAAGTAGGGTAAAATATAAATTATTTTTTTATTGCACATTTTTAAACGATGAAAAGTGTCTCAACAAAATGGATCCCTGATGCTTCATTCGTTTGCTCTCTACGATCTTTCGATTCTTCGTGTTTGCAAGAAGTATTTCGCTCTGTACTGCTTATATCTCGATTGGTAATAGCTCTCCTTTATTGGCTTTTTATTTTTTACCATTTCAATTGAATAGAAATGGAATGAAGATCGAAATATCAAGTATAGGGATCCAACATTGTCATTTCAACTTGAACATAATAAGAAATATAAATCTTAATTTGGTTCGAAGTAACCAATTAAAGCTTAATTTGGGTTAGCTAGAAAGCTTAATCGGGGTTTATCTATTTTGTACTTAATAATGAATCAAATTAATTGGTCAGTAGATTAGTGAAGAACTTAAAATAATCAGACCTATCCAGCTACCAATAGTTTAAACAAAGTTTCATCTGATAAGTTAGATGACAAAAATAGTTCAGTTGGTCATTACCTCAAACAGTTTGTGTGCATGAGGTCGATAGAAATTAACATTTTCATATGTTTTTCTGTTTAGAAACCTCCAGACCCAGGTCAGTGTGTGTGAATTGCATCATTAGGTTGTGCAGAAATCAATCTCTCATGTTATGATCATCTCTTTCTTGCTCGCACCCTCTCTAGTAATCTTTTTCTTGTAAAAAAGAAACAGTGGATTGCATTTGGTTTGATTGTGGAGGAAATTGAATCAAGCCAAAGGGGAAAGAAGAATAAAAACTGTAAGAGTAAGACCCCTATATGCTGAATAAATGAAATTAGTAAGTTTTCTTTCAAACAAAAAGGTGAATGAAAGTAAATAATATTGAATGGCATCAAGGGAAAATAGCAGAGAAATTAGAGCAATTGAACAATCTCCATTCATCATAATTCCTCTAAATTAGCATCTATAGCCAATGCACATTATTATATGTTACAGGAATTTTGGCCATGTGTAAGAAGGGTCTGCCTTTAGTATTATATGAAGGTAGGAGTCAAATTAACTTTGCTATGAATTTGATCTTTCAATGGTACTTTAAATATTTGGCCTGGTACCAAAATTGTCAAGTTTTGACGGTACTGGTGTTATAAGTTCCTGAAAAAGCAAGTGATTGAATAAACAAATTAGTAACATAAATAAATGAATTTCTTGTCATCAAGAGATCTGATGTACTGCCGGCACGTTATGACCCATTTTGGCCTTACAAATTGACTGGAGCTCATGCAAATGAACTTGAAATTTAAAACAAGACAATTGCTGCAGTGGTGTGTTGTGTAGGCTTTCGTTATTTAATGCTTTCATTCTAAATGAATGATAAAACCATTTAGCTGATATTTATATTTTGTTAGTTAATTAATTGTAATTAATTACCTAGCAATTCATGTATGTAGTTAATTTTTGTTGTTGTTGTACTTGCAGCCTCTCAAGTTGGAAGCAGAGTTGCATCCTTTGAGAAAGTCGATTTTAGCAAGAACCACAATGGAAGGTAATTTTGTAAAAAATATGTTATTTTTTTTTTCAAAGACTGGCCATTGTAAAAATTATGTTCCCAAACATAATAAATCTTAAATCTTGTTCTAAAAAAACAGTTGATCTCAACTCAAATCGTGTGTATTGTAACTTACTCTTCGTACATACAAGAACTCTTTTATTTAGACCTCTTTTTAAGAACCCCGTTTACACAAAATAAATATTAAATATACTGATTTACTTATTTAACCGAACTATTTATGAATCAATAGCATTTGCATGGTTACTATATATTGAAGTATTACAAGTGTATTCATCCTTCTGAAACTGAAAATCCATCAGACGTACTCTACATTAAAGCATTTTCTTTTTTATATTAGCAAAATCAAGGAGAAAATGATTTAGAAAAGGAACAACATAAATTAATAATTTTCAAATGCAAAGAATCAATGCCGGGAAATAAGTTTCATAGAGGCAATAAATGTTACATCCAAATAGCCAACAAACAAAAATATAGAACGAAGCATTCTAAACAACTTACTAAGTTAATAAAATAAAAATGTAGGAAAAAGAAAGAAAGAAAGAGATGAAGAATCACAACCAAATTATCTATTCATCGCCACTCTCATCAGTCTCGTCGTCAATCTCGATGGCTGGAACATGCTGGATTTTCTGCCACTCCTCTCCCGTGCGGTCTTCGAGCTTGCTTTTTAACACATCTGGTATTCCGTCCAGCTCCAACTCTTGAAGGGTTTTTACATGGTTCAAGTCAGGAAGAGCCGACAACTTCTTGCACCAACCTATTCCAAGGGTTTTAAGCAGAGGCATTGCTTCTTTCTCCACCTCCCAATGCTTTAGGTCGTGCACATACGAAATGCTCAGTTCTTGCAATCGAGGAAAACCTCCATTAGAGCAAACCATCTCCTCTACATTTTCAATCCCCAACAGATCAAGTGACTTGAGGAACGGTAATTTCTCTAGCTTTGGCATTGGATCTATCAAACCAAATATAAGATAACCCTAGTCTAATTAAGTTTCGCGGCAGTTCAACGGTATCTAAGAAAAACCTGGTTGAACACGGAGGTTCACTATCATAAGGTCCGGACAGAAGCAATGTTTGCAAGTGTTGGTAACTGGGAGAGGTCTTGAAATCGGCAATCTCTGCCGGAATGCGATCACCTTCTATAAAGAGTGAGACGAGTTTATTCAGTGTGCCTAATAAAGTAATAACTATTTTCCAGTCGGGCATCACTATGCTTCCATTTTCTCTTTTATCAAAATAACCAAGCCGCCGACTCCTAAGACTTGGGAGATGGGGCAATCTGTCTCTCCATGATTCTGGAACAGTGATGTTTTCAAGGGTTTGTAAGTTCACTAGGTTAGCTGATGGCGGCGGTCCGGACAACTACTCATTGTCATACCTAAGTGTTACATGCCTTAGGGCCTGGATTCCCCACAAAGAACTTGGTATCTTCTCGACATTTGTACAGTAAATATCTATGGTTTGGCTAATGTGCACAAATGACCAAAGATACTTGGAAAGTTTTATATTAAAGACTTAATTCAGTTGTTTCATCCGATCTATCAATAAATTAGTTGGGCTAATGTGCATAAATGACCAAAGATACTTGGAAATTTTTATATTAAAGACTTAATTCAGTTATTTCATCCGATCTATTAGTAAATTAGTTGGGCTAATGTGCACAAATGACCAAAGATACTTGGGAATTTTTATATTAAAGACTTAATTCAGTTGTTTTATCCGATCTATCAATAAATTAGTTGGGGCTAATACGCACAAATGACAAAAGATACTTGGGAATTTTTATATTAAAGACTTAGTTCAGTTGTTTCATCCGATCTATCAATAAATTAGTTGGGCTAATGGGCACATATGACAGAAGATACTTGGGAATTTTTATATTAAAGACTTAGTTCAGTTGTTTCATCCGATCTATCAATAAATTAGTTGGGCTAATGGGTACAAATGACCAAAGATACTAGGAAATTTTTATATTAAAGACTTAGTTCAGTTATTTCATCCGATCTATCAATAAATTAGTTGGGCTAATGTGCACAAATGACCAAAGACACTGGGAAATTTTTATATTAAAGACTTAATTCAGTTGTTTCATCCGATCTATCAATAAATTAAGCGACAATAATGAAAAAGAAAACACTTATTCCCATCTTAACTTTGCTTGACACACTGCATGGTACCAAATATCAGCTGAATTAATTAATTAGAGCTTCAAGAGCTAACAATAAGATCACAAAGAACTAATTAAATTTCATTCATGCAAGATTTTACAAAATGCTTTTCCGACCAACCAGACTAAGCAAAACATGAAATAATCACACAGCATCACAATCCTTGCTGTCAAATCATTACACTCCACCTGTCCTTTTAAAAGCAACAATACACTATTGCAAATCAAAACAAGAAATAAATTTTTGGCAGTGGTGTGTAATTTGGGCTTTCATTATGTAGGGCATTCATTCCAAATGAATGATTTGACCATTTTCTTTATATTTATATATTAATTAATTTATTTATTTATTTTATCTCTAGCGAATTCATATATGTATATAATTTTTTGCTGTTGTACATGCAGCCTCTCAATTTGGAAGCAGAGTTGCATCCTTTGAGAAAGGCGATTTTCTCAAGCTCTAAAATGGAAGGTAATTTTGTAAGAAATATTTTAAAAGCATGATTAATGTTGAATCTTGAATCTTGTTCTTCGAAAAAAAATAATTGATCTCAAATCATGTATATGTAAATTCCTATCCATAAATACAAGAAATCTGTTAGGTAGACCTCTAATTTCATACCCGCTTACACAAAATAAATATTAAATACAATGATCTATTTATTTTTCTTTTCTTCTAGTGATATTCGTGGAGTAGCAATTGAAGGGATGGAGGGTGAAAATGTAAATTTGACCGAACTAGTTACTGAAGCAATAACAAAAGCTTTGGTCTTACTCTATATTGAAGTAATACAAGCATATTCATCCTTCCAAAACTGAAAATTCATCAAGACTTACTCTATATTAAAGTATTTTCATTTTGATATTAGCAAACTCTAAAAGAAAATGATTTTGAAAAGGAACAATATAAATTTTTAATTTTCAAATACAATGAATCAACGTCTGTAAATAAGTTTCATTGAGGCAATCAATATTACATCCCAAATGGCAAGAAAAACAAAAATATACAACATGGATAATTTATTTAATAAAATAAAATGCGGGGAAAGAAAGAACGAAAGAAAGACAGAGATTAAGAATCACAACAAATAATCTTTTCTGGTGAGCCTATGAATTTGTAGTTCTCGCCACAAATTCGTTGTTAATTTCGATGGTCGGAACATGCTAAATTTCTGCCATTCCTCTCCCATGCGGTCTTCAAGCTTGCTTTTTAACACATACATTTCAATCAGCCTCAGCTCTTGAAGGCTTTTTACATGGTTCAAGTCAGGAAGAGTCGACGACTTTTTGCAATCAAATATTGTAAGGGTTTTAAGTAGAGGCATTGCTTCTTTCTCCACCTCCCAATGCTTTAGGTCATCCATTTCCCAAATGGATAGTTTTTGCAAATTAGGAAAACATCCAGCAGAGCAAACCATCTCCTCTATATTTTCAATCGATGACAGAAAAAGCGACTTGAGGAACGGTATCTAAGAAAATTTCTCTAGCTTCGGCATTGGATCTTTATCAAACCAAATATATGATAAATGGAGTGCAATTAAATTTCGCGGTAGTTCAACGGTATCTAAGAAAAACCTGGTTGAATACGGAGGTTCACTACTATCAGGTCCGGATAGCATCAATGTGTGCAAGTGTTGGTAACTGGGAGAGGTCTTGAAATCTGCAATCTCCGACGGAATGCGATCACCATCTATAAAGAGTGATACGAGGTTATTTAATGTCCCCAATAAGGTAAGAACTATTTTCCAATCGGGCATCACTATGCTTTCATTTTCTTTTTTATCACAATAACTAAGCCTCAGACTCCTAAGACTTGGGAGATGGGGCAATCCGTCGCTCCATGATTCTGGAACATTAACGTATTTAAGGGTTTGTGAGTTCACTAGGTTGGCTGACGGCGGCGGTCCGGGCAACCACTCATTAAGTATTACATGCCTTAGGGCCTTGATTCCCCACAAAGAACTTGGTATCTTCTTGGCATTTGTAACCAAAATATTTATGGTTTGGAGATTTTGCAGACAGCCAATGTTTTCTGGCAATTGCTTTAACCTGGTAAATGATAACCCAAGGTATCTTAGATGGATGATGCTCTTCATCTCTTCGGGCAGCTTCGTAAGATTCCTACTGTTCTTGAATTCTAACACTCTAAGTAACGGATATCTAATCCCTACTGGAGCTTTTATATCAACATTGAGGAAAGAACGAACATTGGGAATGACTATGTTTTCAAGGTTTTGATTTTGGGACTCTAAATGGATTACTACCCTACGTGCTTAATTCAAATCGGTTTGCGTGTTTTCTTTGTTGCAAATAAATAGAAAATCATTCTCCTTTGATTCATGGATCGCCAGGTCACGTAATAAATCATGAACCCGGAAAGACTCGATAGAATCATTAAAGCCCCTATCGATATTTTGAACCAAGCTCCTGTTAATTGCACAGAAAAATAGAATGGTTAACCAAGCATATAAATATTTAATACAAGTAAATTATTTATAACGTGCAGTGTCAGTGAATAGTGAACTGAATTTTGTGACGTTATTTAATATAAGTGGCTCCTCTTCTCATTTATGGTGCAAAGAACCATATCAAAATGGGGTTAGAAGAAGGGAAATGGTAAGAATCCTAGAAATGTTATGCTGGTGCAATAAAGGAGAAAGCATATAATTGGAAATATTTTTTTAGAAAAAAAAAATGGACATAAAGAATATTGGAGGAAATGAAAAATAACTCAGAGAAATTAAAACAATTGAATTATCACCATGCATTATAATCCCTCCAAACCGGCATATGTTGTCAAAGCACAATATTCTATTTTTAAGGAACTTTCTATGTGCAAAGAATCTCATGCGTATATTGACGATGCCTTGAATATTACGTGAGGTATGAGTTCATGTATTTTTGCTATGAGTTTGACTTTTTATAATACCTTAAACATTCGGTGTTTTTGTTAGGTTTTGACTCTTAATGGTACAAGTATATGAAATTTTACAGATATGTATTGCTGAAAGAACGAACATTAGGCATGTCTTATAAGTTCCCGGAAAAATAAATGAATTTATTTCCAGCCCTAGGTTTGATAAATTAGTTCGAGCCGACCCAAATGAATTTGAAAACAGGTTTGTGTCTGCATACAAAGTTCTTGTCAGAGAAATGATGGATAATGAAAAATATGAGAATGTGAAAAAACTAGGTTGAGTAATCTGACTTGAGGAAAGAAAACAAAATCAAAATTGCCATATGGAACTATCATGACTAATGTGTAAACAGATATGAACCTTACAGTTGAAGAAGTAAGCAATTTTATTACTTGATTGGCCTACATAATTATGCAAAAAAATACTAGTTATAAATTTTGACCACTATACTGCTCAAGATACAATAATTCCGATAAATTGAGGGGTTAAAAAAGGGATGCCTTTGATTCCGGTAAATTGCATAGAAAAATAGATTGGTTAACCAAGCATATAAATATTTAATACAAGCAAATTATTTATAATATATTATGCCAGTAAATAATACACTCAATTTGTGATGTTATTTATATAAGTGGCTCCATTTCTCATTTATGATGCAGAGAATCATATCAGAATGGGGTTATAAGAAGGGAAATGAATGAATTCTAAAAAAAGGCATGCTGGTGCAGCAAAGGAGAAAGCAGATAATTGGACATAATTTTTTACAGAAAAATAATAAATGGACAAATAATATTGGAGGACAGTAAAAAAAGCTCAGAGAAATTAAATCAATTGAATAATAATAACTATGCATTCTAATCCCTCCAAACTGGTAAATGTTGTCAAAGCACATTATTTCATTTTGAAGGAACTTTCCATGTGCAAAGAATCTCCTGCACATATTAAAGGTGCCTTGAATATTATGTGTGGTATGAGTTCATGTATTTTTGAGCAGATTTTGACCTTTTATGACACCTTAAACATTTGATGTTTTTGTTAGGTTTTGACTCTTAATGATAAATGTACCTTTTGCTGAAATTTTACAGATTTGTATTGCGGAAGTTTTGGTAACCTTACCAGTCATGGCTTATAAGTTCCTGGAAAAATTAATGAATTTATTTCTAACCCTAGGTTTGATAAATTAGTTCGAGGCGACGCAAATGAATTTGAAAATAGGTTTGTGTTTGTTTACAAGTTTATTATCAGATAAATGATGGATAATGACAAATACGAGATTGTGAAAAAAACAATTTGGGCAATCTGACTTTAAGGAAGAAAACCATATCAAACTTGTTAGAACAGTCATGAGTGATGTGTAAATGAAATGAAGCTTACAGTTGAAGAATTAAGCAATTTTTATTAGTTGATTGGCCTACGTATTTATGCAAAAAAAAAAATACTAATTATAAATATTGAACACTCTATTACAATTCCAGTAAATGCAAATTGAGGGACTAAAAAAGGGATGCCTTTGAGGTGATCATACAGTTTTTTTTTTTTCTTTTTATATATGGCACAGATGAACTACTGTTAGTGTGCATTAAAGTACAGGAAATGGGCTTCTATTTCTTTATTGAACTAGGTTTGAAAAAGATATGATATATACTAAGATATAGAAAAGGAAAATTCAAAGTCATGCACTCAAATTTTCTGCTTACATTGTATATTTTGTATATGATTTAAAAAGAATCACTAATAGTCTTACAATTAACCGCACAACTCTACAAGATAGTCACCGGAAGATCATAATTTTTTTTATCAAAGTCAATTGAGTTGTAATTCAATGGGGAGAGGGAGGGAGGGAGGGAGGGAGGGAGGGAGAGAGAGAGAGAGAGAGAGAGACATTCACAATAAGAAAATGTATTTAATTTTTTTTACTGTAGAATTGGTGTTCTCCTAAAGGTTTATGTCTATTGTAACATAATAAGAGTTGTCTTCTGGAATTTCTTCCAGCCTGATGAAATTTGAAATATACGAATTAGAACTTCGAACTAACTCAATGTGTAGTTCGAGGAGACAAAAATGTGTTTCAAATTGAAACTTTCAATTATGTGGGTGTAGAGCGTATCTAGTCCCAATTATTTTAAATTTTAATAATATCGTGTAATAATAAATTTATGAAAATGTTAATACCTTTGAGTGAGCTCCTCTAAGCAACGTTCGGCTTCATCCTCCAACATTCCTTTTTTGTTATGATCCATAAATCCTTCAGCGATCCACATCCTCAGCAAGGGTACCGCATTGATTTCATCGTCTTCTGGAAAGCAAGCTAGGTATCGGAAGCAAGATTTAAGATAATATGGTAAGTCATGGTAACTACTATAAAGAATTTTCATACACCCTTCACCATCTCGGTACCAATCCAAATTTTTCTCCACCAGGGACCAATGGGCATGATCACATGGTTTTTTGGACAAGAGGCGGCCTAAAACAACAATTGCTAAAGGTAAGCCATCGCATCTCTCAGCTAGCTTCTCTGCTACATCTTGTAGTTCTTCGTTGGAATGGCTTAAAAAAAAGTCTGGATTTTGAATAGCATTTTTTAGAAGAAGCTTTAAACTCTCATCTTTGTTTAAGAGTGGGAGTTTAAAAACTCGAGTGTGGTCTAGTGCAACATCTTCTTTACGGGTTGTTATCATTACTCTACTCCCATTTCCAACATCGGGAAAACCATCCTTGAGCCAATCAAAGACATCGTTTGTCCACATCATCGAGGACAATCAAATATCTTTTCTCTCTCAGGGATTTATTTATTTCTCCCAAATAACCCGCCGCATCCTCGACTGCCAGTCGGTTTTGCCCCGTGACTTTCTCATACATTTTTCTCAAGACATCAATGAGCTTGAAATCTTGAGAAATGGATAACCATACACGAATACCAAACAACTCTTTTACCTTCGAGTTATTATACACCTTTCGAGCAAGAGTGGTTTTGCCAAGACCACCAGTCCCGACAATGGAAATTATGTGAGTATTTGGACCATCAATTAGTTTATTTATAATATTTTCCCTCTCAACCTCAAACCCTACGATTTCATCATCGTCAATATCGGGGACCACCGGCTTTTGTGGAGGAAGCCTTGCTTCGCCTACATCTTCGCCCAACTTTTTTATCCCAAGAATGTTTGCACTCTCGGAGATTGTATGAATCTTTTCCTTAATTGCAGAAATTGCATTGCCCAGCTTATGAAGGGCTACTATTTTGACAGCGCATCTGTTAAAGAATAGACTTGATCAATCTATTGCATATATGGAACTTAAAATGAAAGTCAAAACGGTTATGCGGTGGTGCAATTAATTTGTATTGTGCTTTAGATGGTAAGTTTTTTCCCAAAGTAGGAGTATGAAAAGGCCTGATCATCTCAACAGTCAAGAGAAAACAACAAATTTCATCAGTAGTTAACTTTTTGAAACCTAATATGTTCTCAAGAATTAATACCTTTTCCAACGAGGAACATGTTTTGCCGTCACATTGTGGATCTTAACAGCGTACGTGTCGATGGCATTCTCAATTTCAAATGCCACATCTCTCACGTCTTTCACCCACTGCTTTGTTCCGGTATTCCCTTTGTTCTTCCTCTCCTCAGCATCTCTCAAAACGGCCTGCATATGGCCCAGATGTATCTTCGCTGACTCGACCTGCTTTGTCACCCCTTTCAAAAAAAAGCATTCTTTGATCAAGAGACCCCCCAGCTTGGTGAGCACAAGAGAAACTATTTGCTCAGCCATCTCTTTCTTACCCTGTTATAATAGAAATTGTGGATTATGATAATCTGGTCATCTATATAAATTGGATCTGATTTTGTTACATTTCTAGTAGGTCTATCACAGCAACACATGCCTAATTGCAAATTTCAAATTAAATTCTAGTTGTTATTTTAGTATGTTTCTTACAGATATATGCCATACTGAAAAAGTTGTCATTTTTTTCTTAATACAAGTCCATGGGCTCTTTGCATTAAAGCTTGTGTTCCAAAATAAGAATAACAACAATATTAATGAATTGAGTGCTTATAGCTTAGGCAAATTTGACTGTGTTGCCTCGCAAAGTATCATAATATTCATAAGCATAATTATCGTAATACATGACACAAATATATGACATTCCTACAAATATACTAACTTGAGAAAATAAGGATGGTGAGTTGTTTCATACAACACATTGCAAATTAATTCCAACAAAGATTGGGCCCCAAAGCCACAAGAAAGAGCAGAAACTTTACCGATGCGAAGACTGAAGACAAATCTCTCTCTCTCTCTCTCACTCTGTGTGTGTTTTCAAATGGAAGTTGAGATGGTGAGATGGTGTGGATGTGAGTTTAAATAAGATGTATATATGTGGGTTAATGTACGTTAGCGCCTAATACATTTAGGGCCCCACATCAACCCAAGTAGACATACACCATATTATCCTGAAAAAAATTTTATTTCGAAGTGTAACCCCCCCTTTTTTTTTGTTTTTTGACATGCTCATCAAAACTAGCACGCGGTCCAAGGTCTCATCTTAATACACATTCCTACACATCTTCCATACATGTATTCCCATTGAAGAATATTAGATTCCCAAGTTCTCTGATTATGAATTCGGTACAGATCGAGCAGCACAATAGTACCTCCAGAAATTTGCTCTAATACTAGTTGTAAGGAGAAGCTACATGATTATATGTGAGGGTACTTCCAAATTCTACTTTTTTAGGGTTGTACATGAGATTTAATTCGCATGACTTATCAAGAGTAATTTAGATATATTTTCTTCTTTTAGAGCAATAATGCAGGGACTTTTTTGCAATTTTCAACGATATAATTTTTTTTTGCAATTTTGGCATTATTTTGGGGCTTATTTTACAAATTTTCTAAGGAAATAATGATGTATTATACAATTCATCTCAGCAACATATACTTATCTTGTTTCTTCAAAAAAAGCATTCGATGCTTAGCGGAGTGTACAAGAATATATCAAAAAAATTATGTTAAGCGTCTTGATCTTGACTAAACAATGCCCCATCCTTTTGGAATTGTTCTGTTGTTTTATTCTCCCAATTAACCCCACTACTTTAGTTTTTCTCATCTTTGGGTATTCAAATTATTCTGCATCATTTTAATTATTTCATTAATAAGATATAAGGTATAGTAAAATTTGAATGAGTGTTATTCTTCTTATTATATATATATAATTTATTTAACACGATTTTTTACTTGTAGGTAGAAAGCCATTTCATTCTACAAGTTGTACTATTTCAAAACTTTGTATTTTATTTTCACTAAATCAAATCTAAGTTTTTTTTTTTTTTAACATCCTAAACCTAGTATATATTTTCCTATTTGTTTCAATTATATTGTTCTATCATTTTTAAGATTTAATTTATTTCAGAATATGCACAGATAGCGAATGTGACAACACAAAAGAAAAAGTTGATCGTTGTAAATCGCGTTTTTTTTTTTTTTTTTTTTTTTGAGATTTGTATTTCAACTTTTGTAGAAACAAATGCACCAAAAAGAAACTCACAAATCTTATTTCAAATTATACTGGGGAGGATTTTTGAATTTTTTGAGATGATTTCTCTGGAGTCTATGGCAGTAGTTGCTTGGTACCTGTTTAATTTTATTTGCACATGCAAATTATCTTCGGTTTGCTGCCCGGAAAAGGTTGAATTGTAGGCCTTTTACTTGGTCAACAATACTTGATATAAAGATAATTAGTAGTATCTAATATCAGATAATCAAAATAATAGCATAAAGATATATTGAACAAAAGATCCCTTTGCATAATAATAATTAGTAGTATATAATATCAGATAATAAAAATAATAGCATAAAGATATATCAAACTGTACATAATATAATAGGAGTGCATCTAAAAAACATAGGTAAGCAAAGTTCGTTCTAATTTTGCTTGTAACTTTCCTACCGTTGGATTCGCTCGAATCTGTGCGGATGTGGCTTTATTTTATTTCCGTTTGTTTTTCTTCTTCTTTTCCCTCTCCGTCAAGTCATCTCCTCCTCCTCTTCCCACTTCCCAGTCCGACGAGCTCAACGACCTACTCTCCTCTCTCCTTCTTCCTCTGTGGCAACTCAAGCTCCAAGAGCTTTCTTCTTCTCACGACCCAGCATCTCATCTCCGTGTCAGTCCATCCCCATTGCCATTCCATCACAACCGGTCTCGCACAGCACACAGGTATATGATTTCTGCTTTTTTTCTCTTTTTGCAAAATTTAGTATCAATTAAAGTTACTGTTTCATGAATAAGAACTGAAATTTTCCACTAAATTTACTGGTTTGTGATGCTTGGGTCTGAATTGAATGATTTTGGATGAACTGGGACTTGCACATATCGGTACATATTGGGAAAATACTCTGCATCCAGCTTTATTTTTTGGCGTAAATTTCAACTATTTTAGATTTAATGGGTTCTGATTTTCTGAGTTTGTATTATTTGGGTCTTAACTGAGGCTGCTAAACAGTAATTTGACTATTTTGGGGATGAATTGGGGCAATTTTTTTTAATAATTAGAGTCTAATTAACTTTTAGCGTTTAATAGCAATTATTGATCTCTCTGAATATTCGAGGTTCAGTGAATCTTAGTTTAATTTGAACCTCGATGAATGATCTCAATGCGAAAATATTGTTCCTCGACTGTCAAGACTATCTTGGACTTGGTTGCACATCTAGATAACTTTATTTTCAAAAAAAAAAATTAGGATTTTAATGGTTGCATTTAACCATATCGAGTCCAATTTGTGCAATTATGCCTAGTTTAATCCGGTTCAAACTGAAATTTCAAATTCTCAATTGTGTTCTTCTATATATTCAAAAGATACTAATATATTGGGGTCTTATTTAGGCGCTCAGACAATGCGTCAAATGTTTAGTGTGTATGACACATCCTGGTTCAAGATAATATGGAGTAGCATGAAGGGATTTATGGACGTCATGCATTACATGGGTCAAGAAATTGGTTGATATATGTTGTTTTGATTATGTTTTGTAAATTACATTCTTATGTGTAGAGTTTTTTTCTTGAGAATATGCACAAATGGGTACTGGATATTGAAATTGATGTGTATATGTATGTATGATTGATTGAATTGATATCATTTGTTTTCGTCTTAAGAATTTTGTATGTATATATGTGTTTGT
The DNA here is from genome assembly GCA_024447665.1 of Juncus inflexus. Taxonomy (NCBI): domain Eukaryota; kingdom Viridiplantae; phylum Streptophyta; class Magnoliopsida; order Poales; family Juncaceae; genus Juncus; species Juncus inflexus. Next base: position 10,020,376 of record JAJHPC010000013.1, on the reverse strand, counting down.
TTTCATCTCAAGAATTTGTATGTATGTGTTATATATGTCTTTTGAATAAAATTGTAGCAGTTTGAGAATGTTGCATGGAATCGACTTGAGAGTGGGTTTCTTCTTAAGTTGTGATCTAATCCAAAAAACCATAATGTCATTCGTACCAATTCAAATGAAACCGTATCAATCATTTTGTATGAGTCATAAATCCAAAATGAATTCATAAAATTTAAAAATAAAAATATGTAATATGAGTTATAAAAGTATAACAAAACCCATAAATATGTTTAACAACTAAAATCACTTGTCTTTCGCAACTAAAATTACATTCATCAAGTAGATCTACAAATTACATCTACAATTTTCTCAAACACAACTACAAATTACCATCTAAAATTATAACTAAATATTGCATCCATCAATTCCAAAAAAAGAATCAACTATACCAATTTATACTGAGCAATCATGTATTTCCTAAGACCTCAATTGTTTGATTTCCACACGGCTTCAGCTCTCTTCAAAGATTATGTATATCGGGTACTATATTCCATATGTTGCCCCCACCTGCGAATTAAATTCATTTCAATTAATACTCTTCAGAAATATTTATTGGTGCTAAAATCTAAAAACAGGGATTAAGAGACCCTTTGCACTCATTCCATGATAATAATACAAACTTCTAGTTTCATTTTATCATGGTAGCAAGAAAGAGCAAATTCAGCTCTATTAAACCCTACTTAGCCCCAATTTATGTACAAGAATACTTCAACTCTAATTAACCATATTAAACCGTAATTAGCCCCATTAGCCCCCAATAACAGCCTATTAAACCCTAATTACAGAGTCTTACACCATAAATACAACCTAATAAACCCTAATTAGCTCCAATTCAGAACCAAAATCAACCCAATTAATCTAAAACAAGTACACAAGCAAGTTGACAGGAGGTGGAAATATTGCAAGTCAGCTCAGTCAAACACCAATCAGCCAATTTTATTCCCAACTAAGCCGAAACCCTAACTAAAAACGAAAATCATCCATTAAGAAACCTAAAATAGATCATAAACCCTAAAATTAGGAACATGTTCTGACCTTGATGCAGGCATGCAGCTGCTGCTTCATCGTCCAGAAGGGGGTTAGAGCGAGAGTTAGGGATGGAGGAGCGGCGAGTCGCGTGTAGAGAGAGAGAGAGAGAGAGATCAATCAGGAAAGGAGAAAGAGATCATCCGACACGCACGCGCGCGCGAGAAAGAAGCGGCCATCTTTTCTTCTTCACGAGAGAGAGTTGGCTGTCATTTTTTCACGAAGAAGACCAAGAAGGGACGAACGAGAAGGAGGAGAAGGGGAAAGGGACGGGAAATTTTCACTCCGTTTCATCACTTAACTTAGCACGGATCTTGGAGCAATATATTATTCATCTTTTCTTATTTGTATTGGAATTCATTGTTATTTATGTTTCTTTTATGGACCAACTGAATTTGTTGTATAATTATTTGTGTGAATTTGTACTTCAATTCGAATTGTGGATTTATGTGAACTTGAATTTATTTGATGTTTTACTTGCAAAACAACTGAAAAATATGGTTCAATCCTTAGGAAAAATCCAAATATTGTTTCATTAGACTACTTAATTTTGTGCAGATTTTCATCTTAATCTCTAATTCTGTATAGAACAAAACTGTTAGTTTTGTGCATTTTTATCTTAATCTTGCTGTATACAAAATTGTGCAGGATTCTTATTTGTGGTTATAGAAAATCTAATAATCGTTCATCCTTGGAGAAACAAATGAGACATTATACAAAAGAATTTATTTATACAGTTGTAAATATTTCGTCTGGAAATTTAACAAGAGTCAAAATGTTTTGGTAAGGTATAAGAAAGTCCAAAGAAATAGAACAAAAAAAAATGGCATATTTTGTGGCACGACACACTGTCCCATATGAAGAAAAATAAATGGTTGCACGTGTGAGGTAAGATCAGATAATCACCTACTGAATGTTTGACTATCTTTGTGACAAAAAAAATAATGGTTTTGTTTTGTTTCAGTTTTACTATAGATAATAAAATTTGTCATATAAATTTTGTGGTATGCAAGAAATTACATACGCTCTTTATTGTGATTAGTCGATTTCATTTAATATAACATGATTTAATTATTTTATGATTTTAAGTAGTTGTATTAGATAAAAAATGACAATATTGTAATGTATTTGTAAGGAAAATTATATAAAATATAAATCCTACGTTTAGTACATTTGGGGAGGCATTTACATGTTCTTATTTTTTTCCCTTTTTATATTTTTGTATCTCTCAATGGGCTTTGGATCTATAACTAAATAATAATTAAAAAATTATTTTGTTTAATCGACATTTATTTTTTTGTTAGATGTGTCTGACAGTTTGTGCAATGTTAGAAGCAACATACTCTTTCAAATCTCTACATTTCTCCGATCATTATAAACTAAAATTGTTCTTAAATTGGAATTGAAAACTGCGATATAGTCAGACAATTGCAATTGAGAGTCTGAGCCCCAAATGTTCTCCACATTTCTCCAACCATTATAAACTAAAAAGATTCTTAAATTGGAGTAGAAAAAACGCAATCTAGTCACACAATTGCAATTGAGAGTCTGAGACACCATCATATAATGAGGTAACAAAAATAATAATTTACCAAAAAAAAATCTTTTTTGATAAACCGAAACATTCAGAAAAATTGACTGATAAATACCATATGCTAGAAACTAGGAAGTTTTGATTCAAATTTCACAAGACTCCATTAAATTTGAATTTAATGAAGATGTACAAAAAACAATAAAAAAATACTAAAACAGACTATTTACATTAGCTGAAAATTTAGAGCAATTGATTACCTTACTGATTGAATATACATATGTTATATAAAATACAATTTGTGCTAGTACATGCTGTGAATAAAGTGGGACATTTATCATTACTGAGAGCTTCAAGAGATGATGATGTCACTGGTACCAAATCCACAAAAACCGGTATTTGACTTCCCTCCAGCAGCCCAATGTGCCGTCTCTTTTGCCGTTGTGTTGTGTCCAATAATTTAATTTATTTACATTTTGTTGAAACTAACGAAGTATTTTATTTAATGAATATTTCTTGGGATCTTGATCTTATGTTGTGTTTAGCTGATCATTTTTTATTTGAATTAGCTGTCTCACATATTTCTCTTGGACAATTTTTTTGAATATATAGTTTACATATTTTTTTTATAAATTTAATTGAGAAAAAAACTTAAAAGATGGAATACTGAAAGATTGTCACATCCTTTCTGAATGATGGACCTGAATTAGTACTGAAAAAAAAAAAAAAAAACTTAACAGTTTGTCCACATTCTTTGAACAAATTTCAGAGAATTAATATATTTATGCTGGACCAGAATTAAGGTACTGAGACTTGAGACTAAGACTAATAAACCATCCTTTCTGAATAAGAGAGTTTTAATGAAGATAAAGAATTAAAAGGACTATTGGCTACCAGCTCAAAATCTGAGGTTATGACCAAATCCCAGAATTAAAATCTCAGTTTATGAGCAAACCAGGATCTCAAATCTTTGGATATACAAGCAAATCTTATATTTTAAATGTCGGTTGATATTAAATTTTAGATCCTATAAAATGGCCCAGAGATCCTGTTAGGCTTAATTAGTCTTTTTTCGTTTGTTTATATTTTAAACAAAACAGCCCAGTCCAACGTAAGATTAAACTTTTCTTTAACTTCCAATATTAAAATGGCTTATGGCCCAGACCAATCCACATTTTTGTCCATAATGATAAAAAATCTTTGTTCATGAATATTCTGTTTTATTTGTGTTTCGTAAACTCTTCACTTCCAAATAGAAACGAAGCGAGCTACCAATCCTCATGGCAGGTTGGTTCTTTTTAATTGAATGCTATATGAAATGGATGAGAGAATATTAGTAGTTGATTGATATTCATAATCTACACTGGTAAATGAGAAAAATCAGTTGGTATAAAAATCTTAGGAAATTTTTGGTGTGCAATGAGCAAAATTTGAGTAAAGGTTAAGAATTTATAGTCCAGCTGGTCAGAGAGTAATAACCCATCTGTTGTTTGATTAGGAATAAGAAACTGAAGCTTAATTTGGAGTCAATTGAGGCCTAGCTGGGCTAATGTGCACAAATTACCAAAGATACTCGGAAATTTTCATATTAAAGAATTAATTCAGTTACCTTTCAAAAAAAAAAAAAAGAATTAATTTTGTTGTTTCATCTGATATATCAATAATTTTTTTTTGAGCAATCTGATATATCAATAAATTAAGCCGTGAAAATGAAAAAAATCACTTATTTCTATCTTAACTTGCTTGACACACTGCATGGTACCAAATATCAGCTGAATAAATCAATTAGAGCTTCAGTTAACCAAAAAAGTATTAAAAATAGAATATTATAAAGTAAAAGCTAACAATAAGATCACAAAGAACTAATTCAATTTCAAACATTCATGCGGATGTGTCAAGCAAGATTCTTCAAAATGCTTTTCTGGCCAACCCGTCTACGCAAAACACGAGATTATCACACAGCATAAAATCCATGCTGTCAAATCATTACATGCCACCTGTCCTTTTAAAAGCAACAATCAGACAATTTTGCAAAAATCAAAACAAGAAATATTTTTTGCAGTGGTATGTAATTTGGACTTCCATTATGTAGGATTTTCATTCTAAATGAATGATTTAACCATTTTCTTGATATTTATATATTAATTAATTTATTTATTTATTTATTTTACCTCTAGTGACTCATATATGTACATAACTTTTTTGTTGTTGTACTTGCAGCCTCTCAATTTGGAAGCACATCCTCTCATGGAGAAAGTCGGTTTTTTCTCAAGCTCCAAAATGGAAGCTAATTTTGTAAAATTTATTTTCAAAAATCTTAAATCTTGTTCTTAGAAAAAAAATAATTGATCTTATAATCATGTATTTCGGTAAATTACTTTTCATACATGCAAGAAATTTGCTATGTAAATCTCAAAAAAAATTATCTGTTTTGTAGACCTCTTTTTCATAACATACATGCACAAAACAAATATTAAGTACACTGATTTATTTATTTGTTTTACTTTTTTGTAGTGATATTTGTGGAGTAGCAGTTTGAGGGGATGGAGGGCGAAAACGTAAAATTTGACCAAACTAGTTACTGAAGCAATAACATCAGCTTTTGCAGGCTTAATCTATATTAAAGTTATAAATATATTCATCCTTCTAAACTCAAAATCCATCATACTTACTCCATATTAAAGTTTTTTTTTTAATATTAGCATTTAGCAAGAAAATGGTTTCAAAAGAAACAACATAAATTATTAATTTTACTAAAGAAAATCCCAAATGCAAACCACCAGGAAACAAGTTTCACATAGAGCAAAACAATATTACATGCCAAATGACCGACTGACAAAAATATACAAAGAACCAACACAAACAATTGAATTATTGAAATAAAATGCAGGAAAAGAAAGAAAGAGATGAAGAATATTAAATTAACTAATAGTTGATGGTTGGAACATGCTGGATTTTCTGCCACTCCTCTCCTGTGCGGTCTTCGAGCTTGCTTTTTAACACATCTGACATTCCAATCAGCCTCAACTCTTGAAGGGTTTTTACATGGTTCAAGTCAGGAAGAGCCAACAACTTCTTGCAATCATGAATTGTAAGGGTTTTAAGCAGAGGCATTGCTTCTTTCTCCACCTTCCACTGCTTTAGGTCATGCACGGAGGAAAACCTCCAGCAGAGCAAACCATCTCCTCTATATTTTCAATCCCATACAGAGAAAGATACCTGAGGCACAGTAATTTCTCTAGCTTTGGCATTGGATCTTTATCAAACCAAATAAACCCTAAATTAAGTTCAATTACATTTCGCGGCAGTTCAACAGTATCTAAGAAAAACCTGGTTGAATAAGGTCCCCATAGAATCAATGTTTGCAAGTGTTTGTAAATGGGAGAGGTATTGACATCGGCAATCTCTGTCGGAATGCGATCGCCTTGTATAAAGAGTGATACGAGGTTATTCAATGTGCCTAATAAAGTAATAATTATATTCCAATCGGGCACACTATGATTCCATTTTCTTCTTCATCACAATAACTAAGCGACAGACTCCTAAGACTTGGGAGATGGGGCAATCCGTCTCTCCATGATTCTGGAACAATGATGTATTCAAGGGTTTGTAACTTCACTAGGTTCGCTGACGGCGGCGGTCCGGGCAACCCCTTATAATTAAGTGTTACATGCCTTAGGGCCTGGATTCCCCACAAAGAACTTGGTATCTTCTTGACTTCCGTATACTCAATATTTATGGTTTGAAGATTTTGTAGATAGCCATTGGTTTCTGGCAGTTGCTCTAACCCAGTACGTGCCAACCCAAGGTATCTTAGATGGATCATGCTCTTCAACTCTTCGGGCAGCTTCTTAAGTTTCTTACTAAACTCGACGAGTTCTAACACTCTAAAGTAACGGATATCCAATCCCTATTCGAACTTCTCTATCAAAATTGAGGAAAGAACGAACATTAGGCATGGCTATGTTTTCAAGGTTTTGATTTTGGGACTCGACCTTATGGTTGTTATGGATTACTACCCTACGCGCTTTCTTTGTTGCATATTAATAGAAAATCGTTCTCCTCTGATTCATGGATCGCGAGGTCACGTAATAAATCATGAACCCGGAAAGAGTAGATAGAACCATTGAAGCCCCTACCGACATTTTGAACCAAGCTCCTGTTAATTGCACAGAAAAATAGATTGGTTAACCAAGCATATAAATATTTAATACAAGTAAATTATTTAATTGAATAATAAACTGAATTTTGTGACGTTCTTTAATATAAGTGACTCCGCTTCTGAGGGAAATGGTAAGAATCGTAGAAATGGCATGTTGATGCTGCAAATGAGAAACCAAATAATTGGAAATAGTTTTTTTAAAGAAAAGAAGAAAAGAATATTGGAGGAAAGGAAAATGCCTTAGATTAATTAAAACAATTGAGTAATCACCATGCACTTTAATCCTTCCAAACTGGTGTCTGTTGTCAAATCATATTATTCTGTTTTAAGGAACTTTCCATGTGCAAAGAATCTGAAGACGCCTTAAATATTATATCTGAGGTATGATTTCATATGTTTTTTGTTATTATGATGCCTAATGTTTGGTGTATTTGTTAGGTCTTCACTCTTTTTTTTGACATAAATTAATTCAGTATTAACTCTCGATAGTGCAGATCCATATTTCTGAAATTTCGGTCTTTATTCGAGTCGAACTGATGAAGTTTTGAAAATTAAGTGATTATATTCCTAATACTAGGCTTGGTAAATTGGTTGGAGCCGACACAAATGAATTTGAAAATAGGTTTGTGTATGTTTACAAGTTTCTTATCGGAGAAATGATGGATACTGAAAATTATGAGATTATGAAAAATCCAATTGGAATAATCTCACTTCAAAGGATCGAAGAGAACCATATCAAAATTGCAGTCATCAGTACTATGTACTATGTACATTAAAAATGAAGCTTATAGTTGAAGAATTCTGCAATTTATATTACTTGATTGGCCTACATAATTAGGCATATTGCTACTTGAAAAAAAAATTATAAATATTGAGCACTATATTGCTCAGGCTGTAATAATTCCATTAAATGCAAATTGAGGGACCAAAAAGGATGCCTTTGAGTTTGAGGTGTTCATATAGTTTCTTTTTTTTTCTTTTTTTATATATGAAAAGGTGAACTATTGTTAGTATGTACTATTAGCTAGAATAAATTTACATGAAATGGACCATTTTTATCTTTATTGAACTAGGTTTGAAAATTCCAGAGAACTCCCTGCACCCAAAATTTCTATTTACATAGTGCATTGTGTATTAATTAATAGAACTGATGTTCTCATAAATTTTTTGATTTATTTCAACATAACAGAAGTTATTTTTCTGGGATTTCTTTCGACCTGATGATTAGATGAAATATGAAAAATACAAATTAGAACTTTGAACAAACACAATGTAATACATAGTGCAAGTAGATAAAATGTGTTTGAGGTAAAAGATATCTAGTGTCAAAAAAATGATATGTCGAGTTTAACTCTAAAATTTATGAATATCATACCTTTGAGCTAGCTCCTCTAAGCAACGCTCGGCTTTCTCCTCTAGTGTTCCTTTCTTGTTATGATCCATCAATCCTTCAGCGATCCACATCCTCAGCAAGGGCTCCGCTTCAAATTCATGGTCTTAGGGAAAGCAAGCTAGGTATCGGAAGCAAGATTGAAGATAATATGACAAGTCGTGATAACTACTGGCTAAAATATTAATACATTTTTGGCCATCGTTGTACCAATCCAAATTTTTCCCCACTTGGGCTCAAAGAGCAGGTTCACATGGTTTTTTGGACAAGAGGCGACCTAAAACAACAATCGCTAACGGTAAGCCATGACATTTATCAGCTAGCTTGTCTGCTACGTCTCATAGATCATTGGGACAATTTGTTAAAGGGTTCGGAGTTTGAAGAGCATTCTTTAGAAGCAACTTCAAACTTTCTTCTTTGTTTAAAAATGGGAGTTTAAAAACTCGGGTGGGGTCTGTTGCAACATTGAGGAAACGAGTTGTTATTATTACTCTACTCCCATTTCCGACATCAGTGAAGCCAACGTTGAGATAATCAAAGACATCGTCTGGCCACACATCGTCGAGAACAATCAAATATCTTTTATTACTCATTGATTTGTTTAGTTCAGCCAAATAAGCTTCTGCCTCATCTACGGGCATTTGGCTATTACCCATGGCCTTCTCATACAATTTTCTCAAGACATCAATAGGCTTGAAATCTTGAGAAATAGATAACCATATGCGAAGATCGAACAACTCTTTTACTCCTGGGTTATTATACACTTTTTGAGTGAGAGTGGTCTTACCAAGACCACCTACACCCACAATGGAAAGTACCCATCGTCTTTGGGTATTTGAACCGTCAACCAGTGCATCTATAATTTTCTTCCTATCATCCTCAAATCTGACAATTTCTTCATTGTCATTATCGGGGACAACAATGGTTTTGAGAAATGGTTTTTCTTCACCTGCATCTTCACCCAAATTTTTGATCCCAAGGTTATTTCTACTCTTGGCGATAGTATGAATCTTCTCTTGAATTGCAGAAATCGCATTGCCCAGGTTATGAAGGGTTATTATTTTGACAACAGACCTATTAAAGAAAAGAGCATCTATTATAAATATGAAAATAAAAAATGTAAGTTTAGAGTACTAAGTAATATGTACTGGTGCCACTTCAGTAAGGTTAACACATTGGTGTTAACTATATGATAATATTCCGATAAAGTTCTCTATTTGCATATATGAATGTGTTTTCAAAACTGTTTTCTTTTTCTTCTGAAAAACTATTCAAAACTATATTTCAATAAGGTACATGACCCACTGAAAAAAAGGGAAAAAAGACACGTTTGGGTCGCCTCTTTTTTGAAAGATTGGTTTGCCTAATTTTATTAACCTTATTATGTTGGGTCGTCTCTGAATCTACAAACTACCCAAAAGAAGATTGGTTTGCCTGATATTTTTATTAGTTTGAAACAAACAGACCAAATAAGCACCAACTGTGCTTTCAGTTAGAGGATATTTTTCGAACGTATGATATAGATAATTAGAAAGGGTCTTTGTCGTCTGGATAGTTTAGTAAACAAAAATTGCTATCGTTAGTCAAAAAAATTAAAGTAATATTTTCTTATAATTAATACCTCTTCCCGATACGAACACGGTGTGCCGTCACATTGTGGATCTTAACAACGTAAGTGTCGATAGCATTCTCAATTTCGAACGCCACATCCCTCACATCTTTCACCCATTGCTTTGTTCTGTTATCTCCTTTGTTCTTCTTCTCCTCGGCATCTCTCAGAAAACTCTGCATCTGGCCTAGATGGATCTTCACTAACTCAACTTGCTTAGTCACCCCTTTTAAAAAGAAGTATTCTTTGATCAAAAGATCCCCAAGCTTGGTCAGAACATGAGAAACAATTTGCTCAGCCATGTGTGAGTGTGTGTGTGTGTGTGTGTGTGTGTGAGAGAGAGAGAGAGAGAGAGAGAGAGAGAGAGAGAGAGTGTGAGTGTGTGTATGTTCTAACAGAAGTTATGATACTGTGTGGATGGAAAATTTGGAAGAAGCATTATACATAGGGGTTAAAATAGGCCTTGAAGTTCACATTAAAATCCCAAATTGCAATTTTTCTATTATAAGTTCATAAATTACAAGCACCACCTTGGGGGTTGGCCCCAGTTCCATTTTAATTTTTTCCTCGAGATCTGCATTGTGAAAAAAAATAATGCATCTTCAAGGCCTAAAACTATCAAAAAAAAATTTTATTTTTTCTTGCCGCTGTATACTACAAGTATACTTATTGATGCATTTTACTTTCATAAGTAAGAAGAATAGAAGTAATTTCCTTTGTTTTTTTACCTTACACCCATTGGCTTGATTTGAACTTATGCCATTGATATTGCCTCCGAGTCGCATTAGAGCATATCCCACAGCATCAATATTTTGTTTCCTAGTCATTCAATAATAATATGAAGTCTAAAATCGAGCTAAGCATTACATGTATCATGTGCCAATTAATGCCCAGCTTGATTCAAATCTGATTTGCAAAAAAGGATTCTAGTAATCTTCTCCATTCAGAAAAAAGAGTTCCATAAAAATTTACTAATTGAGAATTTTACAATCCCTGTTTCTCTGTATAAAATTAACAAATTACTGTGCATCAACTAAAGTAAAAATTTAGGATCCTGTCAAGTAAGATTATAACAATCAATAAGTATTAGGAATCCTTTCAAGCAAGATTGTTCAACATTTAACACTCCATAAATTCATATATAGGTAGCAATATTGGAAATAATTTATCTGGCGCCGGTACCATACATGACTTCTTTTCAACAATCAATTGTTAAGATAGAATAGACTCACAATTGGTTTTTGAAGGTTAATAAACACAGATTGTACGATTTGCACATTATCAGCTCTTGCCTCTTGGAGAAGAAATAAATATTGTACCCCTTTATTAAGATTAATGCATCTTCAACCTTAATAAGTTAACAAATGGGAAAGAAATATATATTGTTAGCATGACTGGTTTCCTTACTAATTCTTACAAGAGAATTTCTTAATTTTTTATCATCCCTCAAAACTTAATCCAAATTGAAATGAAAACTACTCTCGAACAAACTGGTACAGTTCTCCATTAGACTATTCATAGGGAAGGGAGAGCTATGCCCTTTCATGAAGTACAGGGACAAATGGACAACAGATAGGTCAATATTCTATTTCATCGAACATAAAACAATGATTTTATTTTCAATCCAGCTGTGCATGCATCTGAACCAATAAATTTGTATCTTGTTTCACCTCTCTCCGGCCATTCCCATTAAAAGTCTAATTAAAAAATCCTTGATGACAACTAAGAAATAACAATGAGAGAAAGTCAACTTCTATACATGTCAATAAATGCAATTTATCAACTAAATTATAAAAAGGTTTGTATTCAAATCTCACTATGTTGGGCCGCTGAAACTATTTCCAATACAAATGGAAAAATATGTTATTCAATTAAGAAAATAATGCGAAATTTGACTATTTTGCGATAGTCGCCCTCCAATTTTGGTTTTTAATCAATCTATTCTTCGTATAAAGTATGACCCGGAAATGAGATAATTTTACTTTAGTGTCAGGGTTCCAGCCCAATAACCATAACTGCTATGTTGCGCCGACACTTCAAAAATCCGATGGTGTCCCTGTCGGACACCATGTTGGATATGGCGCTTCTCGGACACTCCTAGGACACGTGTCAAACACACCACGTGGCGTGTCAAATATTTTATTATTAAAAATCGTCAGGGTACTTCTTAAACACTTCTCATGATACTTCTCAGGCACGTGCATTACGCGTGTTAGCGCATTTATTGCACTATTTCATCATCCTCATATTTTAGAGATTAGTTCATCTCACTTTTCTATTCCAGTAATTATGAAGCTACACATAATAAAGTGAATTTTGATTATTTAGTGTCAAGTTTCCATACAGAAACATGTAAAATGTTAAATACCTTATATGCACGTATAAAAATGCAACTTCAAATATCATATATATTGTATCAATTATAAAACATTACGTATAACTTTCTAATTATAAGGTAAAAATATTATGTATAATCTTTTAAAATAAAATAAACTTGACATAAATAATATATACAATAATTAAATTATATATTTTATTCATAAAAATAATATATATATATATATATAATGTGTCGTATCCTGATGAATTTTGAGATTCGTCGTGTCACCGTGTCCGTGTCCGTGTCGTGTCGGACACGACACTCGTGTCCGTGCAACATAACATAACTGTTAAGAATAGGTTACTCCAAAATTGCAACTATTCTTCTTTACAAAGTTAAATACCATACCGTTATTGTTTACAATCAGTTAAAATCAGTAGGTCAATGAGCCACTCATAATTTCAAAATCAAATTCATTAGTCATTATATTCCATCAAAAAAAATAAATTCATTAGGCATTACATTAATGAAGAATTTAAAATTATCAGACCTATTCAGACACCAATAGTTTTACTAAGCTTCACCCATTAAGTCATACAGCAAAAATAGTTCACTTGTTCCTTACCTCAAACAATTTTTGTGTGCATGGACTTCCATGAAAAGATTTGGGAGGAATTAATACATTTTTCTAGATGGTACAGTACGGAGATTTAGACAGAGCCTGGTCATAGTCAATGTACCATAACTAACACCAAGACAGAGCTACGCTATTGAAGATCGAGATGGGAGAGTAATGAATACTTGGCTCACTCTTTAACTTTGAGGCTGCGAACAAATCCGAGACTCCAAATGTCAGTTTCAGCTTGTGACTCACTTTGAGGAAATGAAGTTCGGATTATTAGTAAACTTGTTATTTCACTTCTCGGGTGGAATGAGGAAAGCAATTTCGCCTTAGGACTAAAATCGAGATTTTAAGTTCGTATTGAAGTTCTTCAGTTCTTCGGTCGGCAGCCGCAGTCAGTAATAGCAAGCAGCAGGCTGTCCCATAGGTCTACCTGAAGTTCAGTAAGTATCAAAAATTTGGAGTGAAAGCTCGGCCTGGCAACCGCGCCATCAGTTAGTGCCGATGCATGATTTATCGGATCGCACGGGTCGAATCGGTCCAAGCCTTTTTGAGTCCACTCCGCGTCGGTCTTTGCTAAATGGAAATCAAGCCTTTCGTGATTCAAAAATGCAGAATCTCATCTCAATCATCATTTGTCAGGACTGATTAAACAACCCGGACTTGTCATGAGAAACCTTGAGAAAAGTCAGGTTCTGAGCGAAGCCCATATGGAAATGCAATATATATCAGGATATGAGCGAAGGTAACTCAGATGATTGAACTATTGCCCAGAAAGGCCCAGCCTAGTTAGAATATTGAAAATTTCTGCCAACTTTTAATAGTTGAATGGTCCATACCAACTTACAATTTGGTCGACAGTAATAAAAGAAACCATGGTTCAGTATTCAATTTTACAGTTGGGCCCGTATGACTTGAAGTTTCAACGAGAAACGAAGCTACCAAAGTTACTCACGGCTGATTATTGTGATGCTTGGATTGTTTTTCTTTTCTCTCACTCCAATTCTTCGATTCTTCAAGTTTGCGAAAAATAACAATTATTTAGCTTTGTATGGCGTGTTTATGGATTACTTAGCAGCCCTTTGTTTGTTTTTGCTATTTCAGTTGAGATGTTCTTTCATTAGATGTCAATTTTCTAATTCCTGTTGGTCGCTACTTCACTTTAAAGTAGATAGAGTTGGATATACTAAATTTAGTAGTAGTTTGGTGGGGAATGAGATGAACTGGAATGAAGAATCAAAATTTCAAGTATAGAGCTCTAACATTGAAAATTCCACTTGAATCGAATAGGCAATAGAACTCATCTTTATCTAGCTGGAAATAATCAATTAAAGCTTAATTTGGGTTAATGAAAGCTTAATTGGGATTTATCTAGAGAATACTTGTCTATCAAAATTATTGGACTATATTTGTTTTCTCTTCAGGAATAAGGAGTTAATATGCTTGTCAAGAAAAATGAACCAGGAAAAGGGGAAAAGATGAAAAGAAAATATAAGAACCATAGAAAAGTTTTTTTTTTTTTTTTTTTTTTTTTGAAATGATGAACTAAAAGCTATTGAAGGACATAGAGGGAAATTAGAATAACTGAGCAGTATCAGTTCATCCTAATCGCTCCAAAATCGGCATCTGTAGTCAGGTACACTACTATACTTTAATGCAATTTCTACCATTCCTTGAGAAATATCATATAAAAGATAAGATTTTGAGTCTTACAGAGAAATTTGTATTCTTGCAATTATCAAAGAAGTCCCGAAATTTCTAATTTTTTAATGGATATACATGAAGCATGAAACCTTGAACAATTTTGATAAAATCATGCTACAAATTGAATGCCTAATACAACTCAAGTTTTCAGGTAAATTGGGACGAGCCAGATTTACTCCAAAACGTGAAACTTGTCAGTCCACGGCCCCTTCGAGCACTCCCTCCTTTCTACCAACCACTCGCACGCCGCCACATGTCCCCGCATCCCTCCTCTCGTCCTCTGCCACCTGTCCGCCATCTACTACCTCGCCAACCCCGACTCTGGCGAAGTCTTCTCCAAACTCCTCCTCTCTCCTCTGACCCTGACTTTTCCGATAATGACCAAAATGCCCTCATACCGCCTCAAATCCAAGAATCCAAAAAACCCGCCTCGTTCGCTAAAACCCTAACGCAGTCTGATGCAAACAATGGTGGAGGTTTTCCGTCCCACGATACTGTGTGGAAACGATCTTCCCGTGCTTGGACTACACGGCGGACCCACCTGTCCAAACGGTCTTAGCAAAAGACGTACTGAGAAGCAGGACCTGGATGTTACAGCACTGACATTTAAGACTGATCCAAGTCTACCAACACATTATGAAGAGAACTTTCGCAGATGGAGATATAGAGAGATGAATACTCAGATACTAAATTCCAATTGTCAGTTTGTGAAAAAAATGAATGTCGGATCATTGTTAAACTTGTTATTTCACTTCAGTTTTATCTTGTTACTAAAACCAAGATTTTAAATCTCCTGTTGTGATTAAATCTCCATTTATGATCAAACCCAATAACTGAAGTATCGATTTATGAGAAAAGCCTAAGATGAGATTTGCAAATTCATTATCAGGCTATGAGGTAATAAACCTGATAATTGAACTATTATCCAAAGAGGCCCGGCCTTGTTAAAATATTGAATTTTTCTTCAACTTCTAATAACAAAACGGCTCAGATCTATTTACACTTCGGCCCACATCAATAAAACAAATCCTTGTTCAAGAATATTCCATTTTACATTTCCGTTGGTGTGATTCCTCTTGTCTTCCAACGAGAGACGAAGAAAGCTACCATTTCAATCTGATGCTTCGTTCGTTCTCTATACAATCTTTCGATTATTCGAATTTGGAGAAAGTATTTTGCTCCGTATTGCATTTCTCTCTATTGGTTATAGCTCTCCTTTATTGGCTTTTAATTTTTCTACCATTTCAATGGAATAGAAATGGAATTAAGAATCAAAATATCAAGTATAGAGCTCCAACCAACATTGTCAATTCAACAGAAATAAGCAATAGAAGCCATCTTAATTTGGTTTGAAATGACCAATTAAAGCTTAATTTGGGCTAACTGAAAGCTTATTGGGTGTTTATCTATCTATTTTGTACTTAATATAATTAATCAAATTCATTAGTCAGTAGGTCAAAGAAGAACTTAAAATAATCAGACCTATAATCCAGCCACCAATAGTTTAAACTAAGTTTCATCTGAAAAGTTAGATGCCAAAAATAGTTCAGTTGGTCGTTACCTCAAACAGTTTGTGTGCACGAGGTCGATAGAAATTAACATTTTCGATGTTTTTCTGTTTAGAAACCTCCAGACCCAGCTCAATGTGAATGAATTGCATTCTCTTTGGTTGTGTTCAAATCCGAATTCCAAATCGTGTGTGTAGATTAATCTCGTATTGCAAAATTTGGCCTGTGATTACTAAATCCAGAGTGTCAATTTCCGAGTTGTCTGGAAATCAATCTCTCAGGTTACGAACCTCATTCCTCCCTCCTCTCTTTCTTGCTCGCACTCTCTCTAGTGATCTTTTTCTTGTAAAAAAAAGGTCGAACTCAAGCAATAGGGGAAAGAAGAATAGAAACCGTAAGATTAAGAACCCTATATGCTGAATTCTGGCGCACAAAAGAACAGCCAATAAATGAAATTAGTAAGTTTTCTTTCAAACAAAAAAGTAATGAAAATAAATAATATTGAATGGCTTTAAGACAAAATAGCCCAGAGAAATTGGAGCAATTGAACAATCTCCATTCATCATAATTCCTCTAAATTAGCATCTATAGCCAATGCACATTATATATGTTACAGGAAATTTTGCCATGTGTAAGAAGGGTCTGCCTTCCGTATTATATGAAGGTATGAGTTAAATTAACTTTGCCATGTATTTGATCTTTCAATGGTACTTTAAATATTTGGCCTGGTGTCAAAATTGTCAGATTTTGACGGTACTAGTGTGTATTGCTCAATTGTACCAGTACCGTGGTTTATAAGTTCCTGAAAAAGCAAGTGATTGAATTCTTTGATTGAATAAACAAATTAGTTTTGAACTATATTTTTAGGCTGCTAGCTGTCAAGGATTCTAATAATCTGATGCAAAACGATTTTGGATCTCACGCATTAATAAGCCTTTTTTTTGTATAAGTAACTGAGTTCAATTCGACCGCTTAAATGAATTTCTTGTTATCAAGAGATCAGATGTACTGTCGGCACGTTATAACCCATTTTGGCTTGACAAATTGACTGGAGCTCATGCAAATGAACTTGAAAATTAGAATAAGAAAAAATTGGTGCAGTGGTGTGTTGTGTAGGCTTTCGTTATTTAATGCTTTCATTCTAAATGAATGATAAACCATTTAGTTGATATTTATATTTTGTTAATTAATTAATTGTAATTAATTATATAGAAACTCATGTATGTAGTTAATTTTTTTTTTGTTGTACTTGCAGCCTCTCTAGTTGGAAGCAGAGTTGCATCCTTTGAGAAAGTCGATTTTAGCATACATGAGTACAACAAAAACAACTCTGCACAAGTACAACTCTGCATAGCTAAAAATACACAGTCGATTTTAGTTAATAAATCTTGTACTAAAAAAAACAGTTGATCTCAACTCAAATCATGTGTATTTTATCTTACTCTCCATACATTCAAGAAATCTGTTATGTTGATCTCTTTTTAATAACTCGTTTACAGAAAGTAAATATTAAATATACTGATTTATTTATTTAACTGAAGTATTGAATGAAGCAATAACATTTGCATGGTAAGTCTATATTAAATTATTACAAGTATATTCATCCTTCTAAAACTGAAAATCATCAGACTTACTCTATATTCGAGTATTTTATTTTTTATATTAGCAAACTCAAGGAGAAAATGATATAGAAAAGAACAACAAAAATTATAAATTGAGAATAGAAATAATCAATGTCCGTAAATAAGTTTCATAGAGGCAATCAATATTACATCCCAAATGGCAAAAAAAAAAAAAAAAATACAACATAAATAATTGACTTCATAAATTAAAATGCAGGGAAAGAAAGGAAGACAGAAAGAAAGAAAGAAAGAAAGAAAGAAAGAAATAGATGAAGAATCACAATAAATTATCTTTTCTCATCACTAAATTTTAGTCAATCTTGATGGTTGGAACATGCCCGTACTCATGGCTGGTTCGTTTTTTTCACTCCAGTCCTTAAATTTCTTCAATTTTTTCCTATTTTCATCATTCCATTAATATTTGGTCTGAATGGAGGAGGGGATTTTGTTAATTTCATTATTACTTTTGTTGCTATCATATGCTAGACTGAAAGATGAGGAAAGAATTAGGTACAAAAATTTCATGAAATTTTAGGTGTCGATGTGTAAGCAAGCATTAGAGTTAAATTAAAACATTTAGTCCATTTTTATAGAAATTGAATAATAACCCATTTATTGTATGATTTGGAATAAGAACTTAAGGCTTAATTGGGCTAATTTGGACAAAAAGAAAGCAAAGATACTTGAAAATTATCATATTAAACACTTAAGTCAGTTATTTCGTCTGATTGTTCAATATATTAAGCCAAAATAATGAAAAGAGAAGTTAACCCTCTCTTAATAGCTTGACACAGAATGCATGGTACCAAAAATCAGCTAAACTAATTAATTATATCTTTAATTAACAAAAAATAAAATAAAAACTAATAATATAAAAGACTAATTAAATTTCAAAAATTCATTCAGCTGTGTCAGGCAAGATTCTACAAAATGCATTTCCATCCAAACAGACTAAGTAAAACACGAGATTAGCACACAACATCAATATCTGTGCTGTCAAATCATTATACGCCACCTGCCCCTTTAAAAAATTAGGGTTTTCCATGCAAAAATCAGACATAATTGGGAGAATTAAAACCAGAAATATTATCTGCAGTGGTGTGTATGCTGTGGCTTTCAGTTTTAGGTTTTTCATTCTTCATGAGCGATTTAATATTAACCATTTATATGTATTTTTTTTGGGTATTTTCAGCCCCTCGAGCTAGAAGTGCAGTTGCTTCCTTTCAAAAAGTTGATTTTATGAAGCTCCAAAATGGTAGGTAATTCATAAACATAATCAATCTTAAATATTAAATATACTGATTATTATTTTTATATTTTGGTAGTGATATTCGTGGAGTAGCAATTGAGGGAGTGGAGGGCGAAAGCGTAAATTTGACCGAACCAGTGACATAAACAATAGCATCAGCATTTGTAGGTTGGTTATTGAATAAGAAGAAAATTGAGGGGCCGAAACGCTTAAGAGTCTTAATCGGCCATGATTCCAGAATTCTCTGTCAGAAATTACAAGTACTTGACTAAAATATCAAATTCATTCATCAATGTCAGGAAACAAGTTTCTCACGAAGGCAGAATACTACATCGGAAATGACCAACAGACAAAAATATACAAAAAACAACACAAACAATTGATGAATCCAATCTTCTCTCGCTCAAGATGAATAGCATCAGCTTCGGATATTTGCAGCTATGTTTAATAGCACACTCAAGATGAATCCAATCTTTGCTCTTCTGATGGTTATATTACGATTAAAGGTTTCTATTACTAAATTTAATAAGAAAAAAAGTTCAATCTTCTCATAATGAATTTATGTAATATTTGCAAGAACGCCCCTGCATTATGGTTAAATTTCCAAAAAAAATCTATTCTTTTTAAAATTACAAGAACCCCCTCTATTCCTTAGAAAATTACAAAAAACAATTGTATTAAAAAATATTTTTAATTTTTGTGGAAAAATGGCCATCTAGTACGGAGAGCTCCAAGAGTGATTCCTTTTTCCCAGGCATCCGACTTCTCTCGCTCGATGGCTTTCTTTCTCTAGGCGACTCGGTGAATGATCAATCTCTCTTTGAGTGTGACAATGACAAAAACACCCCTATTCTCTTCTCTTCCCTCTATTCTCAGTGGTGGAGGCAAACCCTTGGTCTGTTCTCTTTTGTTTTTCTTCTTTCTTTGGGTCTGTTTTGTGTCTTTTCCTTTTCTTTTCTATTTTCGTTTTTTCATAATTTTTTTCCTTCTTTTATGCTTTTAGTAGTTTTTCTTTATTTAATGAACTGCAACAAGGTTTTGGATAGCTGCCGTGAAAAAAGATATATAACCACCTTAATCGCACTCAAGTACTAGTTTATTAATTTTCATTCATTTTATTAAATCTATATTTGTTAATTTACTGTGACATTTTTTTCCTTTTTTTAAATAGATTAAACTTTTAAATAAGCTTGCTTGAGCCAAATCTAAAGGTCCAACTGTAGTAGTAAGATTTTAATGGATATGCGGATCAAAGGAGGCTGAAATTAGGTTGAAAATCGATCAAAACCATCCTGACATAAACGGACGGTAACTGTAGAATATTAAAATGTAAAATAATGTGATATATTGTTTGAAGTATAATTGTTTGTATATTTTGGTAAATATCGTTTCGTGGTATGGTGAGGCAGTTTTAAAGCATTTTGGCAGTTCAATTGATTCAGATCCAAATTTCAAAAAGGCTTTAAAGAATTTTGAAGTGGTATTATAGTAATTAGTTTATTTGGGGCTTTTGTTATTCGGTTCTTTCATTCTACATGGATGATTTAACCATTTACATCATAATTATATATTTATTAATTAATAATTATATCTCTAGTGATTCATGTATGCATATACTTTTTTTTTGTTGTACTTCCAGCCTCTCAAGTTGGAAGCACATTTGCGTCCTTGAAAAGTCGATCTCATAAACTCTAAAATGGGAGGTAATTTTGTAAAAATTATTTTTAAAAACATAATTAATCTGGTATCTTGTTCTTAGAAAGAAAATAATTGATCTCAAATCATGCGTATTGTAAATTATTGCCCATACATGCAATTATTTTACTTTTTTTGTAGTCATATTCATGGAGTAACAGATGAGGGATGGAGGACAAAAACGTAAATTTGACCAAATTAGTTACTGAAACACTAGCATCGGCTTTTGCAAGCTTACTCTATACTAAAGTATTTCAAGTATACAGCCTTCTAAAACTCAAATCCATGAGAGTTACTCTATACTAAAGTTTTTTCTTTTTGACATTAACAAGCTCAAGGAGAAAATGATTTAGAAAATGAACAATACAAACATTATTTTACAAATAGAAATAATCAATGTCTGGAAATAAGTTTCCTAGAGGCAATACACATATTACATCCTAAATGGCAAACACACAAAAATATGCAAATAAGTAACATAAATATTAACTTTATTAAAAAAAAAATGCAGGAAAAGAAAGAAAGAGATGAAGAATATTAATAATACTAATAATATTTGATGGATGGAACATGCTGGATTTTCTGCCATTCCTCTCCTGTGCGGTTTTTGACCTTGTTTTCTAACACATCTGACATTTCAAGCAGCCTCAACTCTTGAAGGGTTTTTACATGGTTCAAGTCAGGAAGAGCCGACAACCCTTTTCCACCATCTATTGTAAGGGTTTTAAGCAGAGGCATTGCTTCTTTCTCCACCTTCCAACGGTTTAGGCCATGCACCTTCCAAATGCTCAGTTCTTGCAATTGAGGAAAACCTCCAGCAGAGCAAACCATCTCCTCTATATTTTCAATCCCAAATAGAGAAAGATACCTGAGGCACGGTAATTTCTCTAGCTTTGGCATTGGATCTTTATCAAACCAAATATTCCCTAAATCAAGTTTAGTTAAGTTTTGCGGCAGTTCAACAGTATCTGAGAAAAACCTGATTGAATGCGGAGGTTCACTAATATTACCAGGTCCCCATAGAAACAATGTTTGCAAATGTTGGTAACTGGGAGAGGTCTTGACATCGGCAATCTCTGCCGGAATGCGATCACCGTATATAATGAGTGATACGAGGTTATTCAATATGCCTAATAAGGTAAGAACTATTTTCCAATCAGGCATCACTATGTTTCCATTTTCTTCTTTATCATAATAACTAAGCTCCAGTTTCCTAAGAACCGGGAGATGGGGCAATCCGTCTCTCCACGATTCTGGAATAGTGATGTATTCAAGGGTTTGTAAGTTCCCTAGGTTGGCTAACGGCAGCGGTCCGGGCAACCACTTATCATTAAGTGTTACATGCCTTAGGGCCTGGATTCCCCACAAAGAACTTGGTATCTTATGGACTTCTGTACCCAAAATATTTATGGTTTGAAGATTTTGCAGACAACCAATGATTTCTGGCAATTGCTTTAACCCAGTACCTTCTAACCCAAGGTATCTTAGATGGATCATGCTCTTCAACTCTTCGGGCAGTTTCGTAAGATTCTCACTGTGCTTGAGTTCTAACACTCTAAGTAATGTATATCTTATCCATACTGAAACTTCTATATCAAAATTGATGAAAGAACGAACATTAGGCATGGCTATATTTTCAAAGTTCTGATTTTGGGACTCGACCTTACGGTTGTTATGGATTACTACCCTACGCGCTTTATTCAAATCGGTTTGTGTATTTTTTTTGTTGCAAATAAATAGAAAATCATTCTCCTCTGATTCATGGATTGCCAGGTCATGTAATAAATCATGAACCCGGAAAAGGTAGATATAACCATTGAAGCTCCTATCGAAAACTTGAATCAAGCTCCTGTTAATTGCACAGAAAAATAGATTGGTTAACCAAGCATATAAATATTTAATACAAGTAAATTATTTATAATGTGCAATGTCAGTGAATGATAAACTGAATTTTGTGATGTTATTTAATGTAAGTTGCTTCTCTTCTCATTTGTGATGCAAAGAACCATATCAAAATGGGGTTAGAAGAAGGGAAATTTCCTCAGAGATATTAAAACTATTGAATAATCACCATGCTTTCTAAGCCCTCCAAACTGGTAGTTTTAAGGAACTTTCTATGTGCAAAGAATCTGATGCACATATTGAAGATGCCTTGAATATTATGTATATATTTTTCCTATGAGTTTCACCTTTTATGGCACCTTAAATAGTATACTTTTATTGCTTAATATATATATGAAAAATAGTAACTTCGAACACATTTTTCAGTTAAATATTATGTTCTTATAGTAATATATTTAATTATGTTGCAAACATACTATTTTTTTTTTGTTAAATATTATATTTTTTTCATTTGAAAAGTATCTTCTGAAAATCATATACTACTTCCAGTATATTAATTTACATGTATTACGAATTAAACAGAGTACTCAAAATGGGCCATTTTCTTTTTGCAAACAAATTGAGCTTATCTTAAATTTCAGGTTTCTTTCATGAGTTTTAAGAGTTACTTTTCTGTCCGGATGTATAGGAATGACTATTTAATGTGGCAATTTATTAGAACTTCTATCTAATCCAGGGAATTTAGGAAGAACCTATATTCTATTTAGATTGGAAGGAACCGTCATACTTAGGAGAGAAACTGAAGATTATTTAAGGGAAACGCGACGTGTACATACGCCCAGGGAGCGACGAAGTTGAATCGTCAAAAGTAACAAATACAAAACACTAGAAGTGGGCCAACCCCAAAATTGAAGATACCATGTATATTCAAGTTGCCTAGAATTATATATTCTCCTTTATATTCTATATTTTTTTATGTTTGTTATTTTACATTTTTTTAACTATATATATTGTTTTTTATTCAATATAATATATTTTTTTTCATTTTGTAAACTATTTGTAATTTGTAGATAGTGTTTTTGTATATGCTAAAATATATTTATATACTGTTTTTTTATCCTATATACAATTATTATATAGATTGTTTTTCCCATTTTGTGTATTGTTTTTATTTGTATACTCTTTTATTAATAATGGTTTCTCTAAACTGCTTTATGATAGTTATAAAACAATTTATATGTAATAAAATAACTTATAAATAAATGCAATAAAATCTGTACATAGTTAATTAAGTAAAATATTGATAATTATGTAGGTGCATAAGATTAAGATGTGTACTCACAACAGAATCTTATTATAAGTCGTGTAGCGCGACTAAAAATTTGTTCGTGATTTTATCAGCACCCGAACAACAATAAGTACTCAAGGTGAGAACATGGGGGGCATGACATAATAGAGGAAAGTCTCAAAAAGGTGGAGATTTGTTTTGCTATTTGTTCTTTTTTTTGGTTACTCTAGTTTTCTACATTATGTTGTTTTGTTACCTCGGAACTTTAAAATGCTTTTATATCTATTTAATTATTTTAATAAGTTTCAGTTTTGTTACTTTTGAACTTTAAAATGCTTGTAATTCTATTTAGTTATTTTAATACGGTTTCAGTAGAAATTTTTCCTACTATTACCTAAAATAAAGAAAACTACTTCAATGTGTAAAGTAGACAAAAATGTGTTTCAATCAAGTTATAAAAATAATTCATACCTCTGGGCTAGCTCCTCCAAGCAACATGCTGCTTTATCTTCTAATGTTCCTTCGGTATCGTGCCCCATAAATCCTTCAGCAATCCACATCCTGGTTATGGTTTCTGAAAAAAAAGTTTCGTCTCCGGAAAAACAGGCCAGGTGACGAAAACAAGATTTAAGATAATATGGCAAGTCATGGTAACTGGTAGCAAGAATATTGATACACTTTTGGCCATCATGGTACCAGTTCAAATTTCTTTCCACTTCGGACCACTGGGCAAGAGCATGGTTTTTTTTATATAGTAGGCGACCTAACACAACAATTGCCAATGGTAAACCACCACATCTACCAGCTAGCTTTCTTGCCACATCATGCAATTCATCTGGGCAATTTTCCAAAGGATTGGGAATTTGAAGAGCATTCTTTAGAAGTAGCTCTAAACTTTCCCTTTCCCCTAAAAACGGGAGTTTACATACACTACTAGAATTTGCAAGATTTGCAACATCCAAAGAACGGGTGGTGATTATTATTTTGCTTATGTTCCCATCATCGGGTAGTGCATCCTTGAGCCACTCGAAAACATCGTCACTCCATACATCATCAAATACAATCAAGTATGCCCTTTCTCTCAAACAATTGTTAAGTTTACTCAAATATACACGCTCATCCTCTATTTTATCTTTCTTATCACCGGTGACCTCCTCATACAACTTCTTCAAACTATAAATGAGTTTGAATTCTTGAGAGATGGATAGCCATACACGGAGATTAAAATATTGTCTTACCTCTGTGCTGTTATATATCTTTCTCGCAAGAGTTGTCTTGCCAAGACCGCCTGGGCCCACAATGGAAATTACCTGTCGTGTTTGGATATTTGCATCAACCAGGGCATTTATAATTTTTTTCCGTTCGACCTCAAACCCGACAATTTCTTCATTGTCAATATCGGGGACAACAGGTTTCCAAAGAAGAGGTCTTTCTTCAACTACGCCTTCGCCCAAATTTTGGATCCCGAGATGGTTTCTACTCTCAGAGATTGTATTAATCTTCTCCTGAATTGTTGAAATCTTATTTCCTAGCTTGTGAACGTATATCCACCTAGTAGGTTTGAGAACGCACCTATTAAAAAGAATAGTAGCATAAATCAATTAAAATTGGCTATGAAAATTTAAATTAGAATATAAAAGAGACACTACTACAAAAATTAGATTTTGGGACCAACTCATTAAGTCGCAAAAAGGCTTCTTTTGGTCGTTGTAGTGTTTACCGACCAATATTAGTCCCAGATGTTGGTCGTGTCTTCCCCGTAGCTGAATGTAATTCATGACCAAATTTTACGTTCTTTTGTCCCTGAATCGCTATTTTCAGGAACCAAGATACATGATCTCAAACTAATTTCTCCTCTTTAGAACAATTTTCTGGGACAAAATTTGGTCCCTGATTAATACTTATAGGGACTAGTTTTTGTTCCTAAGACAATCATTAAATTATAATGAATTAATATTGTTCCATTATAATTATAATACCGAGAAATTAACTAGTCATTGTACAAGAAAGTAAGCTGAAGTAAATAATATGAAACTTCAGAAAATAATATATAGCTAACTAAAATCTATTTAACAACAATTTATAATATTACAACAAACCATTCCATTCTTTTAAATATGATGTTCAAAGAGAAGAAACTCTCTGTGTAAATATGATTTAGTTGCACTATAGGTAACAATTAGTCGAAATTTTTGACATTCAAAATAAAATTTCCAAAAAAGAAAAAAAAGGGTACCTTTTCCAAAGAGGAACATGCTTTCCCCTCACATTGTGGAGCTCGACGATGTATTTGTCGATGGCGTTCTCAATTTCAAATGCCACATCTCTCACGTCTCTCACCCATTGTTGTGTTCTATTATCACCTCTGATCTTCTTCTCCTCTGCATCTTTCAAAAAACTCCGCATCTGACCGAGCTGAATCTTCACTAACTCCACCTGATCACCAACTCCCCGCAAAAATAAGCATTCTTTAATCAAGAGATCACCCAGCTTGACCAACACATCAGAAATAATTTGGTCAGCCATCTCTCTCTGTGTTCGTGTTTTTGTTGGAATGGAAGTTTAGAATGGTGTGGATTGTGAGTTCACGTATGTCCTATATATAGGGGTTAGTGTAAGTCTTAAAGTTTACACCTTTTAACCCCTCAAGTACGTGTTTTGGAGCTTTAGTAAGTACTATATAAAAGTTGTAAGCAGAAGCCGATTGATTATATGTGAGGGCACTTCCAATTTTTTTGTGAAGGTTGTACATGAGATTTAATTTGCATGACTACGTGAAATATTTTAGAAAGACTGATGTAGACATATTTATTTTTGAGATAAATGCATCGTCACTCCCCGTACTTTAATTGAGTTAGTTCTTAATCCATGTATTATTTATTTTGGCCTGAAATCCTCGTACTTTTGAAATGTGCACCGTTAGTCCTTATGTTAATGGAACAAACTAACACCGTTTGTTCAGTTTTATAAATTCCGATATTGCCCTCAATTTTATAAATTCTGATATTTTAATGAATTGAATTGCTATTAAATGTTTTATTAATGT
This sequence comes from Juncus inflexus, assembly GCA_024447665.1. Taxonomy (NCBI): domain Eukaryota; kingdom Viridiplantae; phylum Streptophyta; class Magnoliopsida; order Poales; family Juncaceae; genus Juncus; species Juncus inflexus. The sequence goes on along the minus strand of JAJHPC010000013.1, from coordinate 9,993,723 downwards.
AATTTGTACTGCTAGAGATTATTTTGCAATGCTATGATCAGGTTATTTTTTTTAATTTTGTTAAATTTTGTACATGAATATTATGAAAGCTTCTGGTGTGCTTTTAAATAATATTTGCTCTTTGAATTGTATGTATTTGTGCTTTTCTACTTAATATTAATATTTGGCTTATGTTTTTTTTTTTTTCGAATACTTGTCATTATATTTGGATATGTCCACTTCTTCAAAAAGGTAACTTTCATCTGCCATACCTATAATTACATAAAAGATAATAATAAAATAATAATGGTAACAAATAATGAATAATATGATATAAGAAATATTTTCATGAAAGATTTGCTTCAAATGTTTAAGGGGTAATATCAGAATTTATAAAATTGGACTAAGCGGTGTTAGTTTGTTCCACATAAGGACTAATGGTGCACGTTTCAAAAAATACATGGATTTAAGTGCCAGAAAAAATAGTACAGGGATTAAATACCAACTCAATTAAAGTACAGCGATTAACAGTGAATTTATCCCATTATTTTCACCTTTGACAATAATCAGTGACTTTTTGCAATTTTCAATAATATAGTTTCTTTGCAAAATATAGGAGCTTTTTTGCAAATGTCCTAATTAAAGTATGATGTATTGTATAAGCCAGAACAGCAGTATCATATGCTTATTTTGTTTCTTCAATAAAAAAAATTCGATGCTTAGCAAGAGTGTTCATTAATATATTTTAGAAAAACAATATGCTATACGTGTACGTCTTCATCAAGCAATGCGCTATGCTTTTAGAATTTTTTTTTGTTGCTTTATTCTCTCAATTGACCCCCTTCTTTATTTTTCCCATCTTTTGGTATTCATTTTATTCTACATCACTTTAATTATTTTAAAATTTGAATGAGGATTATTATTCTTATTATATAATTTATTGAACACGTTATTTTAGTTGTATGTGAGAACGGCAATTTATTCTACAAGTTGTACTATTTTAAAATTTTATACTTTATTTTCATTAAATCAAAGGTAAGTATATCATTTACTATTTATTTCAGTTAAAGAGTTAATATTCAAACAAATATGAATTGCTATTGAATGTATTATTAATGTAATTTGTACTGCTAGAGATTATTTTGCAATGCTATGATCAGGTTATTTTTTTTAATTTTGTTAAATTTTGTACATGGATGTTATGAAAGTTTCTGGCGCGCTTCTAAATAATATTTGCTCTTTGAATTGTATGTATTTGTGCTTTTCTACTTAATATTAATATTTGGCTTATGTTTTTTTTTTTTTTTGAAATACTTGTCATTATATTTGGATACATGCACTTCTTCAAAAAGGTAACTTTCATCTGCCATATCTATAATTACATAAAAGATAATAATAAAATAATAATGGTAACTAATAATGAATAATCTGATATAAGAAATATTTGCATGAAAGATTTGCTTCAAAAGTTTGAGGGGTAATAACAGAATTTATAAAATTGGACTAATGGTGTTAGTTTGTTCCGTTAACATAAGGACTAATGGTGCATGTTTTAAAAAATACATGGATTTAAGTGCCAGAAAAATTGATACAGGGATTAACAGTGCATTTATCCCATTATTTTCACCTTTGACAATAATCCAGTTACTTTTTGCAATTCTCAATAATATAGTTTTTTGAAAAATATAGGAGCTTTTTTGTAAATGCCCTAATGAAAATATGATGTATTGTATAAGCCAGCACAGTAGCATCATGTGCTTATCTCGTTTCTTCAAAAAAAAAAAAAAAAAAAAAAATCCGATGCTTAGCGAGAGTGTTCTTGAATATATTTTAGAAAAACAATATGCTATACGTGTACGTCTTCATCAAGCAATGCGCTATGCTTTTAGAATTTTTTATTGTTGCTTTATTCTCTCAATTGACCTCACTGCTTTATTTTTCCCATCTTTTGGTATTCATTTTATTCTACATCACTTTAATTATTTTAAAATTTGAATGAGAATTATTATTCTTATTATATAATTTATTGAACACGTTATTTTAGTTGTATGTGAGAAGGGCAATTTATTCTAGAAGTTGTACTATTTTAAAATTTTATATTTATTTTCATTAAATCAAAGGTAAGTATATCATTTACTATTTATTTCAGTTAAAGAGTTAATTTCTTTCAGAGTTAATTTCTTTTGAATTTTGTATTAGTTGGCATTTTTCAAGGTTCCTTCCAAATCAATTTTCAACTGCTTTTTTCTATTATTGTTCCTCTTTTTCTTTTCTTTTTTGTAATATTGCTTGGCTTTAATTTTCATATTCATGTTATTAATTTTTTTGAGTCATTTGTATGAAACAAATGCACAAAAAAAAAAAATAAACTTCCAAATATTCTCTCAAACAGTACCAGTTCTACTTTTGTTGAAACAAATGCACCAAAAAAAACTTACAAATCTTGCTTCGAATTATGCGGAAGAGCAATTTGCACTTTGGAGATGATTTTTCTTAAGTCTTGTGCGGTAGTTGCTTGGTACCCGTTTAATTGTATTTGCAAAGGCAATTTTTCTTCTGTTATTTGACTGGAGAAGATCGAATTATAGGCTTTGTACTTAATCAGAATAGCTAGTATAAATATAGTTAGTATATGATATATTAAACAGAAGATTATATTTGCATGATAATAATTAGTAGGATAGTATATAATATCATATATCATAAATAATAACAGTATAAAGATATGACAAACCATGCATAATTATAATAAATAGTATATGGTTGTAATAAATAAATGTATAGATCTAATATATGTACAAAAGATAAATAACTACAATAAACTGTTTATAACCATAATTAAAATAATATGTAAAAATAATAAAAAAAAAATTTGGGAGAATATTCTTGGTTGCTGGCCATATTTACCTTTATTCTCAACTTACTTCCCAATAGATTATTCTGATTAAATTGGAAGGCCCAATATGTTATTTGATTTTTTTTCTTTAATATGTTTAAACAAACAGCCCAACCTAATGTACATTTTTTCTTCAAATTTGAACAACAAATCGGTCCAGATCAAGTGTAAATTTAATAAGAAACATTCAATCTTCTCATAATGAATTTATTTTAAATCTGCAGAAAAGCCCCTGCATTATGGTTAAATTTGCAAAAACAACCTCTATTCTTTTTAAACTTACAAACCCTCCTTATTCTTTAGAAAATTATAAAAACCAATTGTATTAAAAAAATATTAATCAGAGTGATTAAGATAATTAAACAAACTAACCCTCTATTTTCTTTTTTGTGGAAAAGTCCGTCTAGTACGGAGAGCTCCAAGAGTGATTCCTTCTTTTTTCTTTGCGGTTTACTTCTCTTTCGATGGATTTCTTTCTCTAGGCGACTCGCTGATCGAATAATCAAAATCTCTTTGAGAGTAACACAGCATCAAAATCCGTGCTGTCAACTCATTACACGCCACCTGTCCTTTTCCAAGATTAGGGTTTGCCATGCAAAAATCCGATATAATTGGGGAAATTAAAACCAGAAATATTCGTTGCGGTGGTGTGTGTTTAGCGGCTTCATTTTTTAGGGTTTTCATTTCTTAATGAGCGATTTAATATTAACCATTTATATGATACTTCTTAATTTTTGTATTAATTTATTTAATGTCCAATAATTAATAATTCGTAAATGTATATTTTTTATATTTTCAGTATTTGCAGCCTCTCAAGCTGGAAGTGCAGCATCCTTTGAAAAATTCGATTTTATGAGGCTCCAAAATAGGAGGTAATTTTCGTAAAATAATTTCCCAAAAACATAGCTAATCTTAGCATATTGTAAATTACACAAAATAGATATTAAATATATTTATTTAATTGTAGAAATATTCGTGGAGGCTAGTTGAAGGAGTGGAGGGCGAAAGTGTAAATTTGACGGAATCAGTGACAGAAGCAATAGCATCAGATTTTGCAGGATGGTTATTGAATAAGAAGAAAATTGAGGGGCCTAAACGCTTAAGAGTCTCAGTCGGTCATGATTCTAGAATTTCAGCTCAGAAATTACAAGTAGAACATCAAATTCATCCTTACAAAACTCAACATCCATCAAAATTGCCCTAGATTACATACTTTTGTTGTTTAAAAATATTTTAGGATGCTAGTTCACGCGGACTTGTTAGTGCTGGATTTGAGGTTGTGCAATTCGGGTTAAAGACTTTCTAGGGGCTTATGTGGTATTTTGAAATTTCCCAGGGTTATATATGAAATTATAACTTGTTATCTTTTTATAAATACAGATTGGCATTAACTCCATCTATGTTTAATAGTACGCTTGCTCAAGAATCAAGGTGGACCCATTATGATTACAGGTTTATATGAATAAATTTAATACGAAAAGTTCAATCCTCTCATAATGAATTTATTGTAAATTTACAATAATGCCCCTGCATTATGCTTAAATTTGCAAAAAAAGAAAACCTCTATTCTTTTGAAAATTACAAACCCCCGTCTATTCTTCAAAAAAAATAATAACTAGAGTGATTAAGATGATTAAATCATTAAACTAACTAACCCTCTATTTTTTTTTTCTTTGTGGAAAAGCCCATCTAGTACGGAAAGCTCCAAGAGTGATTCCTTCTTTTTCCTTTGCAGTTTATTTCGGCCTAGGCGGCCGACTTACTCTCTCTCTCTCGATGGCCTTTCTTTCTCTCGGTGACTCTGTGAATAATCAATCTCTCTTTGAGAGTAACGATGACAAAAACGCCCCTGTTCTCTTCTCTTCGTTTCCCTCTATTCTCAGTGGTGTATCTTTGTGCTCGCTCGATGTAGCCGCAGCCGAAACCCTAGGTTTGGTCTCTTTTCTTTTTCTTTTTTGTCTTTCTTTCTTTGGGTCTGCTCTGTCATTTTCTTTTCTTTCTATTTTCATTTCTTTCTTAGTTTGATTCTTCTTCTTTTTTCCTTTTGTATGCCTGTAATAGTTTTTCTTTATTTAATGAAATCCAGCAAGCTTTTAGCTTGCTTCCCTAAAAAAAAAAAAAAAAAGATATATAACCAACTTAATAGCACTAAAATACTAGTTTATTAATTTTCATTCATTTTGTTAAATCTGTATTTGTTAATTTACTATGACATCTTTTTTCCTTTTTTTAAATAGGTTAAACTTTTGAACAAGCTTGCTTGCATCGGCCAGAGTGAAAGATCCATTGGTCGCTAACTTAATCTGTATTAAAGTATTTTAACTGATATGATTTACGAATTAAATGAGGCTCAAATTTCAACTGATATTAAATGGAAGGTAATTGAGAAATATTATAATGTATTAATATTGAGATATATTGTTTGAAGTATAATGTTTTGTATTTTTGTTTTTGATGCAGTTCGTTCGGTGATTACGTGACAGGGTTTTGAAGCATTTTGCAGAATTCAGTTGAGTCAGATCTGAATTTTTAAAAGGCTTAAAGGATTTTGAAGGGGTATTGTAGTAGTTAGTTTATTTCATTTTATTATGAAGAATAGTCATTATTTTGTACAAAACATGATTATGGACATAATTTATATACAAATTATTTAGCATATGAAATTATTTAACAGGTTAGGGTTTCTGGATTTGGTGGTTTTTACTAAGGCGTTCTCTTCATGATCCAGTTCTCTTCCCCTCAATATTGAGGTTTGAATTATCAACTTTATTTGCGAAAAAGCCCTCTTAAAAATAACAATTACATTTTAGTCCTTGTGAGATATTAAAATTGTTTTTTATCCATATTTCAATATTCTTTCTTATAGGCTTCGACCAATGAGGATGGAGCATGCAGTAAAATTAGGGCGAGCTGTATTAAATGTTGTGAAGGAATTTTCTGCACTTGACATGTCATCACTTGTTAAATTTGTACAAACATAATTTCTCTTTTCAGTTCAAGTGTTTTTTGTGAGGCCAAGTTTTAACACTTTGAATTATGTTTGAACAAATGATATTAAGGCCAGAGTCTCAGTCTCCGAGTAATGTTTAAGAAAAAATTAGACATTGTTGCAAAAATTAAAACAGGAAATATTTGTTTCAGTGATATCTTTTGTAGGCTTTCATTATTTGTGGCATTTATTCTAAATGAATGATTTAACCACTTACCTCATATTTATATATTAATTAATTAGTTAATTGTATCACTCGTGATTCATGTATGTATATTTTTTTTTGCAGCCTCTTAAGAATGTGGATTTTCTCAAGCTCCAAAATGGAAGGTAATTTTGTAAAAAGTATTTTCAAAAACATAATTAATCTTGAATCTTGTTCTTAAAAAAAATAATTGATCTCAGATCATGTATTTTGTAAATTACAGCCCTACATCCAAGAAATATGTTATGCAGACCTCTTTTTCATAATGTGCTTACATAAAATAAATATTAGATATACTGATTTATTTATTTTACTTTTTTCTGTAGTGATATTTGTGGAGTTGCAGTTGAGGGTTGGAGGGCGAAAACGTAAATTTGACTGAACTAGTTACTGAAGCTATAGAATCAGCTCTTGCAGGCTTACTATTAAAGAATTACAAGTATATTCATTCTTCTAACACTCAAAATCCGCCAGACTTATTCTATCTATATTAAAGTATTTTCTTTTTGATATTAATATTTTCAAAAATTTAAGGAGAAAATGGTTTAAAAAAGAGACAACATAAATTATTAATTTCATAAAATAAAATCCTAGATACAAACCACCATCAATGTCAGAAAACAAGTTTCTCACAAAGGCAAAACAATATTACATGCCACATGACCAACAAACAAAGATATACAAAAAAAAAAAAAAAAAAAAAAAAAAAAAACACAAACAATTGACTTATTGAAATAAAATGCAGGAAAAGAAAGAAAGAGATGAAGAATATTAATAAAACGAATAATCGATGGTTACAACATGCTGAAATTTTTGCCATTCGTCTCATGTGCGGTCTTTGAGCTTGTTTTTGAACACATCTATTATAATGAGACGAAGGGGTTTTACATGGTTCAAGTCAGGACAACCCTTTGCAATCAACTCTTTTAAAGGTTTTACATGGTTCTTTTAGGTCATGCACTTTATGAATGAGCAAATTTTGCAATTTTGGGAAACCTCCAGCTGAGGAAACAATTTTCTGTATATTTTCAATCTCGAACAGATCAAGTGACTTGAGGAACGGTAGTTTCTCTAGCTTTGGCATTGGATCTTTATTAAACCAAATATACCCTAAATAAAGTTTAATTAAATTTCGCGGCAGTTCAAAGGTATCTAAGAAAAACCTGGTTGAATACGGAGGTTCACTACCAACAGGTCCGGATAGAATCAGTGTTTGCAAGTGTTGGTAACTGGGAGAAGTCCCGATATCGGCAATCTGTGCCGGAATGCGACCACCTTCTATAAAGAGTGATACGAGTTTTTTCAATTTGCCTAATAAGGTAAGAACTATTTTCCAATCTTGCACCACTATGCTTCCATTTTCTTCTTTACCAAAATAACGAAGCTGCAGATTCCTAAGACTTGGGAGATGGGGCAATTCGTCTGATGTCCATGATTCTGGAACGGTGATGTTTTCAAGGGTTTGTAACTTCACTAGGTTGGCTGACGGCGGTGGTCCGGGCAACCCCTCTTCATTAAGTCTTACATGCCTCAGGGCCTGGATTCGCCACAAAGAACTTGGTATCTTCTTGACTTTTGTATCCCAAATATTTATGGTTAGAAGATTTTGCAGACAGCCAATGGATTTTGGGAGCTGCTCTAACAAAGTATCTTCTAACCCAAGATATCTTAGATGGATCATGCTCTTCAACTCTTCGGGTAGCTTCGTAAGATTCCTACTGCCCTTGAGTTCTAACACCCTAAGTAATGGATATCTAATCCCTATTCGAACTGCTGTATCAAAATTCAGGAAAGAACGAACATTAGGCATGGCTATGTTTTCAACGTTTTTATTCTGGGACTCGACCTTATGGTTGTTATGGATTACTACCCTACGCGCTTTTGTAAAATCGGTTTGCGTGTTTTCTTTGTTGCAAATAAATAGAAAATCATTCTCCTCTGATTCATGGATCGCCAGGTCACGTAATAAATAGCGAACCCGGAAAGATTCGATAGAACCATTGAAGCCCCTATCCACAACTTGAACCAAGCTCCTGTTAATTGCACAGAAAAATAGATCTAGTAACCATGTATGCAAATATTTAATATTTAGTAGATTATTTACAATATATAATGCCAGTACATAACAAACTCAATTTGTTAATGTTCCTCGATGTAACTGACTTTGACGAAGAACACCGATTGAAATGGACTAATGGAGCTGTCATGAGTAATGTTCAAAGTGCTTACAATTGATTACTCATACCTTAGTTATGAAATTAAGAAATACAAAGTACATATTACTTGATTGGTGTATATATTTATATTGAGCAGCACATTTTTCGGCAATTAAGAATTCCAGTGGTTTTAAACAAGAATGCTTTTGAGTATTAATAGAGCTTCTTTTTGTATGACTGGGACAAAAGAAGTATGGCAAGTATGCAGTTTCAGGTACGACACACACATTTTTTTATTTAAATAGTATACTTTTTATTGATTAATATATAAATGAAAAATAGTAACTTAAAACACATTTTTCAGTTAAATATTATGTTCTTATAGTAATATATTTAATTATATTGCAAACATACTATTTTTAGTTAAATATTATGTTTTTTCATTTGAAAAGTATCTTCTGAAAATCGTATATTACTTCCAATATAGTAATTTACATGTATTTCGAATTAAACAAAGTACTCAAAATGGGCTATTTCTTTTTGCAAACAAATTGAGCTTATCTTAAATTTCAGGTTTCTTTCATGAGTTTTAAGTTATTTTTCTGTCCCGATGTATAGGAATGACTATTTAATGTGGCAATTTATAAGAAGTTCTATCTAATCAGAGGAATTTAGGAAGAAATAATATTCTATTTAGATTGGAATGAACTGGCATACTTGAAAGGAGAGAAACTGAAGATTATTTAAGGGAAATGTCGCGGCGTGTACAGTACGCCGAGGGAGCGACGAGGTTGAATCGTCATAAGTAACAAATACAAAACACTACAAGTTGGCCAAGCCCAAAACTGAAGATGTAAACCCAAGTTGTGCAGAATTAGATATTCTATATTTTTTTTATGTTTATCAATTTATATATATTTTTTTAACTATACATACAGTTTTTAATTTTCAATTTTATATATCATTTTTTATTCAATATAATATATTTTTTCATTTTATAAACTATTTGTAGTTTGTAGATTGTGTTTTTGAATATGCTAAAATATTTTTTTATATACTCTTTTTTATCTTATATACAATATTTATATAGATTGTTTTTCCCATTTTATATATTACGTTTTATTTGTATACTTTTTTCTTAATAATGATTTCTCTATAAAGCTTGATGATAGAATAAAAAAATTTATATGTAATAAAATGATTTATAAATAAATGCAATAAGATCAGTATAGTTAATTAAATTAAACATTGATAATTATGTAGGTGCATCAGATGTGTACTCAGGTACAACAGAATCTTCTTATAAGTCGTGTAGCATGCCTAAAAATTTGTTCGTGATTTATCAGCACCCAAATAACAATAAGCACTCAAGGTGAGAACATGTGGGGCATGACATAATAGACGAAAGTCTCAAAAAGGTGCTGATTTTTTTTGGCTATTTTTTTCTTTTGGTTACTGTAGTTTTCTACATTATGTTGCTTTGTTACCTCGGAACATTAAAATGCTTTTATAGCTATTTGATTATTTTAATAAGTTTCAGTTTTGTTACTTTTGAACTTTAAAAAATGCTTGTAATTCTGTTTAGTTATTTTAATAAGTTTCAGTAGAAAATTTTCCTACTATTACCTAAAATAAAGTAAAGAAAATTACTTCAATTTGTAAAGTAGACAAAAATGTGTTTCAATCAAGTCGTAACAATAATTCATACCTCTGGGCTAGCTCCTCCAAGCAACATACTGCTTTATCTTCTAATGTTCCTTCGGTATCGTGCACCATAAATCCTTCAGCAATCCACATCAAGGTTATGGTTTCCGCATCAATATTTTTGTCTTCGGGAAAACAGGCTAGGTAACGAAAGCAAGATTTAAGATAATATGACAAGTCATGGTAACTGGCAGCTAGAATATTGATACACTTTTGGCCATCATGGTACCAGTTCAAATTTCTTTCCACTTCAGACCATTGGGCATGAGAACGAGATTTTTTATATAGTAGACGACCTAATACAACAATTGCCAAGGGCAAACCATCACATCTACCGGCTAGCTTTGTTGCCACATCTCGTAGTTCATCGGGGCAATTTACCAAAGGATCAGGAATTCGAAGAGCATTCTTTAGAAGAAGCTCTAAACTTTCCTTTTCACCCAGGAACGGGAGTTCGAAAACATTATTGAAATCCGCAAGTTTTCCAACATTGAGGAAACGAGTTGTCATTATTACTCTACTCCCATTTCTAACATCTGGAAATCCTTTTTGGAGCCTCTCAAAGGCATCCTCATCCCACACATCATCGAGGACGAGCAAGTATATTTTATCTTCCAAAAAGTTGTAAAGTTTAGTAAAATATACTGCTCGTCCTCCACTTTATCATTCTTATAAAGAGTGACGTCCTCATATAATTTTTTCAAAACAAAAATGGGTTTGAAGTTCTGAGAGATGGTTACCCATGCACAGATATTAAAAAATTGTGCTACCTTTGTGTTATTATATATTTTTTTGGCAAGAGCGGTCTTGCCAAGACCGCCCACACCCACAATGGAAACTACTCGCCTTTTTGGGGTATTTGGACCGTCAACCAGTGCATTTATAATTTGTTTCTTGTCAACCTCAAACCCAACAATTTCTTCATTGTCAATATCGGGGATCACAGGATCTTTAATAAGGGGGTTTTCGTTGCCTACATTCTCGTCCAAGTTCTTGATCCCGAGATTGTTTTTGCTGTCGGAGATTGTACGAATCTTCTTCTGAATTTCAGAAATCGCATTGCCCAGCTTATGAAGGGCTACTATTTTGACAGCACATCTGTTAAAGAATAGACTTGATCAATCAATTACATATATGAAACGTAAAATGAAATTCTAGAGGGTTATGTGGTAGTGCAATTAATTTATATTGTGTTTACACATGGTAACATTTCTTACCCAAACTATTAGTATCAAAAGGCCTGGTCATCTCAACGGTCAAGAGAGAACAACAAATTTCATCAGTAGTTTATCTTTTGAAGCCTAATATTTTCTCAAGAACTAATACCTTTTCCAACGAGGAATGTGTTTTGCCATCACATTGTGGATCTTAACAGCGTACGTGTCGATAGCATTCTCAATTTCAAACGCCACATCTCTCACTTCTTTCACCCATTGTTTTGTTCCGTTATTCCCTTTATTCTTCATCTCCTCAGCATCTCTCAAAAAACCCTGCATCAGCCGCATATGTGCCTTCACTGACTCGACCTGCTTTTTCACCCCTTTCAGAAAACAACATTCTTCGATCAAGAGACCCCCCAGCTTGGTGAGCACAAGAGAAACAATTTGCTCAGCCATGTCTTTCTTACTCTGTTATAATAGAAATTATGGATTATGATAATTTGTTCATCTATATAAATTTGTCACATCTCTTATAGGTCTATCACAACAACACATGCCTAATCACAAATTACAAATTATAATTCTAGTTGTAATTTTAGTTTGTTTCTTTACATATATATGCCATACTGAAAAACTTGTGTCATTTTTTTCTTAATACAAGTCCATGGTATCTTCGCATTAAAGCTTGTGTTCCAAAATAAGAATAACAACAATATTAATGAATTGAGTGCTTATAAGTTATAACTAAGGAAATTTGACTGTGTTGCCTTGCCTTGCATTATCATAATACATGAAACAAATATATGACATTCCTACAAATGTACTCTTAACTTGAAAAAATAAGGACAGTGAGTTGTTTCATACAACACATTGCAAATTAATTCCAACCAAGATTAGGCCCCAAAGCTACAAGAAAGAGCAGAAACTTTACCGAGGCGCAGACTGAAGACAACTCTCACTCTCTGTGTGTCTCTCTCACTTTGCGTGTGTGTGTGTGTGTGTGTGTGTTTCCAAATGGAAGTTGAGATGGTGTGGATGTGAGTTTAAATAAGATGTATATATAGGGGTTAATGTATGTTAGAGTCTAGTACTTTTAGGGTCCAACATCAACCCAAGTAGACCATACGCCATATTATCCTTAGAAAGCTTAAATTTGATTAGTATCAGGAGTTAATACGCTAGTCTATTTAGATAATTATAATTTTCATTCACTACTTAATATGAGACTCATGCCCTCATTTCATCTAATTTTGTTCCAGGATGTAACAACCTCCCTCTCGCCCCCAAATTTTTTTTTTGGGTTGTACATTAGATTTAATTTGCATCAATAAAAGTAATTTAGATATATTTTCTTCTCTTATAGCAATAATGCAGGGACTTTTTGCAATTTTCAGTAATATAATTTTTTTTGCAATTTGGCTTAATGCGGGGCCTTATTTTACAAATTTCCTAAGGAAATAATGATGTATTGTGCAATCCATCTCGACAGCATATGCTTATCTTGTTTCTTCAAAAAAAAAAAATCAATGCTTAGCGGAGTGTATAAGAATATATCAAAAAAATTATGCTAAGTGTCTTGACTCTTGACTAAACGTTGTCCCATGCTTTTGGAATTTTTTTGTTGCTTTATTCTCCCAATTAACTTTATTACTTTAGTTTTCTTCATCTTTTGGGTATTCATATTATTCTGCATCATTCTAATTATTCCATTAATAAGATATAAGGTATAGTAAATTTTGAATGAGCATTATTATTCTTATTATATAATTTATTTAACACAGTTTTTTACTTGTAGGTGAAAAGCCAATTTATTCTACAATTTGTACTATTTCAATACTATGTATTTTATTTTGACTAAATCAAATTTAAGCATATTTTTTTTTACACCCTAAACCCTAGTATATATTTTTCTATTTATTTCAATTATATTTTTTCTGTTATTTTTAAGATCTAATTTTATTCCAGAGTATGCACAGACAATGTTAGTAAATGTGACAACACAAAAGAAAAAGCGGATCGTTGTACATCGTGTTTTCTTTTTGAGATTTGCATAAACAAATGCACCAAAAAGAAAAATAAACTTAGAAATCTTATTTCAAAATATATTGGGGAGGATTTCGCATTTTTGAGATGATTTTTCTGAAGTCTACTGTAGTAGTTGCTTGGTATGAGTTTAATTTTATTTGCACATGCAATTATCTTCTGTTTCCTGACTTTAAAAAGTTGAATTTTAGGCTTTTTACTTGATCACAATAGTTGATATAAAGATAATTAGTATGAGATATATTGAACAAAATATGCCTTTGCATAATAATTAGTAGTAGTATATAATACCAGATAATCAAACTAATAGCATAAAGATATATCAAACTGTACATAACATAATAACTCTAATATATATGTAAATAAAAAAAATAATAAAGAACTATAATAAACTGTTTATGTCATAAATAAAATAATATGTAAAACTAATAAAGTATCATATATCATATATGAATAATAAAAATATTAGGCCAATTTTCTTGGTTGCTGGCCATATCTCCCTTTATTCTCAACTTACTTCCGCTAGTTATTTTTCTTTTCTGATTAAACTGAAAGGCCTAAATATGTTTTATGAATTCTTCCTTAATATTTTTAAACACAGGCCAACCTATTTTACAACTTTTCTTCAAATTTCAATAATAAATCGGCCCAGATCAATTTACAATTTGGTCCACAAATAATAAAACAAAAAAAAAATCTTTCTTCAAGAATGTTCCATTTTTCATTTTCCCTTGTAAGTTCTGCTCTTTCTTGCAACGAGAAGATTAATGCAGATATATTTATTTTTCACCTTTGATAATAATGCAGTGACTTTTTGCAATTTACAATAATTTTATTTTTTTTATTTTTTTTGCAAAATACAAGGGCTTTTTTGCAAATCCCCTAATGAAATTATGATGTATTGTATTAAAAAAAAAAAATTCGACGCTTAGCTAGGGTACACATGAATATATTTAAAAAAATATATATGCTATATGTCTTGACGAAACAATGCGCTATGTTTTTTGGAAAAAAAATTGTCACTTTATTCTCTTGACCCCACTCCATTATTTTCCCCATCTTTTGGTATTCATTTTATTCTGCATCACTCTAATTATTCAGTAATAAGTCATAAGATGTAGTAAAATTTGAATATGGGTTATTATTCTTATTATATAATTTATTTAACACTTTATTTTAGTTGTAGGTGAGAAAGGCAATTTATTCTACAATTTGTACTAATTTAAAGATTTATACTTTATTTTCATTAAATCAAATCTAAGTATATTGATTTCTATTTATTTCACTTCAAGAGTTAATTTCTTTCAGAATTATATAATGCATGAGCTTATTTTACAACTTTCCTGAGGAAATAATGATGTATTGTACAATTCATCTCAGCAGTATATGCTTATATTATTTCTTCAAAAAAAAGCATTCGATGCTTAACAGAGTGTACATGAATATATCAAAAAAATTATGCTAAGCTTCTTGATCTTGACTAAACAATGGCCCATGCTTTTGGAATTTTTTGTTGCTTTATTCGCCCAATTAACTTTATTACTTTAGTTTTCCTCATCTTTCGGTATTCATATTTTTTTTTTTTTTTTGAAGCTCATATAGGCGATTGCCTACTTGAGATTTCATTGATTGAAAAAAAATAAAAAAATAAAAAATAAAAAGGTTTGTTTGTTTACATGAGTAGGGGGTTTACTGCATTACTAGGTGACAATTTTTAAAAGGAAAATTAGGGAATTACAACTCAAAGGGTGTACAGAGTGAGCGCTGCGATCTGAAAATAAGAAAAATAAAGTTTAGGGTCTTTTGTTCAATAATAATTAATAATATCAATAATGATATTTATATAATAAACTTACTATATTGGAATTTTTGTATTGGCCCATTTTGGTTTTGCTACTAGTGAATTTCAAAAGCGGTACAAGCGCAAAAGGAAGTTCAAACGATAGAATCATCTGCACAAATATGAATTAAAAAATCATCAAATTAGCTTAATATTTAACACGAATTTTTCTCATAATTAATATAAGCGCCCCCACCCCCCGCAGGAAGAAGTATTCTTTGATCACGAGATCCCCCAACTTGGTCAGCACAAGAGAAACAATCTGGTCAGCCATCTCTCTCTGTTTGTTTGTGTATGTGTGTGTTCTGATAGAAGTTGGGATAGCATGGAGGGAAAGCTTGGAAATACCAAATATATAGGGTGTTAGAGTAGTATAGGAGAGTATCTTATTGTAGTAATTGTAGGGATTGTATTCTAGAGATGTATCGATTAATTATAGGATAGATTAGATAGATAACTACCTCTATAAATAGAATATTCTTATAAAACCTAATCAATTCAATCAATACTAATCAATCATAATTAACAAACACTTCTCTCTTCTCTCTCTATACTTCCACATCTAACATGGTATCAAGAGCAAATTATTGTTTCGCTTTTCAAACTCTCCAAATTTCCCTCTCTCTTTCTTCTAATTCTCTTCATCAAAAGTGCAGCAATCTGCGCCTCTCAATTCAAGAACAGTTCAAGAACTGTTTTCTTGCAGAAATCTCATCAAATCTTGACTGAATTCTTTCAAGAATTCGTCAAGAAGAGGGTTATCAGAGGTGTTTGTGTTAATCAAAGAAGTAGTGAGAAAGCATGAGGTGTTGTGAGGCGTGTCTTGACTGATCCAATTCGAGCAAATTCACAAGATATCAAACCTCTTACCAATCTCTTCAGATCAAGATTCGATCAAGAATCGATCAAGACTCGATCAAGAACTTCAAGAAATCGACGATTGTCAGGTTGTTCCTTCTCTTTACCTCTTTCCTCCATCCCTTTTTTTCCGACATAAATGGCTTCCGATTTCGAAAGTTTTCACTTCGGACAATTGGTCAATCATTCCAATCCTCAACTGGGCTTGGTTTTACGCTTCGGTCCTGGTCTAGATAATTTTTTGAAGTTATTTTTTGAGGATGAATACCAAAAAAGAGAAAAATACGGTCAATAAATTAATGCCAAAAATACAAATTATGGAGGTGTCAAGTGTCAAATCTGCAAGAAGCGTAACCATATTGCGCTCCATTGCCGGAAACGGTTCGACCAAAACTCGTCAACCGCTCTTCTTGCGAAACCGTCTAGTGGTTCATTGGACGAGTGGTTTCTTGATTCAGGCGCGTCCAACTATATGACCTCAAACCTAACTGACCTCTCCACTCATGTATCGTATTCGGGAAAAGTCCTCATTCGAGTCGGTAACGGAGCAGGCATACCGATACAAAACATTGGTAAATTGCCAAACGGTTCGTTGGTGCTAAAAAACGTTCTTCACGTACCCTAAATCACAAAAAATCTCATTAGCATCTCACAACTAACACGAGACAACAATGTTGTTCTCGAATTCCAACCCTTTATATGCTTGATCAAAGATCGTGCTTCTAACAAGATTTTACTTCGGGTGGTTCTTAAGAACGATTTTTATCGTCTCTTCAAAAGACCGGCACCAACAATTCAACTCTCCACGTTTCTTGGCGAGCGGGTCTCAGCGGATATATGGCATAGAAAGTTGTGTCATGCTTCTTTTCCCATCGTACAAAATCTAATGAAGGCAAATAAGTTGTTATATTCAAATAAAAAGTTAGTGTTTTGTGATGCGTGTTATGTTGGCAAGGCGCATAAATTACCATTTAATCAAGATATGCCCCGCTCCTCAAAACCTCTTGAAGTGATCCATTCGGATGTGTGGGGACCGGCTCCGGTTCTCTCCCATTCAGGAATCCGCTACTTCGTGCATTTCACGGACGACTACTCGCGCTACACATGGATCTGTTTTCTTAACTCAAAAGACCAAGTGTCTCAAGCATTTAGCCTTTTTAAATCTTAAGTCGAAAACTTTCTCTCGTGCTCCATAAAAATACTTCAAACCGATGGCGGCACCGAGTTTAAGCCTATTGTGCGTCTTTATCCCTCTATCTCTTACATCACCACGTGCGCCTACACACCCGAACAAAACGGGCTAGCCGAAAGGAAACATCGGCACATCGTTAAACTAGCCCTATCTACTATGTCTCATGCATCTATTCCACTTCGGTTTCGGGGTGACATGTTTTATAATGTTGTCTATCTCATCAACCGATTGTCGAACTCTGTAAGTCCACAAAAATCTCCTTTTGAAATCCTCTTTCACAAAGAGCCGGATTATAACTTCTTGCGAGTTCTTGGTTGCTTGTGCTTTCCATACACACGACCATATAATTCGCATAAGTTAGAAAATCGGTCCTTACCTTGTGTGTTTCTTGGCTATGCGCCAATTCAAAAGGGGTATAAATGTCTTCACATATCAACAAATAAAATTTATGTGAGCCGTCATGTCATCTTCAACGAAACATACTTTCGTTTTATGCTTGAACAAACTCCCACATCCTCTCAAACCTCTTCTCCTCCAACTCAAACAACTCTCACCCTTCTTCCCTCAATTCCTTCAATGAGAGTTCTTCCTCCCCTAATGAGTCATCCACATCTTCACCTGAAGGTTCTCAACCATCGAGTGAGGATACTATGCCTCCCTCTTCCTCTTCTACACCAACACAATCCTCTCATTCGATGGTAACTTGCACACGAGACAACACAAGGCACACGCGACAATTTCCCGATCATGTCACGTATGCAACCACCAAACACCATATTCCAACCACTCTATCCAAACAAGAATGTGAACCCACATGTTTTACCCATGCCAAAAAGACCCAAAGTGGTGTGCCGCCATGCAAACCGAGTTTAATGCTCTTCTTGAAAATAGAACATGGGATCTTGTTCCCTCTCATTCTTCTCAGAATCTAGTTGGGTGCAAATGGGTGTTCAAGGTGAAGAGAAATGCGGATGGATTAGTAGAACGTTACAAGGCAAGACTAGTAGCAAATGGCTATCACCAAGAAGAAAGGATTGATTACACCGAGACATTCAGTCCAGTGGTTAAGCCAACTACCATTCGTGTAGTTCTTACCCTTGCTCTCTCAAAAGGCTGGCCAGTGCGACAACTCGACGTAAACAATGCCTTTCTCAACGGAAATCTCGAAGAAATGGTATTCATGCAACAACCCCCTGATTTTGTGGATGATTCAAGACCCACCCATGTGTGTCTCCTCAAAAAGACTCTTTACGGGCACAAACAAGCCCCACGTGCCTGGTTCACAAAGCTCGAAGGTGCTCTCTTGAGTCTTGGTTTTGTTAGCTCTCGCACCGATACTTCTCTCTTCATTTGGTTTCGAGAGAACGAACTTCTAGTACTCTTAGTATATATGGATTATATACTCATAACCGGAAGTAATCCGATCTCAGTCAAGCAACTCATTCAGGATCTAAATGCTCAATTCTCGTTGAAAGATCTTGGCTCCCTTCACTACTTTCTTGCCATTGAGGCACAAAGGTTGCAAGATGGGGTTCTACTCTCCTAACCTCAATACATCTTGAATCTTCTTAAGAAGGCCAAGATGGAAAGTTCAAAACCGTGCTTTTCTCCCATGGCTGCTGGAGAACAACTCTCCAAACTAAAAGGAAATCCAATGGAGGATCCAAAACTCTACCGAAGCACGGTTGGCGCACTTCAATGCGCGACAATCATAAGACCATAAATTATCTTTGCGGTGAACAAAGTCTCTCAATTCATGCACTCACCGACCGACATCCATTGGGGCGCGGTTAAGCGTATCTTACGATATCTCAAAGGCACAATAACCCATGGTCTTCTTCTTCGTTCTTCTCCATCTCTACGACTCCAAGCCTTCTCCGATGCGGATTGGGCTGGTTGTCCAGACGATAGACGGTCCACGACCAAATATTGTATTTTTCTTGGTCCCAACCTAGTTTCGGGGAGCGCAAAGAAGCAGGCAACGGTAGCTCGATCTAGCACCGAATCGGAATATCGCAATCTTGTAATGGCTACCGCGGAACTTGTTTGGATACAATTCCTACTACGTGAACTCCATATCCTTCAAAAGGAAGTCCCTATCCTATGATGTGATAACATTGGAGCGCATATCTAGCTATAAACCCAATATTTCATACACGCACGAAACACATCGAGGTTGATTATCACTTTGTACGCGAGCTAATCGTGCTTCGAACTCTTCAAGTTCGGTTCATAAGCACCAAGGATCAGATTGCGGACATCCTTACGAAGGGACTCACAACATCTCGTTTTACTCGACTACGTGACACAGATATGTATTGCTGAAATTTTGGTTTAGCATTTCACTCATGTCTTACATATTCGAATTAGTAATTACTTTATTCCTAAACTTAGGTTTGATAAATTGGTGGGAGCTGATACAAATGAATTTGAAAATAGGTTTGTGTATGTTTACAAATTTCTTGTCAGAGAAATGATGGATAATAAAAAATATGAAATTGTTAAAGAACTAACTAGAGGAATCTGACTTGAGGAAAGAAAACCAAATCAAAATTGCCAAATTGAACTGTCCTAAGTAATGTGTAAACCGAAATGAACCTTACAGTTGAAGTAAGTAAGTAAGTTTTATTACTTGATTGGCCTAAATAATTATGCAAAAAAAAAAAATAATGATACATATATTTTTTGCTGAAATTTTAATGATACATATATAATACCTTAAATTGTATTGCTGAATTTTTGGTAACCTTATTAGGCATGGATTATAAGTTCCTGGAAAAATTAATGAATTTATTTCTAACCCTAGGTTTGATAAATTGGTTCGAGCCGACGCAAATGAATTTGAAAATAGGTTTGTGTTTGTTTACAAGTTTATTGTCAGATAAATGATGGATAATGACAAATATGAGATTGTGAAAAAATAATTTGGGTAATCTGACTACAAGGAAGAAAACCATATCAAACTTGTCAGAACTATCATGAGTAATGTGTAAACGAAATGAAGCTATCAGTTGAAGAATTAAGCAATTTTTATTATTTGATTGGCCTACATATTTATGCAAAAAAAAAAATACTGATTATAAATATTGGACACTATATTGCTCAAGCTGTAACAATTCCAGTAAACGCAAATTGAGGGACTAAAAAAGGGATGCCTTTGAGGTGTTAACAAACAGTTTTTTTTTTCTTTTTATATATGGCACAGATGAACTACTGTTAGTGTGCATTAAAGTACAGGAAATGGGCTTCTCTTTTCCTTATTGAACTAGGTTTGAAAAGATATGATATATACTAAGATATATAAAAGGAAAATTCGAAGTCATGCACCCAAATTTTCACTCTACATTGTATATTTTGTATATAATATAAAAAGGACCACTAATAGTCTTACAATTTAACTGAACTCGATTTTTTTATCAAAATCAATTGAGTTGTAATTCCATGAAGAGAGACAGAGACATGCACAATAAGAAAATGTATTTGATTTTTTTTATGGTAGAATTGGTTTTCTCAGAGACATGCACAATAAGAAAATGTATTTGATTTTTTTATGGTAGAATTGGTTTTCTCCTAAAGGTTTAGGTTTATTGTAACATAATAGAGTTGTTTTCTGGAATTTCTTCCAGTCTGATGAAATTTGAAATATACGAATTAGAACTTTGAACTAACTAATGTATAATTCAAGCCTCAAGGAGACAAAAATGTCTTTCAAATTGAAACTTTCAGTTATGCGGATGTAGAATGTATCTAGTGCCAATTATTTTAAATTTTAATAATACCGTGTAATAATAAATTTATGAAAATGTTAATACCTTTGAGCGAGCTCCTCTAAGCAATATTCGGCTTCATCCTCCAGCATTCCTTTCTTGTTATGATCCATAAATCCTTCAGCGATCCACATCCTCCGCAAGGGTGCCGCTTCGATTTCATGGTCTTCTGGAAAGCAAGCTAGGTAACGGAAGCAAGATTTAAGATAATATGGTAAGTCATGGTAACTACTATAAAGAATATTCATACACCCTTCACCATCTCGGTACCAATCCAAATTTTTCTCCACCTGGGACCAATGAGCATGATCACATGGTTTTTTGGACAAGAGGCGGCCTAAAACAACAATTGCTAAAGGTAAGCCATCGCATCTCTCAGCTAGCTTCTCTGCTACATCTTGTAGTTCATTGGGACAAATTAAAAAAAAGTCTGGATTTTGATTAGCATTTTTTAGAAGAAGCTTTAAACTCTCATCTTTGTTTAAGAATGGGAGTTTAAAAACTCGAGTGTGGTCTAGTGCAACATCAAGATTACGGGTTGTTATCATTACTCTACTCCCATTTCCAACATCGGGAAAACCATCCTTGAGCCAATCAAAGACATCGTTTGTCCACACATCATCGAGGACAATCAAATATCTTTTCTCACTCAGGGATTTATTTATTTCCCCCAAATAACCCGCCGCATCCTCAACTGCGTTTTTACCCGTGACTTTCTCATACATTTTTCTCAAGACATCAATGAGCTTGAAATCTTGAGAAATGGATAACCATACACGAATACCAAACAACTCTTTTACCTTCGA